>CM062811.1:1050920295-1051129332 GCA_031772625.1 Pinus tabuliformis | reverse complement strand
AATAAACTCTGAAGTGAATGGATCATGGGCAACCGAGTGATGACTCAGAACAAAATATCAAGTGATTTAAAATCCCATTAAAAAAGCAGGATCAAGAAAAATAGATAGATAGAACAATCAGAGATATAGGCACATGAAAAGAGAATGGAAATTATACAATCCAATATAGAGGATGGCCCTCTAACAAATGACCTACCTAAGGAAGAAAGGAAGAATTTCAGATTATCATAAAGCAGTAAAATAGGAAGAGGAAATTTTGTGTTTAAAGTCCCAAAGTATTTAGTTAAAGTAAGGAGATAAAAATACAAAATATTTTCATTAATAGGCAAAAGAACTAGTCTAGAAAAATAACATCAAAGAGATAACAAAAAATAGATACTAAAATATTAAATTTTCTCAAATCAAGGAGGAGGTGGTCCATCACTTTAGTGATTTGTACAACACCAAATCCCTAGGCAACTCTGAGCAAGATTATCAATGTTGAAACAGATTCTGGAATCTGTATCTAGGAGAATAACTTGCTTTGATAAAAGAGCCCACAAAGAGGAAATATATCAAGAAGTATTCTCCTTTCAATTCAGATAAAGCTAAGACCAAAGATTTTTTTACCCACTACAAACATTAGTTTTGGGAGATAATAAGACTTGATTTTTTGAGAATGGTGGGTTACACTTTTTAAGAATAAATTACATAGGGGTTGAAATTAACTCTTCTTTGTTGATTCCCAAATAATTAAGCCCTGCTTTTTTTTCAATATTCAGACCCATTTTTTCTTTGTAATGTTTCATATAAAGTGATTTCTAATAATTTTTCCAGAAGACTTAAGCCCTTTCTTCCAAAAATAATGTCAAAAATCAAGGAGCTTTTGTGGATGAGAGGAAAATGAAAAATCATTCTTGTTCAAAAGGCTATCAATTCTAGTTAAAATCAGGGAGACAAAGGCATGATTGTCAAACTTGACATGGAAAATGAATTTAATAGAGTGAGTCATGAATTCCTATATAAGGTTATGACAAAGTTTGTCTTGATGCTAAATTGATTCATTGGGTTTCTCTTTGCATAAAATTGCACTAAATTTCCCACTTGTTAGTGGGAGAGTGGTTCGGTTTTTTCGTGCCTTGCGAGGCCTTTCACCAAGGTTTCCCTAATATCATCCTTGCATATCATTATGGAAGATTCCCTCAGTCACATATTGGAATTTTAAAGAAGATGTGAGCACCTCCCAGGAATCAAGTCTGTCATATAACTAGCAGAGCATCAATCACTCTAAATTTGTTGATGATACACTTTTGATGGTTGGAGCTTCCTCAATAACAACAAGATGATTTAAAATGGTTCTGGATAATTTTCTTGAAGCTTCAAGAGGTCAAACAATTTATAGGAAATCTCATATTTATACATGGAATATTTCATTTAGAAAGCAAAGGCTAATTGGAATAATAATGGGCTTTCAGTTTGATGAAACATTGGAAGAATTTAAGTATTTAGGCATTCCTATTTGCCTAAAGTCACATTGATCCCAATCTTGGGAAGGTGTTATTTCAAAGTTCAAAGGAAAATTGGCTGCTTGGGGGATAGATGGTAAAAAAAATTTCTATATTCATTCGATAGAATATTTTTGATAGCTAAGAACTCAAGAAAGAGAGGCATTCATGGCCCCTATGGGTGTCCTCTTTGCAAGCAGAAAACACCTCTTGTACCTTTCCAAATTGTGATTATACTAGAGTGCTTTGGATGGATACAATTTCCCCACTCTTCAGTAGAGTGGAATGACACTCTAATTTTCAAGAATTCTTCTCTTCCTAGACCAAAAATTATTCTAGAAGCTTTTTGAAGAAACATAGCTTCAAAAATTATTGGGAAGCTCTCTTGGAATTTATATGTTGGAAAGTATGGTTAACAAGGAATAATGCAATCTTTAATAACATGGATACTCCTCCCCATAGCACATTGATGAAATAAATCTCATTGTGTGTTGAGTTTGGAGCTCAAAAGATGGGCTAGAACTCTTCTCAACAAACCTTAGACCAAATGGAATGGGATTGGCTTAGAAAATTTATAGTTTTGGACAACTTGTCCCAAAACCCGGAAGCAAGCTTGAAATAGATAAAAGGTAGAATTAAGAGCATGGAAGAGCTTGCAACAAGGATGGGTCTCTCTATTTTTATGGGGCATCCAAACGGAAACCAGGGGTTGCAGGAGAGGGACGGGTACTCTATGACCCAAAGGAGGAATAAGTGTTTAGTTACTCATGGGTTCTTTGTCATAGACAAATAATCAATCAAAAATATATGGTCTTTACTATGGGCTTTTGTTAGCTAAAGAGCAATAGGTGGACACACTTATGGTTATGGGAGATTCTCTCTAAATGCTGCATCATTTGGTCAAAAGGATTCCTCCCAAAAGAGAAATCTATGGAAAACATCATGGAAAGAATCGAGAAAATTGCAAAAATATCCCATCCAAAGCATATTTCCATGTGCTAAGAGACTTCAACAACAGTGCCATGTCCTAAAAGACTTCAACAAAGAAGCAAACAAGTTCATACTTAGACATGCATGGCTTAATCTTTGAGACAAGCATATGACTATTAGCAGAATCAACGAGGTAACCATAAAAAAAACTATAACTGATTTAATGAGCCACCCGCAGTAAGTTAATGAGCGGTTTAAATTGAAGATAAGTGAATTAAAGGCCAATGGCTAAATCGGGCAAGTTATAATCTACTAATGGTGGATGAAGTCAATTAAAATTTTTGTTAGGTAAATTGGTTGATACGAGAAAATATAAAAATGGAAAATTGGGGGGCCTAAGTGACTTAGTGGCAACATTGAGGAAACACATGCATGCAATCAAGGTGTCATTAAAACTTTCAGAATCAATTAATAAGGTAAAGTGTTGTAAAATTTGTGTTTTGATGAGGCAATTTTGTGAAATATTCACATACAAAACCCATCTCTTTTGCTGCTCAATTATATTTTCCTAAAAAATCATATATTTTTATTAAAAAAAGAAAAATCACTTTGAAATTTTTTAATAAATTAACTTTATAATATTAAATATATTCATTACAAACCATATACAATACAAATACTAAACAAAAATACATACCAAAACTTTAAAAAATATCAACCCCAAAATACGAGAACATTTTATGGAGGAACAAAGAAAATAATAGAATCGAAATTGAATGGCAGATTTAATAGGAATATCCTCACTGTGTTCATTGTTTTTTCCGTAAGAATGGGGATTGAATTTCTAAGAACTAAACAAAATTTCAATAATATCCGGATTTTTTTTGCATGTACTGTAATTAAATAAAACATTACATACCAAAATTAATGAAATTTCGGTGAAGTTTCGAATTTTTTTTGTTTTCTAGTTCAACGTTTACTCTTTTCTCGGGTCAAGTCGAAGTCCATTCTTCTTCTTCCTTTTTTGAGATCTTTTTAATGTATGAAAGATTTTCGGCCACTTTCTTTCATTTTTTATACAAAATTTCAATTAACTTTTACAAAAAAAATTCCGCCCTGTCCTCAGGCAGTGAGAAAGGGTCATCTTGAAATACTAGTCACGTCTGCATCCCTCCAAAAGTCACGCACCAAATACTCATAAGTCGAGATGACCCGGCCCTTTTTGCAAGGAAATTAGTCACGTCTGCATCCGTCCAAAAGTCACGCACCAAATAATCATAAGTCAAGATGACCTGGGCTTTTTGCCGTGTACTTGGAGCAGGTGATTGATAATGGAGAACAATTACATTATTATTTTAGGGAATCCTATCGAGGTGCGTGTATATCTTTTTTAAAAGCGGTCTGAAAAGATTTGTAAAAAATAGCAGACTGGAAGATTTCGACAAGTTTTTCCAAGTTTGAATTTCTTCTCTTTCCATAAATTATTATATTTGTTATCACTACCGATTTATCCCCGGCCTCCGCCGCCACTCTCAGTGGTGATTTGATTCTAACAATCATTATTAGAGCAGGTGCCTTCTATTGTGGCTTAATCACTAGAAGGTGGATATGGGAAAATCATGGGTTATCAAAGTGCCCTGTTGCTTAGTCCTGCTAATTTTCAATAATGGAGAGAGAAGGTGAAATCCCAATTATCTGCACTTGGATCTAAAGTATAGAATGATGTGATGAATGGTTATGATGAAGAACCCCCTATAAACAAGTCCAACAATGAAATGCCCAAGCTAAGTTTACAATTTATGACAATCTTCATAATCTGGATCTTGAGAAAGTCGTGGATCTCAAGTCTGCAAAGGAGAATTGGGAAAGGTTGCAGGCCCTGCATGAAGGAGAAACCAGTACTAATGGCGGAGAAAAGGAAGAAGAAGAAAAAGGCCCCTTAAAAGGAAAGTGATCAACCAAATGACATTTTCTCTCCCAGCATCAAAGTGGTATATTTTCAAGAAGAGAGAGAGGCTAGATATCAAACTCAACTTAGCTCTGCATTAGCTGAAATAGAAAAGCTCTCTACAAAAATAGAGATCTAAAAAAGCTTCTTCAAATACTTGAAGAAAGAGAGTAAGCTTTTAAAGAAGAAATTATTAGTTTGAAAACTCGAATAGAACAAGGAAGGAGGATTGAAGAAGGAATGAGAAAGTATTTTAAATAAAAGGAAAATGATTGTGAAAGATTAGAAGTTGAGGTTGTTGCTATGAGAAACAATTTAGAGAAGAAGAACAATCAGGAGGAAGGAGAATCTAGATCTAAGGCGAAATCCAAAAGGACTTTCAAATAAAATGATTCTAGCAAGAAAGGGGGCCAACAATTACATCAATAGCCAAGAAGAGAGTTAAGAAAATAATTATCAATTAGAAGATCTTTCACTTTATCATCGGAGGATATAAAGTGCCTCACTTGCCATAGTTTTTGACATATAGTAGTTGATCATAAACAAAGAATGATCAATTTATATCAGTCGAATAGGCAATTGAAGTTGGAGCAGAAAAAGGAAGCCTTCTCAACCTAGCAATTAAGGAAGATCATCATCAACCATCAAGTATAAAAATTCCTTTTATGGTCACTTATTACTTATGAAATGTTTTTAGGCACAAGGCTGTTGAATGCAGGACTAATGCAAAGAAGAAAAAGAATACAATGCAGCTCAACAAAAGACCTGATCCTTTTCCACCATTCCTTGGTCACATAAAATGTTTTACATGAGATAATATTGGCCATCTAACCAAATATTGCAAGATGCCTAATTTAGTTGTGTGATCCAGTAAAAAAGAGAATCTTAATCAAAGAAGATTAAAAAGAAAGTCTAGAAGCCTAATCCTTAGAACAAAAATCAACATATTAGGGTTTGAGAGAGGAAGGAGCACCAAGAGACCTTAATGAATATTTGAACCAAATTAGGTCTTAGGGGGAGCATGTAAAATAAAGTGCATGAGTTCAGGGGGCTCCTCAAAGAAAAGGAAGTTTTTCTTATCATTTTATTGTCTCAATGTAAATTTTTTGTCTTGGTTTTAATATGTCATTTTATCATGTCCTCAAAGGGTGCTCTGATGGCTCTATTATTGATGTAATCATTATTTTTTATGTGGCTAAAATTGATACTTGAAGTGAATCCCCAATCTCTATTTGAATGCTCCTTTATGACCCTGTGAGCAAGTGTGCAAATCCATGATCTAATTTAAAAGTGTTTCAATAAATGGATATGGTCCAAATCCTCCAACTAGGTGTAATGAAACTAGATTAATATGTTGTTGATTTAGTCTATGCATTTTGAGCACTTGTGGGATAAAAGATATGTATATTGCCATGCTAGTATGTTGTACTTGCAATGCAATCAGTGTAAGGAATGGTTAGAGATTTGAAGACAAAAAAAACATAGAATGTATATGCATTGAACAAGTCCATGGATTGGTTTTGAATGTTATTGTTGAGAAATTGGTTTAAAAATTTACTATGCCAAGGTTTGGAGGGAGTGGGCACTCAGGTTGGATGCTTGAATGCATTGAATTAGTTCAAATATGTGCATAGTTTGTCTTATTCATATCCAACGAACATTTTTTCAGTGCATAAAGAATTCACCTGTGGGTTGATTTCTATTGAGGAACAATCTGGTCATACAAAAAAGAGGAAGATGTGATGGGCATTTAACTTGAAATTTGTGATGTCTTTCATTTCTTATATGAACTAGAGTGATCAAAGGAAATTGGGAGGGATTCATGTTTGATATATTATTTTCATGTTGTGAAAATCATCCAATGAATCAATCTGATCTTCAAGGGCATGATGGAAAATAATAAAAGTTTGATTTGGTATTTTCGCCACTCGATCTTGTTCAGAATGGCGATTAGTTCTTGTTATCTTGACTAGATATGGTTTCAAGTTGGTGCAACAATGTAGTGGAGCACATTATCTATCTAATCTAATCAGAATGTGAACATGTTAATTATCTAGTTGTTATGCCATGAATATTTGATTTAATCTGGGTGTTATGGTTGAGTTGTCACCAAAAGAGAGTGGATTGCCTAATATCAATCTATTCATGAGAGTGTTGGTTGTTGGATGTGCATGGATCTAGTTAAAGAGTGAAACACTTTCAATGTTTGATTTAGTCCTTCATATAGTGGATCGATTTGGTTATGTTGATTTAGTCACGCATTGACTAGATCTGGTCACCAAATCATTATGGATGGCATGAATGCATTAACTATTTGGTAATGGTGGATCTGGTGTGTTAATTAGTCGTTGATGGGGTCCAAATTGATCCTTTGGGAAAATCAATTTTAAATAATGGTGTTATGTATTGATTAGAGGGTTGGAAATTAAAAACATTACCTGTAGAATGCACATGGATAGAGAATGTGTTTTTTGATGTTGTAGAATGAGTGACTAAAGATGGTGTGATGGTAGTGAGATCTTTGCTAGAGGTTATGCACATGTAAAGTGTGTTTGGAGAGTGTATGGTAGAGGTTAGAGCACACATGACAAAGAATTGTGTTGGCCTAGATCAGTCACTCGATACGTCTACGTCGTCAAAGCCAACACTCTTACTGTATACACAAGTAGAAAAACCTTCTAATTAATGAGTCTCGGGTTCTGCGTATATCAGCATGGGCTGGAGATTGTATTAGAGTTTTAATAAATCTCTGAAGTTTTGTTAGGGTAAAATAGCAAATCATGTTGTCTACTTGACATAGCTTCCACACGGGAAGTCCCAACATACTCAGGGAAGGTTCATGTTTGTGTTTTTTCATGAACATTTTTCTAGGGTTTTGCATCATCTCTAGCAATGGCCTCTACGAATATTAAGTCGGTTTCATATAATGGCATCAAAATTACATAGGAAAAGTAAAGCAGGCAGTTTTGTATTGAGAGTATGTATGTTGTTGTTGTCATAAGGAGAGTATGTGTTGCTGAATGAGAATAGTATGCTTCTGTGTGGTGAGTTTCTTGGTGTGAGAGCTTGATAATATTGTCTTGTTGGGTTGTTGCGAGGGTCAAGAGTGTGAGGATATGTGATTATCATGTGCACATGATTTCTTGTATCTGTTATAATTCTAAAGACATGTATTTTTGAGAGTGAGAGAGGATGAGGTGTTGTTGAAACGTAATGGTTTCATAAATCCATGTAATATTCATATATTGCTACCGATGTTTAGATGTTTCCAAAGTTTCAGATTTCTCGTGTATGTGTTGGATTGGTTTATTGAGTCAGGGTTTATCACTATATTAATGGTGTTGGACCTACCAACATGTTAGGGAATCTCCCCGATAAGAAGTCCCAACTAGTTTTATAGCACCATTTACCACCCCTGGTAGATTTGATGCTCTATGATATGGCCTAGGGCAACCCTTCACTACCAGACTTGGTCCATTTTCTAAAAAACAATGTTTTAAATCCCATACGCGATTATTCCCTATCGAAAGCACATGTACACGTGGGTCAGCCTATACCCAACCTGCGTATATGTGTTAAAACATTAAAAATATATATAATCTCCCTTAATTCAAGTGGGGTTTACGGGTTTGATTAGATACCCACCTACTATAGCCCGTGGGCAAACTATTTCCCAACTGAAAAAACTAATTTTGAGAAGTATAAATACATTTCCATGGGAAGGCCTAAAGGAGGAGAAAGGATTAGATATTGATAGTATAGTTTATTACATCCCTAATCAAGTCTGAAGATATCCCTGTGCCTTTTGCACTCCCAAGTCATAGGAAACCCATGTTTCCTTCTTGAGATGTTCATCATCCCTTCATGACATCCTTGTGTATACTTATTGAGGAGGATTGTTGAGGCCTAGGCAGGACGGATATGGAGGACAGTTTCTCTTGGAGCCAACGGACGACTCAAGTTATAGTTCTTCCATATTTTCTTTAGCTTACAATAATAAAGAGGCGTTGTCCCATTTGTGATTATTATGGTCTTTATGCATTAATTTATATCATGATTTGCTTATAAAATCTCACGTTAATGCTCATTTTCTTACATGCTTATATGATCTAACCTTGATATCATGAACATGATTTCATTTATTTTTGGTGTATATGCTTTGCCTTGAATGAATTGCAGATCTTAAAGCACAAGGAAGAAGCAGAGGGTTTGAACCCTACGGGAACGACCTCAAATATAGGACTTATGGGAAGACCTTCTGTACCAACCTTAATTGTTTAAGTATTAGGACTACTTGTTTGTGTGTCTCTTTATGTTGTATGCCCTCCACTACGTTGGGGTTCTCAACCCAAGACCCTAAGGTGATTCTACCCGAAACATAATTCGTGACTTTGCTGGGGAAAGCATTCTTGTTTTTCCTAGATTGGGTTGTTTCTTCTTGATCAAGGCCTGTTTGATTGATTTCTTGCTTTTATAGTGTCTGTGACCTGTTTGATTCCTAGGCATCAAGTCTAATCTTTTGGATCAGGCCTGGATTTTTTTTTTCTTTATTGAGCTTTATATTCATGCATTTCAGAGGATACAATAGTGTATACACACCAATTTCTTCAAATAAACTCACGTATACGCGATTTTCCTTTGTTTCAGCTGCATATACATGCTGCTTTGTCTTTGCACAGTTGCGTATACCTTATTTTGAATAAATTTTTCAAAATATTGGACCCAGTTAAGATTGTTGCTTGGTGTTTTTTTCTATTTTCTGGTCATTCACTGTCAATAAAGCTCTGCTTTCATGCAAGTTTTCAGTTTCTAATCTTCTCCCTGTTGAAAACCTAGTCAACCTAGGGCTTTATTTTTTAGTAAAGTTTCAGTTTGGGGTTTGGGTTCAAGGCTTCTTGTAGAAGTTCTTGGTTTTTCTGACTTTGCGGAACAAGCAATTGTTTGCAGTTTTATTTATAACCGAACTTTCGGATTGTTTTGCTTTTCTTTCCTTTTTGTGGTTGACCCATTTTGTTTTTCATGGTTTTTGAGTGCCTCTTTGGCAATCTTGAAATTATTTCTTGACGTTCTTTTGGTTTTCTAAAGTCCTTTGTACTGTTGTTCAGATAAATCTATGCAAGTATGTAGTCCTTTGTGATTTCAAGTTTTATTATATTAATGATGTGCATAACTTGTGAATTTTGGGACTCTTTATGCTTGGTTTTTGTCTTGGAATTTTAGTAGTCTTTGTGTTCTCAAAAAATTATTTGGGTTCTTTAAAAAACAAAAAGACAAAAACATTGTTCTTGCCTTTTTTTCTTTTCAATTTTTGTTTTTGGTTTCTTCATTTTTTTTGAGCAATTGTGAACTTTTTCGATTGGTTTCAAGGGATTTTTGTCATTGAATTTGTGCCCTCCTTATAGCCAAGTTGGCCTATTGATCTTGTGAAGGAACACATTTTCTTACATGAGCATCCATAGAATATTGCACCATCATTATAGTTTGCATTAAGTTAGTTTTCACTGCAGGCATTTTAGTCTTTTTGAGTGTGTGGAGCGTGTTTGCTACAAACGTTGAATATTGGATTCAACCATTTGAGGGGTCCAATGCCACCAAAACATCTCGATATGTACTCCAATGCTCTGAGTGGAAGCATCCCAACTTCTTTGGGCAACTGCACTTCACTTAAAGAATTGTATATTCACGCCAACAATTTGAGTGGTCCAATACCATCAAAGATTTTTCACCTGGTCAGGTTGGAAACACTCTGGTTTTCTGACAATAGTATAAGTGGAAGCATTCCAGCTTCAATTGGCAACTGCACTTCACTTTATGACTTGAGGGGTAGAGGAAACAAATTGAGTGGTCCAATCCCTTCAGTTATGGGTTTGATGAAAAGCATATCATTTATTGATTTATCCAACAACTCTCTCAGTGGCCACATTCCTCCCACCCTATTCAATTGTACTCACCTATATTGTTTTAGCCTAGCCACTAAAAACCTTAGAGGTAGCATTAATCCCCCTAGTATTACCAATACAGAATTGAACTATCTCGACTTATCAAACAACCAGTTAATTGGATCTCTCCCGCGTAACATAGGTCAATTAAGCAATCTTCAAGATCTTGTTTTATCAAATAACAATTTGACTGGATCTCTCCCACGTAACATAGGTCAATTAAGAAATCTTCACTCTCTTGCTTTATCAAATAACAATTTGACTGGATCTCTCTTGCCTAGTATAAGCCACATAAAGGATTTACAACTACTAGATTTATATAATAATAATATTTTTGGCACTATACCCAATATTATTAGTCCTGATTCCCTTATAATTTTAGATTTATCAAAGAACAAATTAGAAGGATCAATACCTAAACTTAATGGCAGTTGTGCCTCTTTAAATATTTTCTCTGCTCACACTAATAAAATTTATGGTACTTTGCCAATGTTTTTGGCTAATTGTACTAGTATTCATTATTTAGATTTAAGGAAAAACAATTTGAGAGGGCAACTTCCTCACTACTTGGAATCTTTTTCATTATTGAAAATTTTAAACTTTGGTTATAATAATTTTCATGGTGGCATCTCTGAATGGGTAACAAATTTCACCTATTTGTATGCATTGGATTTATCCAACAATAAATTTAGTGAAAGAATGCCATTACATTTTGAAAGGCTTCAAGGATTTGTAAAGTCTTCAAACTATATTTCCTTTGAAGAAGAAATCACACTTCACATGAAAAGATGTGAGTATACTCTGACATGCCTCTCACCTACAAACACAATACTTGATTTGTCCAACAATAATCTTGTATGACAAATACCTACAAGCATAGGAACTTTGACAGCCATGCGATTCCTAAATTTATCTGGCAACCAGTTTGAAGGGCTAATACCTGCATCTCTTAGTAACATATCTACTTTGGAGCAATTAGACTTGAGCAAGAATAATTTGCGTGGATAGATTCCTGAAGAGCTCTCTAAACTATACAATTTGGTTGTTTTTGATGTTTCATCTAATAGCCTTTGTGGGCCAATCCCAGGAGGAACACAATTTTCCACATATAGTGCAACATCATTTAAAAGGAATAAGTGCTTATATGGGTGTCCTTTAGATTCATGCAATGAAAAAGAAAACCCAGTGGGAGAAGTTAACAATAATAATAGTAGTGCCCCTATTAAAGTGGGATGGCTCGAGCATCTAGATGAAAAGATGTCATTAATGGCATTGGGGATCGGATTTGGGATTGGAATATGGGGAGTAATAGGTGTATTTATCTTTTGCAACAAAGCTAGGCATTGGGTGTTGGGTCTACCACCTAACAAACCACAAGTCTTCTATGGAATGTATCGATTCCCTACATAAGAACCAAGTAATGGGTGTTGGCTCTACTATGTGGTGAATTAAATTGTCATGTAATCTCCAAATGATATTTATGGTATACTATCTTCTCACACTAGAATTTTTAGTGTGATAAATGTATGATTGCATTTCCATATTAATCTTAATTTTGTTTATAACTCTTAATCATTTTTTATAGTGTTCAATTAATTTCCAATCAAATAACATAAATATTACATTATCTAATGGTTCTTCACATCTCATTTTGCAAACGAGCTAAGCCTAGCTTTTCTATGCTTGTATCATTATCATAATGTTTTAATATGCCATATACAAACACTACAAAAATAGTAAACTTTCTTCCCACTACTAAAACATGAAATCTTACTATAATATTAATATATCTAGGAAGATTAAAAAACCATAAATATTACATTATATAAATTAATACAAACTAAAAAAATAATTTGCAATGATAAATATATTCATTACTTCATTATTATTTTTATCAATATATATCATTTTGATATAAAAATTTAATAGATTTCATATTTAATATATATATAAACTTGATAATTAGAATTTAACATAAAATCGATTCTATTTTCAAAATTATTAAATTACTTTTTACGTATAATATATATATATATATATATATATATTATATATATATATATATATATATATATATATATATATATATATATAAACATAATAGGTAAGCATTAACCAAGTTCACAACATAAACATAAACAGGTAAAGTTGATACTTATATTTGTTTAACAAAATTTCTCATTCATTTTATATATTTGCCAGAGTTATGGTTTATGTAACATATGAAAGATCACATAGGAAGGAGATATTTTAATTGCAACACATTCATTTTATATATTTGCACGAGTTATGGCTTATATAATCTATGAAAGATCCCATTTATTTTATATATTTGCAAGAGTTATGGTTTATATAACATATGAAAGATCACAGAGAGGACGGAGATATTTTAATTGCAATTAGCAAAGTTGGAATGTAAGTTATATTATTTGTATAAAGAATTTCACTAATTTTGAAAAAATTAAGTGAAAAGCATAATATATGTTGTGATATAAATTTTAATAATTTTAATTTTTTTATATGATTTTTAAATTATTTTTCTAATACTAAAATATTTCTATTTATTCATTTAAAAATAATTAAAATATTGAATAAATAAATAAAGTGATGTTAGTATCACTTTTTGTTGACAATAATGTTGTTTGGTTGGTATTGATGTCAACTTTCAGATGTGTTTTGGGGTATATCATGATTGCAGGTGTGTTGCTATTGTTGGAAATGGATAGAATTATGTATTCTAATGTGATGATGTTGTATTGAGGATATGTATAAACCTAGGTGAAGATTCTTGTGAGGAAATTACTAAGGGTTTTTCCCATGGCATTTGGTGTGAGAGCTTATTTAATGTGGTCATCAAGAGAAATGGTGTGTAATTAGATATTTGATTTAGACTATCTTGATGAGGGAGAAATTAGCATAAATATGATATGTTAGTGTTGGAGTTTAGTTGAGCTACAATGCATAATGAAGTTGTTTGAATATATGTAGCAGTGAGCACCAGTTAGAGAGGTTGAGATTGTGTTGCAAAGAGAGTTGGTTTATTTATATTTTGTAGAGTGAGTTGGTTTATTTATGTATTGCAAAGTTTGTTTGTTTGCTTTGGGGTCCAGTATGAAAATGAATGAAATCATGGCCTTGATAATTTGAGGAGGTTGGGACCTCTGACAAGTGGTGGCTTGCCAAGATAGGAGTAGTGACTCCTTGCTGGTAGTGGCCAGCAAATAGTTGAGAGTGGGTTGGGGCTTCCTAGATGGTGGTGCCAACAAACTATTGCACAAGAGTAGTGGCTCCTAGCTAGTTGGGGTTAGCATTTATAAAAGAAATTAATTGATAATAAAAGAAAGATAAGTAGTGCAACAACAACAGGGTGGTTTTCTTCCCCTTGAGGGTTTCCATGTTGGCATTGTAGTGTTGGCATTGATGTCAACATATCTAAGACTAGACCTAGTGGAGATGATGTTATGGTTGTTGAGGAGATGGATTCTAGACATGTTGAGTTGGTTGGAAATGTTGCTATTGCAGGAGGATTGGATTGTTGCTATGGGTGTTGATGTTGTGTTGTAGCTTGGAGATGCTATTGTTGCAAGTGGTTGGAGTGCTTCTCTAGATGTTGCATATGTCTCTAAATGTCTTGGAGACATTGCATATGTTGCTACAAGTGTGAGATGTGGTTGCTTGTATTGGAGGTGCTTCCACCAGTGATGGAGGCAGTTGTATTCCTTGATGTTGTTGCTGCAGGAGTTGGGGATGTTGTTATAGGTGATGGAGATGTTGCTACAAGCATTGGAGGTTCTATAGATGTTGTGGTTGTTTCTTTAGGAGCTGGAGGTGTTGGTCTTGGTGCTAAAGTTGGCAAAATAGGTCTAGCATGTCCCTGACTTGTTCTTAGCCTATTTCATCAGTTGTAGACCTGTTGCAGAGGCTTGGACGAGTGTAAAGGTGTTGGAGAAGATGATGGAATAAGTGGCGGAAGTTCAAAGCTAAGAGGTTGATGATTTTATTGATCTTTAGCCCTAGTCGCATACGCAGAGGCCTATGGGAGTGGTTTTAGGCTCCAGTCGCTTGTAGGACAGGCTCAAGGGAGCAGTTATAGCTCCCATCGCTTAGAGGATAATGATAAGGGAGCGACCAGGGATTTTCATGAGAATTTCTCTGCATTCCTCGGATTGTTGAGCTAATTTTGGCGTTTTGGCGACATCCTTGATTAAAATTTTTTGGTTTATCATTAGAAAATTTCGTGGGACCTTCAAAAGTTGATTAAAGTTAAAAAGATCAAAAAGGCTAGTGGAGTTAGTGGTTGATTGAGTCAATGAGTTGAATCTGAATCTAATCTAACTTATGAATAGAGTTGTGAAGCCCAATAGTTCTAAGTAATTATTGAGTTGAGCACTTGGGTTCATCTACATATTGGAGATAACTCATTGTTAGTATGGTTGATTGTCTAGTTGTTGTGTGGAGTGAGTGAGAGCTTAGAGAAGAGCTTGCAAGATGCATCTATTGTCTAGTGCAAAATTTATTAAGCAGTTTGCAGTTGTAGTAGTAATGAGATGAAGTATGTTTCAGCCATGATTTTGTGGATTGAGTGAGAAGATGTAGTGAGGATTTGAGTAGAGTTTGAGGAGATTGTTTTCCAACTGGTGTGGAGTTTTTGTGTGAAGTTTTTGATGGAAGCTAGAGTTGCAAATTTGATATTTGATTGAACTTTGATGCTAAGTTGCTATAGTGCTCATGTTGAGCAAGTTTATAGAGTCCAGTCTGAAAATATATGAAACGAGGCTTGCATGGAGGAAGTGAAGGCATGGAGGCTTTACGTATACAATGATTTGCAGATTCAATAGATGGAAGATATTTATCCATCCAATGGTGGTTGGATAGTTTGATAGAAATTGGGTGAGGCTCATTGGTCATGGTGGTGACCAGCAGATCAGAGTTTATAGAGTCATGTTGTTAGTTCAGGAGTAACCAGGCAAGGATCGACTGATCGTGGGAGTCTTCAGTGGATGGTAGTCCAAAGATTCGAGAGAGAAAGAATTTCATGTCTGATAGTGTCAACATAATTGAAATATGTTGAGTCTTCCGACTCATAGGAGTGAGCTTATCCATGTATAATTTGTTTAGCGCTTGATAAAAGAATTGAACAACGCAACAATAGTAGGGTGGTTTTCTCCCTACAAGGGTTTTCCACCAGAAACACATGTGTCCTTTGTGTTTATTATTTTTATGGTTGCATGTTTATTTTGATTCTCTGATCTATGGTTTTTTGTTTCAATACATGCATGGTGAAAAGATTAATAATTGGTGAAAAAGTTAAAAAGTGCCACACTACTGATTCACCCCCCCCGTCCCTCTCAGTAGTAATCTAGTCTCCAACAATTGGTATCAGAGCGGGGGCTCTCGATTGCAACTTGATCACTGGAGAGTGGATCTTGGAGATTTTGGTAGAAATTTTGCAAGTTTACCAAAATGGACCAATAAGGTATTCCAGTACTTCATGAAGGTAAATTTGCAACTTGATGAGTAAATTTGGATTCATATTTTTTATCTATTGATGAAGATATTTTGATATCACTTGAATATGGTGTTAAATATAAATCTAATGATTTAGATAAAAATATTAGTTTGAATGGTATTTCAAAATCTGATAGCATGCGTGTGAAGAATTATGAGACTGCCAAAGATATGTTGGATAAGTTGTAGAACTTGTATCTTGGAGGAAAATTGCATTTTTCAAAAATGGAGAAAAATGAAAAGGATTCAACATTTATCGCAGTAACAAATCAGTCCTCCTCACAAGAAGAATATGAAAGCACTAGTGATTGTAGTGATAGATCAAGCATCGGTTACAAAAATGATGAGAAATCCAAGGTGAAAGCACCAGAAGTTGAGATTCAAAGGCTCATGGCTGAAGACAAGGAGTTGAAGGATAAATGTCAGAAATTGAAGGGTGAAGAAATTTCCGCAAGATAAGAATTGGAGAGGTTCAAAACTAGTGTGCAAGCATCTACAAGCAAATCTGAAATTCTTGGAGCACCTATTTACAACAAAAATAATGAGATTCATAAGTCATGCAGGAAGCAACAAAACAAGAGACAAAGATCAAAGAAGAAAAATATAATTAGGAAGTGTTATAGTTGTGGAATTCGTGGACACATAGTAGCAAGTTGCATCAATGGAGAGATCAATCTCTCTCATCAAAAGGAGCAACCAAAGCAGAAGCCACATCAAGTGTGCATGCAAAGGAAATATCCATCTTTCAGGTATAATAGTCCCTTTTATGGTTATTGTTTCTCATGCAATGATTTTTGGCCATGGGGCTATTGACTGTAGGGCACATGCAAGAAATAAAAATCAAATAAGCAAAAGATATCCAGTTATTCCTCAATTCCTTGGTCACATTAGATGTTTTGTGTGTGACAATGTTGGCCATAAGGCCAAGGATTGCAAATTGCCCATGTGTTTTAGGAGATCCATTCAGAGAGAGGAGAATGTACAAATGAAACCGCATAAGAAGAATATGGATCAACAAATGAAAGTTGGGAGGAGAAAAGAGTAGCAAGGTTCTCCCACAAAAAATTGAGGCATGCATGGTCTCAGGGAGAGCATATGGTTGCATTATGAGTTGTATGCAAATTCTTAATTATGCAGCCATATGGGGAAGAGTATGAGAAGACAAATCTGCATTTCTAGAGATGCATGTCTTCAGTGGAAGTCCTTGTGGTTTGAAGTGTTATTTCTAGTTTTAGCTCTTTTTATATTCCAGTTTGTTTTAGTTGGAGTTGTCATGCACATTCGTTGATAGTTTTGGAGTAGTTATATGTTTTGATTTTATTGATGCTAATGGTGTTATGGAAGGCATTATTATGTGCATTTTCTAGGTGTGATGGGGGATCACACATCTAGGGGGAACATTTGTGCTTCCTAACAGATCAGCAGAGTGTTTCCATTGTGTTCCTATGTAGTGCATATATATTTGACATTGATTTGGTGTAGGGACGATATTTTGATGTTGCTGCCATATAGTAGAAAATATCATATGTTTGGCACAATATAGTTGATCTTTATGTCATATGTTGTCATGCATATGTCGCTGCCATGGAGATAAAATGATATGTTGGAGATAGTTCATCTAGATTATGCATATTATTGCTTATATTTTCATTTCTAGATGAATCATACATGCTGTTGATATGTATTAGATGGATGATTCATGTGTTGTAGCTGCATGAAGAGAATATGTTTTTGCCTATAGTATGATTTTACATGGTTGAGAGATGATGATTTATATTGTTGCTCATATATGGCGAAAGCATATTGCTTCTCATGTATTGTTGGATGGATGAGTTACGATGCTTGTTTCTCATATGTGGAGAATATATGTTTTTGCTTCTCACTGACTTATTGCTTATGCTTCATTGATGATATGTTGCTAACCTATGATGAGGATAATTATTTGCTACTACTTATGATTCTTTTTGTATGATGGATGTTGCTACTTGGTTTTTCTCTCATGGGGAGAGAGAATTTGATGTGAGGATATATTTGCTGCTACTACTATGACATATTGGTATTGTTGTATCTATGTGGAGCATGGTGATCTTGTTGCAGGATATTTATTGTTGGGATGATGATGGCCAAGGTGTTGAGAGGCCATGTAATAGCATATTATATTGTTAGTACTTATTATTTTTGTTGCTACATTTGGAGAGCTTATGTCATAGCTCGTGGAGGTCGTACGATTTGATGCACTTGCCATGCATTACATTTTATTACTGTTGCTATATGGAGAACATATTCATTGCTCATTTTTCCATGTACTCATGATATTTCATGTTTTGGGCATGTATTGATGAGAGCACATTGTGTGTAGATGTAAAAGCCATGTACTATTATTGTATCATCTTGGTCTTATTTCTCATGGAAAGACCCATTGTGTCTAGTATTATTTTTCATTAGCTATGTATGGGTCAAGTGGAGTCCAAGTCTTGTTTCATGTTGTATATCTTTGATGTAGCCTCACATATTGGGTGCATGATGTAAACTTGGGTCCATAGAATCATGGTTGGTGATAGGCATAGAGGAGTCATATGTATGTTCCATGTACTTATCACAACTACGTATATGCTCGATGAAGCATTATGTTGTAATGTATTGTATATCATGTCCAAAGTTAGTTAGAGTCATGGTCCATGAGGAGTAGTCTCTTGCACTTGGAAAGTAGGCTTATTGCAGTCAACATATGTGTTTCTTCAGCAGGCAGAGTGTTGATTGCAAATCCATTACATGCTTAGGGGGAGCATGTTTCAGTCTTCATTGATGGCATTGCATTGGCTAGTGGTTTGGCAGGCGATTTCCTTGTTTTTACATGATTATCTTCAAAATGATACTTCTTATGTTGTATCAGTATGGTGTTGTGTATGGCAGGGGGAGTCTTCCTCTCTTCCGACACATTATTGAAATTGATCTTCAGTGTTAATATGGCCCTTTACCATTGATGTCAAAGGGGGAGAGATTTGGATGGTTAGAGGTTAGCCTCACATGTTGTATTGAGGTTGTATCAATGCCAAAGGGGGAGTTTGTTGGCATTGTAGTGTTGGAATTGATGTCAATAAACTCTTGGTGTTGCTGGTCCTATGCATGTATGATGAGTGCTTGGTGTTGGATGCTTTGGTGATGGTCTTGTTAGTTGGAATTGATGTCAACATACTTATGACTAGACCTAGTGGAGATGATGTTGTGGTTGTTGAGGAGATGGATTCCAGACATGTCGAGTTGGTTGGAGATGTTGTTGTTGTAGGAGGATTAGATTGTTGCTATGGGTGTTGATGTTGTGTTGTAGCTTGGATATGTTGCTACTGTAGGTGGTTGGAGTGCTTCTCTAGATGTTGCATATGTCTCTACATGTCTTGGAGACATTGCATATGCTGCTACATGTGTGAGATGTGGTTGGTTGTGTTGGAGGTGCTTCTACCAGTGATGGAGGCAATTGTATTCCTTGATGTTGTTGTTGCAGGAGTTGGGGATACTGCTACAGGTGATGGAGATGCTACTACAGGTATTGGAGGTGTTAGAGATGTTGTGGTTGCTACTTGAGGAGTTGGAGGTGTTGGTCTTGGTGCTAAAGTTTGCAGAATAGGTCTAGCATGTACCTGAGTTGTTCTTAGCCTATTTCATTAGTTGCAGACATGTTGTAGAGGCTTGGAGGAGTGTTCATGTGCTAGAGAGGATGATGGAACATGTGGCAGTGGTTCAGAGCTGAGAGGTTGATGATTTTACTGAGCTTTAGCCCTAGTCGCATGCACAAAGGCCTACGGGAGAGGTTCTAGGCTCCAATCACTTGCAGGATAGGCTCAAGGGAGCATTTATAGCTCCAGTCACTTAGAGGACAACGCTAAGGGAGTGACCAGGGATTTGCACGAGAATTTCTCCACATTCCTCGCATTATTGAGCTAATTTTTGTGTTTTGGCGACATCCTTGATCAGAACTTTTTGGTTTATGGTCGGAAACGTTCATGGGACCTCCAGAAGTTGATTAAAATTGAAAAGATAAAAAAGTATAGTCGAGTTAGTGGTTGATTGAGTCAATGAGATGAATTTGGATCTAATATAGCTTATGAACAGAGTTGTGAAGCCCAGTTGTTCTGAGTAATTATTGAGTTGAGCACTTGGGTTCATCTTATTATTGAAGATAGCTTATTGTTAGTATGGTTGATTGTCTAGTTGTTGTGTGGAGTGAGTGAGAGATTGGAGAAGAGCCTACAAGCTCCATTTATTGTCTAGTGCAAAATTTATTAAGCAGTTTGCAGTTGTAGTAGTAGTGAGATGAAGTATGTTTCAGCCATGATTTTGTGGATTGAGTGAGAAGATGCAGTGAGGATTTGGGTAGAGTTTGAGGAGGATTTTTTCCAGCTTGTGTGGAGTTTTTGATGGAAACTAGAGCTACAAATTTGATATTTGATTGAGCTTTGATGCTCGATTGCTGCAGTGCTCATGTTGAGCAAGTTTTCATAGTCCAGTTTGAAAATATATGAAACGAGGCTCTCGTGAAGGAAATGAAGGCATGGAGGCTTTAAGTATACAATGATTGGAGGATTCTATAGATGGAAGAGATTTATCCATCCAATGGTGGTTGGATAGTTCGGCTGAAGCTAGGTGAGGCTCATTGGTCATGGTGGCAACCAACATATCAAAGTCTGTAGAGTCGTTTTGTTAGTTCAGGAGTAACCAGGTGAGGATCAACTGATTGTGGGAGCCTTCAACGTATGGTAGTCTAAATATCCGAGAGAGAAACAATTTCCTATTTGATAGTGCCAGCATACTGTGAAAGAAGTTGAGTCTTCCGGCTCATAGGAATGAGCTTATCCATGCATAATTTTTTCAACACTTAATAAAAGAATTGAGCAACGTAGCAGAAACAAGGTGGTTTTTTTCCCAAGGAATGGTTTTCCACCAGAAACACATGTGTCCTATGTGTTGATTATTTTTATGGTTGCATTTTTAAATCGATGACCTGATCTATGGTTTTTTATTTCAGTACATGAATGGTAAAAATATTAATAATTGGTGAAAAATTTTAAAAGTGCCACACTACTGATTCACCCCCCCCCCCCAACTTAGTAGTGATCTAGTTTCCAACATTCCACCAGATATCTTTTTTTCCTATGTGTATGCCTGATATGATGTCTATGTTGATTGTTTAATGTGGCTTATATGATCAAATCTACTGACAATATGTTGTGTAATGTTTGATTAATTAATTTGCGAAAATATTTTAAATTTGTATATTTTCTATCACTACCCATTCACCCCCTCCTCTCAGTAGTGATCTGATTCTAACAATTGGTATTAGAGTAGGTGTTTTCTGTTGCAACTCAGTTGCTGAAAGGTGGATCTCGGTGAATCATGGGCTATCAAAGTGCTTTGATGCTTAGTCCAAAAAAATTCAAGAATGGAGAGAGAAGGTGAAATTCCAGTTATCTGCACTTGGATCTGAAGTCTAGAATGCAGTGATGAATGCATATGAAGGAGAAACCCCTACAAAACAAGTTCAACAATGGATTTCCCAAGCCAAGTTTGCAATTTATAACAATCTTCATAATTTGGATCTTGAGAAAGTCATGGATCTCAAGTCTGTAAAGGAGATTTGGGAAAGGTTGTAGGCCTTGTATGAAGGATACACCAATAGCAATGGTGGAGAAAAGAAAAAGAAAAGGAAGAAGAAGAAAAAGGCCCCTCACAAGGAAATTGATCATCAATATGAGATATGCTCTCCCAACATCAAAGTGGTAGATTTTTAAGAAGAGAGATCAGTTGGAGATAAAGCTAAACTTAGCTATGTATTAGCTGAAACATAAAAACTCTCAGTGAAAAATAGAGATTTGAAAAATATTCTATAAATACTTGAAGAAATATAGAAATATTTTAAGGAAGGAATTATTAGTTTGAAAACCTAAATAAAAGAAGGAAGGAGGATTGAAGAAGGAAAGAGCACACAATTTAAATAAAAGGAAAATGAATGTGAAAGATTAGAAACTGAGGTGTTTTCAATGAGAAACGATTTACAGAAGAAGACAATCATAGGGAAGGAGAATCTAGTTCTAAGGAAACATCCAAAAGGACTTTCAAGGAAAACGACTCCAACAAGAAATGAGGCCAAAAATTGAATCAACAACCAAGAAGAGAGTCAAGAAAATAATTCTCAACTAGAAGATCTTTCACTTCATCATTGGAGGATATCAAGTGCCTCACTTGCTAAATTTTTGGACATATAGTAGCTGATCATAAAAATAGAATAATCAATTTTTATCAGCAGAATAGAAAGTTGAAGTTGGAGTAAAAAAGAAAGATTTCTCAACCTAGCAATCAAGGAATATCATCATTAGTCATGAGGTATAAAAATTCCTTTTATGGTTATTATTACTTATGCAGTGTTTTTTGGCACAAGGTTGTTGAATGCATGACCTATGCAAATAAGAAAAAGAATAGAATGAAGATCAAAAAAATATCTAAGCCTTTTCCACCATTTCTTGGTCACATAAGATGTTTTACATGTGACAATCTTGGCCATATGGCCAAATATTGCAAGTTTCCCAATTTATTTCTGTGATCTAATAAAAAAGAGAAGCTTAATGAAAGAAGATAAAAAAGAAACTCTAGAAGAGATTCTCGTACAAGAAAGTAAAATATTAGGGTTTGGAAGAGGAAGGAGCACCAAGAGACCTCAATAAATAATTTAAGCCAATTTGGTCTTAGGGGGAGTATGTAACAGAAAGTGCATGAGTTCAAGGGGGGCTCCTTGATACTTGAAGTGAAGCCTCAATCATTGTTTCAATGCTCCTTTCTGACCCTGTGAGAAAGTGTGCAGAGACATGATCTGATTTAAAAGTGTTTCAATAAATGGATCTAGTCCAAATCCTCCAGCTAGGTGTAATGGAGCTAGATTAATATGTTGTTGATTTAATATGTGAATTTTGAGAAATTGTGTGATGACAGAGAGGTAGAGTGCCATGCTAGTGTGTTGTACCTACATTACAATTAGAGTAAGCAATGATTAGCTGTTTGAAGAAAAAAATGACACAGAATGTGTATGCATTGAACAAGTCCATGGATTGGTTTTGAATGTTATTGTTGAGCAATTCATTTCAAAATTTACTATGCCAAGGTTTATAGGGAGTGTGCATTCATGTTGGACTCTTAAATTCATTGAATTAGTTCAAAGATGTACATAGTTTTTCTTATCCAGATCCAACAAACATTTTTTCAACTCTAAAAGATTTCACCTGTTGGCCAATTTCTATTGAGGAGAAATTTGGTCATATAGAAACAAGGAAGATGTGATGGGAAGTTAACTTGACATTTGTTATGTATTTCATTTCTTGTCTAACCTAGAGAGATCAAAGGTAATTGAGAGGGATTCATGTTTGATATAGTATTGTCATGTTGTGAAAATCATCCAATGAATCGATCTGGTCTCAAGGGCATAGTGGAAAATAATAAAAGTTTGAATTGGTATTTTCGACACTCGATCTTGTTCAAAATGGTGATTAGTTTATGTTATCTTGACTAGATCCAATTTCAAGTTGGTGCAACAATGTAGTGGAGTGTATTATCTATTTAATCTTATCAGAATTGAACATGTTAATTATCTAGTTGTTATTCCATGAATATTTGTTTTGATCTAGACGTTATGGTTGAGTTGTCACCAAAAGAGAGTGGAACACCTTAATATCGACATGGTCATGATAGTGTTGGTTGTTGGATGCACATGGATCTAGTCTTGATCTAGTTAAGGAGTGAAAAACTTTCAATGTTTTATTTGGTCCTTCATATAGTGGATCGATTAGGCCTTGTTGATTTAGTCACACATTCACTGGATTTGATCACCAAATCATTATGAATGTCATGAACACATTAACTTTTTAGTAATGGTTGACCGAGTGTGATAATTAGTCGTTGATGGGGTTTAAATTGATCCTTTGAGAAAATCAATTTTAAACAATGGTGTTATGTATCGATTAGAGGGTTGGAAACTGAAAGTATTACCTATAGAATGCACATGGACAGAGAATGTGCTTTTTGATGTTGCATAATGTGTGACTAAATATGGTGTGATGGTAGTGAGATCATTGCTAGAGGTTGTGCACATGTAAAGTGTGTTTGGAGAGTGTATGAAAGAGGTTAGAGTGCACATGACAAAGAGTTTTGTTGGCCTGGATCAGCCACTCAGTAGCTATACATCGTCGAAGCCAACATTGTCACTATATACACAAGTAGAAAACCCCTCTAATTAATTAGCCTCGGGTTCTACATATATCAACACGGGATGGTGATTGTATTGGAGTTGTAAGAACTCTCTAATTTTTTTTAGGTTAAATTAGCAGATAATGGCATTTACTCAACATAGATTCCACACAAAAAGTCCCAACATACTTAGGGTAGGTTTTGTGTTCGTTTTTTTTTTCACAACCATTTTTGTAGGGGTTTGCATCACCTTCTGCAATGACCTCTACAAAGATCAAGCCAGTTTCATAGATTGGCATCAACAATACATAGGAAACGTAAAGCATGCAATTTTGTATTGAGAGTATGTATGTTTCTATTGTCATAAGGAGAGTATGTGTTGCATGAATTAGAATAGTATGTTGTTGTGTGCTGAGTTGTTTGGTGTGAGAGCTTGATAGTATTTCCATTTTGAGTTGTTGCAAGGGTCAAGAGTGCAAGGAGATGTGATTATCACGTGCACATGATGTCTTATATCCACTATGATGCTAAAGCCATGTATTGTTGAGAGTGAGAGACAAGATGTGTTGCTAAGGATTAATGGTATCATAAAGCCATGTAATGTTCATATGTTGCTATCAAAGTTTAGATGGCACCAAAGTTTTGGATTTCCCGGGTCAGATAGGTGTATTGAGATATATGGTAAAAGTTTACCATGTATCTCATAATAATAATAATAATAATAATAATATTTAACTATTATATTAAAAAATATTTATTTATTTTTAATTAGTAAAAATTAGTAATCGAAGAATTCTCTTATTTAATTAACATAAATTCAAGTTCATCTTTTACCATTAAAATTATTAAATACATTAAATTGCTTCTAACATAAATACGATTAAATTAAAGAATTAAAAAAGAACCATAATATTTTATGTAACACATTATATATATATATATATATATATATATATATATATATATATATATATATATATATATATATATATATATATATATATATAAGAGGTATAACATTGACCACGTTCACAACATAAACATGTAACGACGAAACTTACATTTGTTTAACCAAATTTCTCATTCATTTTATATTTATGCAAGTTATGTATAACATGTGAATTATCATTAATCTCCTCGACAACCTTGGGGTTAGGCCTTGCTAGTTTGGCTGATGGGTATATCCCTTCGAGTTGATCTGCTTGGATTTTCCCGTGGAAAAAAAACATCTAAATTATCATTCATTTTATTCTTCTGTAAGTTATGGTTTATATAACATGTGAGAGATTAAGCAAGAAGCTGATATTTTAATTGTTACTTTTCTTAGATAAAGAATTTCACCAATTTTTAAAAAGATTAAGTGAAATGCATCAGATATGTTTTGATATAAATCTTAATAAATTATTTTTTTAATGGTTTTTAAAATTTTCTTTTAATAATAAATTATTTTTTATTATTCATTTAAAAATGATTAAAATATTTAATAAATAAATAAAGTGATGTTACTAATTTTTTTTGTTGATAACAAAGTTGTTTAGTTGCCATTGATGTCAATATTCATATATTTTTTGGGGCGTATCATGATTGCAGGTGTGTTTCTATTGTTGTAGATGACTAGGACTCTGTATTCTAGTGTGATAATGTTGTATTGAGGATATGTTATAGATTTGGGTGAAAATTATTGAGAAAATAAAACCACGGGAAATTACCAAGGGTTTTTCCCATGGTATTTGGTGTGAGGGCTTATTTGATGTGGTCATCAAGAGAAATAGTGTGTAATTAATGATTTGATTTAGTTTATCTTGATGAGGGAGAAATTTAGATAAATATGATATGCCAGTGTTGGAGTTTTAATCTAAGTGGATGGTGGTGGCCACCCACCTATTCCACTTGGACCCCCACCATTATCTCTTTCAGTTTCCTTAATTGTAGCACAATTTACTATTATTGGCAGTTTTTTAGGCCCTGAACTTCCAGAGCCATTTTGAGGTCCTAAACAACATTTTTTTTTTAAATGGGAAAACCTGTAGCCTATTATAGGGGTTTGTAGTCGAAAGTTGTATTCCTCGGATAATTATTTTTAACGAGGTATCGTACACATAAAACAGAGATCATATGCCAAAGTTACGACCCCAGGAAGTTGATGTACCAATTTACCCCAACGAGGCCCACAGACTTTTGGCGCTTCATCTCCTGGCGTTAAGTTTTTGGATGTTTAGGGTTTTCCATTATTTCTCAATAATAAATAGGCCTTTCAGACTCATTGTAAAAGTGTTAAGAAGGCATGTAACTTCCACATATCTTCTCAGAGATAAATTACCATCGTCTGAGCTAGTTTATTTCCATTTTTCATGTAAACAATTTTTAGTAATTTGTTATTAATGAATTGAAGTTCTATTTTTGTTGTATCTCTGTGTTTCTGTTTATATCTATATTTCATTTCGTTCCTTCAAAAATTTGGATCAGTGGTATCAGAGTAGTTTTCTCTTTCTTTGTTTTTCTATGCATGTCCCCAACGAGACCGGGGTATAAGGAGTTGGGACTTGAATTGGTTGAGCCTTTAAAAGCTCATCCCCACTAACATGGATGACCTCCCATGGTGGAAGAAAATAAGGACAAGGGAGCAGGAGATCCTATCAAACTTCTACTCGAAGAATCCCTTAGGCGGCAATGGAACAAGATGATGGACAATTTTGCCCAAATTCTTCGGTGGATGCCCACTGACGACGCATCTTCATCCAACAGTCACTTCGTAGGTGCCACCCCCTTCAAGGTACAAGTGAAATTTGATATCCCTATATTCAAAGGTCAAATAGATGAAAATGTTGTAGATAAATAGTTGAATCTATTAGAAGGTTATTTTTCAGTCCATAGTTTCTCCAATGGGGAGAAGATTAATTTTGCATTTCTTAAGGCTACCCCCTATGTCAAGGATTGGTGGGAAACTTACTATGAGAAAAGGGCCAATGAACCCTTTCTGTTTATAGCCCCCCCCTCTTAGAACTCTTTTTGAGATGCTTCCAAGGAGCAATATTACCCTGTGGGGAGCTATGAGGACAAGTACATACAATGGACCACACTACGATAGCAAAGGGACCAAGATGTGCATGAGCCCACAAATGTTTTCCATACTCTATGCAAAAATTTGGGTATCAAAGAATCTGAGCGACATTTGGTGCTCAAGTACCGTGGTTGTCTGCATAAATACATTCAGGAATAAATGGAGTTCTTGGAAATCTCCTCGCTTGGTGTAACATACCAATATGCTGCTAATATTAAACAAAAATTAAACAAAAGAAGCTCAACTTTGGATCTCTGAATCAGAAGTAGGACAAGAGGCCCCCAAACCATAGAACAAAGGAAAAATCCAAGGTGGAGCGACCCAGGACAACCCATCAAAGATGCAAACAAATATTGGTACTACAAAGACAAAAAAGGACACATGAAAGTGGTTTGAGTTCCACAAGAACCCCACTCACAATGCAAATGAGTGTCGCGCCAAACAATTCTTGGTGGTCAAGCTAAAAGCTTCAAAGTCTGATGCATGTTTTGATGATGATATAGAACCTAACAAGGGGAGTGACAAGGGGAAGAAGATTATTGATGTAGAACCTAGTGCCACCATTGCCACCACCAAGATCCAAAAGATTGAGCTTGAATATCTAGAGGAGAGGGAGCATCTCTTCCACTCACAAATGTGGGTGAAGGGTTCTCCGCTATAGTTCATTGTCGATAGCGGCATCCAAAATATCCTCATTTCGACTGAGTTCGTGAAGCTGTTGGGCCTACCGACCACACCACACCCACAACCATACACCAACGGGTGGCTTCACCAAGGACGAGATCTTCGTGTCAGCCAACAATGTCACATTCCCTACAACATCAAGCCCTTCACAAATGAGATACTTTGTGATGTTGCTCCTCTTGAAGTTTTTGCTGTATTAGTAGGCCAACCATACTTGTGGAAGTGTCATGTTGTGTATGAGTCTAGGCCTTGCACTATTACTATTAGTTTGGGAAATACGTTATACAGGATACCAGAGGAAAACCTACCTATTGCCATCTCTTTGATCTTTGCTAAGAAATGTAGTAAAATCATCTCCGAGACTAAGAAAATCGTGGCCACATCCATGGCCCCGGGAAAAGTTTATCCATGCAGTAGAAGAAAGTGGATAAGTTCATGGAAGAATACAGGGACATCTTCTCCTTACCCAGAGGGGTGCCCTTACTATGTCAGGTCAAGCATTCAATCGATCAGATCCCTTGATCACCTCTACCCAATGGGACAATATACCACCACTCCATTCTATAAAATGAAGGGAACATCTGACCAAGTTCTTTAACTTGTAGGAGCCTAATTTTACTTATATAGAAGAAGGATGGGACCTAGAGGCTCTACATTGATTATCAGGCACTGAACAAAATCACTACTAGGAACATGTATCCAATCCCACAGATTAATGACCTTCTTGACTAGCTCAAGCGGGCCAAGTATTTCAGCAAGATCAATAAGAAGTTTGGCTATCACCAATTTCTAATAAAGCCCACAAATGTATGGAATACCACCTTCAAATTCAAGGAGGGCCTTTTTGAATGGTTGGTCATGCCTTTCGGATTGACAAATGCACCTGCAACTTTTATGAGGCTGATGGATGACATATTACAGGCCTTCACCAACTCGTTTGTGGTTGTATATCTAGACGACATTCTTATCTTCAAATAGAGTTTGGAAGAGCATTTGTAACACATTCGACATGTCCTTCAAACCCTACGACAACACAAACTATGTGCCAACCTAGAGAAATGCACCTTTGCCATGAGCTAGGTTCAATATCTAGGTTAAATCATAGATGAGAAAGGCATGCATGTGGATCTGGCTAAGATCCAAGTCATTCAAGATTGGCCAACCCCGACCACTCTAATAGTGCTTTGCATCTTTTTGGGCAGTGCCAATTTTTATCGGAGGTTCATGTTGGGATCTCACTAGGCCTTTGAGTCAGGTTACTAAGGGTGAAGAAAAAGAAAATTTTTCCTCATCTAAGTGCCAACATAAGGCGTTTTTTGAGCTAAATCATTGCCTATGCTCTACACCTATACTCACATTGTGAAACCTACAACAACCATTTGAAATCGAGACAGACACCACTGACTATTCTATTGGTGAAGTTCTCACCCAATAAGGAAATTTGATGGCCTATCAAAGTGAGACACTTTTCGATACAATTTAGAAGTACCCCACCTATGATAAAGATATGTATTCTATCATGCAGGCTTGCCAACAATGGAAACATTACATTCTAGGGAAGGATACGATCATCCACACATATCATCGAACTTTTCAGTTTATACAAACATAAGGAAAGTTGTAGAATGATTTCCATCAAAAGTGGTCAAGATATATGCAAAAATTCCACTTGAACATTAAGTAAATAAGGGAAACACCAATCATGTTGTATATTGCCTAATTTTGCCCCCAATTGCAGAACTAACTATTTCTCTCCATGAGATGTCTCGATGGCCACAACTGTACAAGAACGATCCAAAGTTTTCCACCTTTTACTAGATGCTAGTGGATGGAAAAAAAGTTCCAAATTTCCACCTCCAAGATCCATTATTATGCTACCTGGGTCACCTTTATGTTCCTTCAAGTGAGTGTACAAGAAGAAAAATGAAGACATTGTTGCACTGAAGAAGCAACTGAAGTTGCCTCCTTCTGAACATCCACAGACCAAGGAGGTTCTAGAAAGCCAAAGCCAGAAAGATGAAATGATGGACCTCATTCTTCAACTAAATGCTCAATTGAAAGAAATGGAGAATGAATTGGACAATTTAATACAGCTGAAATAGGCCAACATTGAGACAGCTACTACTACTATTATTCCTACAGTTACTACAGCAGTTCCTTCCACTTTGGAAGCTTCATTGGCCCCAACAGCTCCACTAGCTACAACGCTTCCAACTACATCAGCAACAGGTTCAACAACAACAGCAGCTCATCCTAGTGATGAAGCAGCTAAACTGGTCAAAGCCATGGAGGATATGTCCATCCAAACCACTGAAATAAATAGACTTAAGGAACAAATGAAAAGTCTAGAGGATGAGAAGAAACTAGCTCAAGTTATGCATAAGAATGAAGTTCCGAAGACAAACAGGTTGAATGAAAAGATAGGAAGCTGGAGAAAGAATTAACACTAAAAGAGCCACTAGCCCAAGCAAAACATCTTTTATGAGCCAATATCATTGACTCAGTCAATGATATTTGGCCATCTTTACAAGTAATATTTGAACAAAATGACTTGGTCAAAGAGGCTGGTGAGGCAATTCAAATATTTAGGGCGGAACTTGGAAATATGCCAGAAGAAGCCTCAAGAATAATCCAATTCCTTAACTCAAAGAATAAATATGAATTGCAGGAACTTGGAATAGCTGACAGAACTGGGACCATACTAGAGGTTAAAAAGGTAATCACCAAGGGAAACCTGATGACACACCTTGAGGACAAGTGCCAAACAATGGAGCTGGCAATAGGAAGGTTCATGGTGAAATTTGATTCTTTGAGGTAGGAAGGTCTACCTAATCCACTGGTAATTAATGACAGGTTAATGCCACATGAAGACTATGATAATAGAATCAGAGAAGTGGCAAAGGAACAAGCCAACAGTTCCTCCATGAAAGGGATGCCTATAGGAAAATTCCTTTACTAGGCTTTTGAGAACCTCTTTTACCTCCAGCATGAGGTAAAACATATTTTTGTAAACAAGCCCACCTTTGCAAAATACACAGAAGCTGATGAAGTCTATAGAAGAATGGTAAATATTAAGTTACCAAATATAGAGACTTGGGAAAAGTTAAATGATTTACTGTAAAAATCAAGGTAAACAGTGAATACAAAGCAGTCAAAGTAAAACAGAAGATCAGCTAAGTCAAAGAGTATCAGATGAAAGAGTATTAGTCAAAAGCCGAGAGTAAAAGGACAGTCACCGTAGAGCAATAGCCAAAGAGAGAAAGCAACAAAAGATCAAAACAAAAAACAACAAATTAGTAAAAGAAGGGACAACTAGCCTTTTAATTTCCTAGGTGTCTCTATCTTCTTGCATGAAGATATTTATTTTCCTTGAATAATTCCTAAAACAGTTTAGGATATTTTCTAACTATTTTTTGTATAAATACTTCATAATTCGAAGTATAGAGGTGTGGATTGCTGAACATTTCTATAGTTACATTGATCTGAAAACTTGAGGGTTTATTGTAAAAAATTTCAAGTCAGCAGACTAGACTGAGTAATAAAGGCATTGCATTACAGGATTCATGTGTTGGGCCACTTCAGTGAAGTATCTTTCATTTGTCAAATTGTTGTTTTCTTAAGTATTTCACAAACATACATGTTTTTTCAAATTTGAATGAAATAACTGGAATTTTACTTCAGAATTTGTTTAAGTACACTCTGCCTTTAACAGTTATTCATTTTTACGTTTTCTTCTGATATCCAAAGTAGGGAATTCTTCATTGCTCCCTAGTTTTGATTGAACTCTTTCATTTCCTTCATTATCCGATTTGAGGAATCCTTGAGCGCCCCTTAACCCCGATTGAAAAACCACTTCACCATCTAGCTTAAAAGATATGAATTTACTCAGCTACCTTGACCTGTGAACACTATCTTTAGAACTTTGATTCAGTCCTGTTTTCTTGACATTTGGACTCCATGGCCCAATGGTAAAAAGGCACTTATCTATCCATCTGAATCAGTGATTCCACCACCAAACCAAATCAAAAACCAACCAAGCCTTAAATAACTAGCCTAAAATCAATTGACTCAACAATGTTAAATCATAAAGAGAGAGCCCTTTTTGAGCGTTAAGAAGGCTAGATCCTGATCTCAAAAGTAGGTTTGTGGTTACCTCTATTATTTCTTTCATGACAACCCTAGGGAAATTTTAGTGTGATAACAGAACCGATGCTCTTTCAGTAGTGTAAGAACTTTATCCAGATGTTGTAAGTGCTCCTTCCAAGTTTTATTGTAAATTAAAATATCATCAAAGAATACTAATACAAACTTCCTAAGATATGGATGAAACAATTAGTTCATAGTGGCTTGGAATGTTGTTAGTGCATTGGTTAACCCAAATGGCATTACTTTAAATTCATAGTGACCTTCGTGTGTTCAGAATGTCATTTTTGGTATGTCTTCCAACTTGATTCTGATTTGGTAATAGCCTGACCTTAAGTCCAATTTTGAGAAGTATTTTGTGCCATGTAGTTCATCCAACATTTCATTGATAAAAGGAATTGGGAATTTGTTTTTAATCATTATTTTGTTTAATCCTCTATAGTCAATGCATAACTTGAATGAACCATCCTCCTTCCTTACCAATACCAATGGAGCAGCATACATACTTTTACTTTTCGAGATGATACCACACTTTAAAAGGTCTTGGATTAGTCTCTCAATTTCCGTCTTTTGGTGATGTGGATATCGATACGGCTTGATGTTGATGGGGTCTGACCCTGCTTTGACTAGAAACCAAATTTTTTTTAAACCCTAGTTGAAAGAAGGAAAGCAATTTTTTTTAAAGGAAACCCTAGTAGGAGGATTTGTAGGAAGAAATGGAAAAAATGACGAATGTTAAGTTTGAGTTGGAGAAGTTCACTGGCAAAAACAATTTTTCATTATGGAAACTGAAAGTTAGGGATTTGCTGGTGCAACAAGAGTTGCACAAAGCATTAGATGGGGTTAAAAAGAAACTTGTTGGCATGACAACTTTGGATTGGGAGGACTTGGATGCCCGAGCTCTCAGCATCATCATGTTGTACCTAGAAGATGAAGTTCTCTTCAACATTGTTGAAGAAACCTCAACAACAGGTTTATGGGGAAACTGGAAACATTGTATATGACCAAATCGTTAACCAACTTAATTTATTTGAAGAGGAAATTGTATAGCCTTCAGATGAAGGAGGGTACTAAAATTGTTGAACACTTAAATGTTGTTAATACACTTATTTTCTAGTTATCAAATATGGAAGTTAAATTTTAGGAAAAAGACAACTCTATTACCTTGTTTTGTTCCTTGCCCGAGTCTTGGGATCACTTTGTAACTTCTATCAGTTTGAGAACAACCAAATTCTTGGAATTTGATTCAGTTGTGTGAGCTCTGTTATTTGAAGAAGTACAGAGAAATTCCAACATTGAAACTTCTACACCAGAAGCCATGGTAGCCAGAGGTCGGTCAAAGGAAAGAGGGGAGAAAGAAAAGAGTTCTTCCAGATCAAAATCAAAGGGCAAAAATTGTAAAGCTAAATGTTGGTACTGCAACAAAATAGGACACCTCAAGAAAGTCTGTTGGAAACGAAAGAAGTCTGAAAACTCAAAGAAAGAAGCAAATCAAGTTGATTCAGGTATGATTGATGAAGTTTTATCTGCTGAATTGGGTATGACAGATGAAGCTTTACCTGTTTGCAATGTCTCTCAGAATTATGAAAATTGGTTGTTAGAATCTAGTGCTTCTCATCACATGAGTCCGCACATAAATTGGTTCACTTCATATGAAGTTGTGAATGGTAGTTATGTTTTTATGGGTAATATTGTATCTTGTAAGGATGTTGGGATGGGAAATATCAAAATTAAAATGTATGATGATACAATTAGAACATTAACTGATGTTAGACATGTACCTGAGTTGAGGAAAATTTTGATTTCTTTGGGAGTGTTGGACTCGGAAGGTAATAAGTTTACAAGTCAAAATGGAGTGCTAAAAGTTTCAAAAGGCGCTCTGGTTGTTATGAAGGCAAAGAAGATCAGAAACCTTACAGACTCAAAGGAAGTACTCAGGTCAATGAGGAAACGACTGTATCTAAGAAGACATAAGAAGGTACTTGCCTATGGCATCAACAACTGGGTCACATGAGTGAGAAGGGTCTTCAAGTACTGATGAATCACAACTTTCTTCCTGATTTGAAATCCTTGAGGTTGGATTTTTGTAAACATTGTGTATATGGTAAACAATGTAAATAAATTTGAAACTGGAAGTCATAATAGTAAATAAATTTTGGACTATATTCATTTTGATCTTTGGGAACCATCTCCTACTGTATCTTATGGAGGTGCATTGTAATTCTTAACATTTAGCGATGATTTCTCCCAGAAAGTTTGGGTCTATATGTTGAAAATAAAAGTTGATTTATTTAATGTTTTTAAACAATTTAAAGCTATGGTGGAAAAGAAGATAGGAAAATCAATTAAATGTTTAAGAACTGACAATGGCGGTGAATTTACTTCCTTAGAATTTGAACAATACTGTAAAGATGAAGGGATTGTTAGACATAAAACTATTGTTTATACTCAACAAAATGGCGTTGCTGAATGTATGAATTAGAATCTTATGGAAAGATCTAGAAGCATGATCAGTAATGTTAACCTGCAAAATGAGTTGTGGCCAGAAGTAGTATTTACTTCTTGTTATTAGTAAACAGATCACCTTCAGTTGCTGTTAATTGTAAAATTCCTGAAGAAGTATGGTCGGGTCAGTCTTGTGATTATTAAAATTTAAGGATTTTTGGTTGTGATGCCTATTCTCTTGTTCCAAAGAATCAACTTTTAAAGTTAGATCCAAAAGAAAAATGTTATGTCTTTGTTGGGTATGACTATGCGGTGAAAGGATACAGGTTGTGGGATCCTTCTTCGTGGAACATAGTTATTAGTAGAGATGTAACATTTGTTGAATCTTCTCTTATAAAATTAGATGTTGAAAAAGTTGAATAGGAATAGGTATCACCGAATCAACAAATTCATTTGGAGGATAAACCCTTTCCAGAAAGTCAAAAGGAAGTAGAGACTTTTGAAGAGAAAGGTGAAGAAGATGCAAAGGAAACTGTAGAATTTCAAGAACTAGTTCAACAACCAGTCACTCTAAGAAGGTCTACAAGGGAAATAAGAACACCAAAAAGGTATGAAGATTCTGCTTCATCTATTGCATTGATTACTGAAGATGGGGAACCTTCTTGTTATCAAGAAGCAGTGGATGATGCAAATAGTGAAAAATGGAAAAAGGCTAAGGATGAAGAAATGGATTCCTTAGCCAAGAACAAAACCTGGGATATTGTAGAACTTCCTAAAGGGAGAAGTGGTGTCAGATGTAAATGGGTCTTCAAATCGACGCGAAATGTGATGGAAGTACCAAAAGGTATAAGGCGACACTAGTTGCAAAAGGGTATTCTCAGGTTGAAGGTATTGATTTAATGAGATTTTTTCACCAGTCGTAAAACTTGTTTCTATTAAGCATTGTCTTGGTACTAACTGCATTACTTGACCTTGAGTTAGAACAGTTAGATGTTAAAACAACTTTTCTACATGGTGATTTGGATGAAGAGATTTATATGGAACAACCAGAAGGTTTTGTACAAGGTCATAGCAGAAGATTAGTTTTTGAGCTCAGGAAATCATTGTATGGCTTGGGGCAGTCTCCTAGTCAGTGGTACAAGAAGTTTGACTCCTTCATGGTGAGCTAGAACTTTACTAGAAGTGAGTATGATCATTGTGTATACTTCAAAAGTTTCAATGACATACTCGATATCATGATCTTGTATGTTGATGATTTGCTTATTGCAAGAAAAAGAATGAAATAGATCAACGTGTTAAAGGCTCATCTCTCTAGGACGTATGATACAAAGGATCTTGGAGCGACAAAACATATCTTGGGCATGGAGATACATAGAGACAGAAAAATGGAAAGCTCTGGTTATCATAGTAGAAGTATGTGGAGAGAGTACTTGAAAAGTTTGGTATGAATAATGTGAAACTTGTTAATGTTCCATTAGCTTCCAATTTTAAGCTTTATTCGGTTTTGAGTCCTAGAACTGATGAAGAAAAGAAGTATATGTCTCATGTACCATAGGCAAACCCGGTAGGAAACTTAATGTATGCGATAGTATTTACAAGGCCTGACATTTCACATGCAGTTGGAGTTGTCAGCAGGTTCATGGAAAATCCAGGAGAATAACATTGGCGAGTTATGAAATGGGTGCTTTGATATTTGATCCAGGTGGCTCCAAAAACACTCAGAAGGCTCATAATAGATCAAAAATAAAAGTGGTTAGAATGCTCCCAAACTAGGACCAGATGGTAGTGCTTGTCGTTCTGATTCCAACAATGTGAATGACACTCGAATCTGAGTTCGTATGGTCAAGTTATTGCTGGTCAAAGTTTTGGTCAAACTTAGCCAAATGGCCAAGTTTAACCGAGATCTGATGCATGAAATTTGGCCACTGGGACAGGTGAATTTGTAGGATATTTAATTTTTCTAATTACCCTTATTTTTGACAAAATTGAAAAAAACAAATTTGGTTATAAAAACCAAAAATTATATTAAAATAGGGGTGGTGGGCTACCACACCCACCAATTTAAAATAGGGGTGTGTTGTTGGGAAAAGTATCCAATACGGAATGACCCTATCTCACTCTAAGGGTGATAGTACCTCAGCAACAAGCAAGACAAAACTATCTAAGATTTCTTCTTTATGAAATGTAAAGAGAGGAGAAAGAGATCCACTAACCGTCGATGTCTTCCGCTAATGGTTGATCCAATCTCACTCCTTTCTGCTTGCTTCCATCTCCTTGCTCTTTCACTGGCCCAACTACACCAAGATCCTGCAAAATGACAAGAGAGGGAAACTACAAGAAGCATACATTCATAACTAGCTTAAGGATTAGAATAAACTAAATACACAAGTATAACAAGACATCATTGAGATACATGCATATAGAAGAAAATCAAAAGGCTTTATTAATGGAAGAAGTAAAGTTTAGGAAGTGATACAACCATAAGAGGCCCAATCCAGCATCACCTTCCCAGCAGAAAGGAATCTCCTCTTCACCTCCTTCAAAGCAAATCACCCAATAGTTCTAAACTCAAACCAACAACAATTATTTGCATTCACAAAATTCCAGCCTCCAGATCTCATGGGAGAGAGATCCATATATAGATGTTTGGAGAGAGGATGAGTCAGCCTGAGATGTGACTAGTGTCCTCTCCCACTTTCAGTTCTTGATTCCACTTGGAGGTTCTTGCTTCCACTTGGAGATTTGGAACCTCTTACTCATCACCAGTCGAATTCCCTGATCCAAGTGTCATTTTGGAAGCTTCCTGGGCATTGACACATTGAGGAATGAGCCCTCCACTTGTCCAAACTCGCTCAACGCAGGTAGCCTTTGTTGGAGTTGACATTCAACGCAGGTGGACAGTGGAGCAGTTGACATTCAGCGCAGATGCTCAGTGGAGCAGTTGACATGATCCAGAATTGGCTTGTTTTTGAGTATTTTCAGGTGGAGAACTTGTCTGAATTGCTGTGGTTTCTTGGCCTTGTTCCTCTAGGGGTAGGAACAACATGTTTAGGGACTTTGGATCCCTTAGATTATGGACATTTCATGCTTCATGCTGTAAGGCACAAAAATGTCTATAACAGGGTGGCGAGAAGAACAAGAATACTAGCAGGTATGAGGCATTAAATATGGTGAATGAAGAGAAAATTCCACAAAGTAGCCCCTCCTTGTAAGAGAAAAATCAACAATCGGTATCAGATCTAGATACAAAAAGAATTGATGAAAATATACCATCATTAGAAGAAGATTTGATGTCAACACAACAGATCGTGGAGTCTTCTATAGAGGAGGAAGAATTCTTCCCCACTAAAAACACCATGATGGGCCCATCTTTTTCAATTTCATATCCCCTCAAATAATGTATGCTCTTTTGTTAATATCTATATGTCAGTACATTTTCAAGAAAAACAAGAAAGTTGGGATGCTTTGTTGGCTCTTGGAGATTCCATTTTTTTCTTTGATTACATATTTGGAGGAGATTTTAATACAACTTTACATCGGTGGGAAAATAAAAGGGGATCTCAAGTTAGAGATTAGCTTCAAGAAATTTGGAAGATCTCATCCAAAAATTAAATTTTTTGGACATAAAACCTTCCTCCAACAAATTTACTTAGAGCAAAAAAAATATGGATTGTGTTATATTGCTACTCGTTTATATAGATTCTTAATAGCACACTCACTCTTGTCTCAAAATATATTGGTCTGTTTTTTAATCCTTCCTTGAAATATTTCAGATCACACATCATTTTTTCTTGAAATCAATGAAAATATTGATTTTGGGCCCCTTCCCTCATCTTATCACCTAATATGGGAACGCAAAACAGGTTTCAACGATCTGGTAAAGAAACTCTGGAGTGAATGGATCATGGGAAATTGAGTGATGACTTGGGAACAAAAGATGAAGTGATTAAAAATCACATTAAAAAATCAAGCTCAAGAACAATAGATAGAGAGACAATGAGAGATACAAGCACATGAAAAGAGAATGGAAATTATACAATCCAATATAGATGATGGGCCTATGACAAATGAACTTCCTAAGGAAGAAAGGGAAGAATTTGCTAATTAACATAAAACAGTAAGTCCTAGAGTATTTAGTTAAAGGAAGGATATATAAATACAAAATATTTTCATAACCAAGCAAAGAACTTTGTCTGGAAAAATAACATCAAAGAGATAACAAAAAGAGAAACTAAAATCGTTGACTTTGATCAACTCAAGAAGGAGGAGGTCCATCACTTTAGTGATTTGTACAACACCAAAGCGTTATGTAGCTTTGAAGCATAATTATCAATGTTGGAACAAATTTTGGAATCTCTATCTTAGGAGGATAACCTTGCTTTGATAAAGGGTCCCACTGAAGCGGAAATCTATCAACAAGTATTCTCCTTTCAACTCAGACAAAGCTCCAAGACCATAGAGTTTTTTCACCCACTTCAAACATTAGTTTTGGGAGGTAATAAGACTTCATTTTTTTCAGAATGGTGGTTTACACTTTTAGAATAATTGCATAGGGCCTGAAATTAACTCTTCCTTTGTTGATTCAAAAAGAACTAAGCCTTGCTTTTTTTCAAGATTTAGGCCTAGAGGGCTTTGGATGGAAGCAATTGCCCCACCCTTTAGTAGAGTGGAATGACACTCTAATTTTCAAGAATTATTATTTTCGTAGACCAAAACTTATTCTAGAAGCTTTTTGAAGAAACATATCTTCAAAAATTATTGGGTAGCTCTCTCAACATTTATATGTTGGAATGTATGGTTAACAATGAATAATGCAATCTTTAATAACATGAATACTGTTGTTTAGATAATCTTCGGCAAAATCACATAACCAATCTTTTGTCGACGCGTTTCGAACCAACCAGTGTGGTTCATCGTCAGGACAAGTTGAAGAACCAATCCGGCTCAGCTTGTTTAAATAGAGTGTGCAGAGACTCCAACGGCTATATTGCCAACGGCTAATTTAGACCTAATAGTCCTAGTCAAACCTCTAATATTCTTGTTATATCCTTAAATTATATCTAGTATAATGATTCATATTTATTAAATAATCTCTATATATTATTATTCCAATATTATTTAAAAACAAATAGTATTAAATTACCATTTAGTTCCATTAGGTAATTGTATATTAATTAATGATAATTAATTAAATCGAATGGTCCCTTGGTAAACTAAATATATCATTTTTTATTTATTATTTAAATATAATGGCCCATTCGAAATTAATAAGTTATAGATAATAATTAATATTAAATAATCTATATTTACTTAATAATTCCATCCTTATTAAGACACAAACACATAGTATTTAGTAAATAACATACTTAAGGATTGTTAAAGTACAAGATTATTAATAATTGTATATCTATAAAAAGAAACTAACTCAAACTAACTAATACTATTGGTATATCAAATATTTATCAATAATATTTTCTTATTTATCATTTAAGTCTAATGGTAAAATTAGATCTCATCTCACAATTTTATAATAAAATTAATAATTAATATTCGTTAATTAATCACTATTTATTCGATACAAATTATTAACTATGTAATTAGGTAAATATATTATTACTTATAAGGTTTAAAAAGGGTTTAAGAAAGCCCTTTTTAAACCTTATAAGTAATAATATATTTACCTAATTACATAGTTAATAATTTGTATCGAATAAATAGTGATTAATTAACGAATATTAATTATTAATTTTATTATAAAATTGTGAGATGAGATCTAATTTTACCATTAGACTTAAATGATAAATAAGAAAATATTATTGATAAATATTTGATATACCAATAGTATTAGTTAGTTTGAGTTAGTTTCTTTTTATAGATATACAATTATTAATAATCTTGTACTTTAACAATCCTTAACTATGTTATTTACTAAATACTATGTGTTTGTGTCTTAATAAGGGTGGAATTATTAAGTAAATATAGATTATTTAATATTAATTATTATATATAACTTATTAATTTCGAATGGGCCATTATATTTAAGAATAAATAAAAAATGATATATTTAGTTTACCAAGGGACCATTCGATTTAATTAATTATCATTAATTAATATACAATTACCTAATGTAACTAAATGGTAATTTAATACTATTTGTTTTTAAATAATATTGGAATAATAATATATAGAGATTATTTAATAAATATGAATCATTATACTAGATATAATTTAAGGATATAACAAGAATATTAGAGGTTTGACTAGGACTATTAGTCTAAATTAGCCGTTGGCAATATAGCCGTTGGAGTCTCTGCACACTCTATTTAAACAAGCTGAGCCGGATTGGTTCTTCAACTTGTCCTAACGATGAACCACACTGGTTGGTTCGAAACGCGTCGACAAAAGATTGGTTATGTGATTTTGCCGAAGATTATCTAAATAATGTTATGGATCACAGAAGTCTAAATTCCTTAACATGAATACTCCTCCTCATAGCACATTGATGAAAGAAATCACATTGTGTGTTGAGTTTGGAGCTCAAAAGATAGGCTAGAACTCTTCTCAACAAACCTTAGACCAAATGGAATGGGATTGGCTTAGAAAGTTTATAGTTTTGGAGAAATTTTCCCAAAACATAGGATGGAGCAAGCTTGAAATAGATAAAATAGGGAAGTTAAGACTGATAGAGGTAGAATTAAGATCATGGAAGAGCTTGCAACAAGGATGGATTCTCTATTTTTATGGGTTATCCAAACGGAACCCAAGGGTTGCAAGAGGGGTATGAGTACTCTATGACCCCAAGGAGGATAAAGTGTTTAGGTAGTCATAGACAAATAATTAATCAGAGATATATGGTCTTTACCATGGAATTTTGTTAGGTAAAGAGAATTGGGCGGACACAATTATGGTTATGGGAGATTCTCTCCAAATCCTGCATCATCTAGTCAAAACGATTCCTCCCAAAAGAGAAATCTATGGAAAACATCATGAAAAGAATAGGGAAAATTGCAAAAATATCCCATCCAAAGCATATTCCCATGTGCTAAGAGACTTCAACAACAGTTTCATGTCCTAAGAGACTTCAACAAAGCAAACAAGTACGCTAATGAGGGGTGTAAATTGAAGATAAGTGAATTAAAGGCCAATGACTAAATGAGGCATGCTATAATTTACTAATGGTGGATGAAGTCTATTAAAAAAAAATGAGTTAAATTGGTTGATACGAGAAAATATAAAAATGGGAAATTGGGGTACCTAAGTGGCTTCATGGCAACATTGAGGGAACATATGCATGCAATTAAGGTGTCATGAAAGCTTTCATAATCAATTAGTAGGGTAAAGTGTTGTAAAATTTGTGTTTTGGTGCAGCAATTTTGTGAGGTATTCACATACAAAACCCCTCTTTTTGTTGCTCAGTTATATCTTCTTCAAAAATATCATAATATTTCTATTGGAAAAAGAGAAAACACATGAAATTTTTTAATAATTGAATTGAGGCTTCTGTGATCCATATCAAGTTTATGAGAAAAAATATTTCGGCATAAATCACATGATAGTACATTTGTCAACGTGTTTCGAACCAACGAGTGTGGTTCATTGTCAGGACAAGTTGAAGAATCAAATCATGGCTACATCTTAAATAGGGAGAGCAGACTTTCCAACGGCTAGGTTTGACTGAAAAACGGCTATATTAGACTGGACAGGGCAAACAGCTATAATTGACCCAGAAACAACTATATTTGACTATTTAATTAAAATAATATTATTATGTTAAAAAGAATCTTATTTTAATTTTTATTTTAAGTTAAAAATTAACCAATTATGAGTCAAAAATCTAGGGAATGTGATAAAATTGTTAACTTGTATTATTAGAATAATCTTAATATTATATTAACATAGTAGAATTATTCTTATTCTTAATGGCTAGGGTAACTATTTAATATAAATTAATTAGTAAAACACTAATAGATTAGTGTGTAAGGATTTAATATTAACTAGAATAATATTGATTATTAATATAATAAGTATTAATATATTATTAGTTAAATTATTATTCCAATATTAATAGATCTAGGGATATTAGTAATTGTAAGAATTATTTGACACACACAAACCTGTGCTCTATATTTGTTTGTCTCACTGACTTGTGCTCACAAAACAATGATCACAGTTGTGCCATTCAATCTCCTATAAGGATGGCGCTGGTTAGGGTTTTGAAGCCAGAGCTCAAGATGAAACCACACTCGGGCCACGGGTAGGTAGAACGGGTCAGGAGACATTGAACAGCTGCCGGCGCAGGTGTTAAAGGCGACTGGCAGGTGGAGGTGGAAGTCCTGGACCGGGCCAGGTTTTTGTCGGTTTTTGTTTTACCATAATACAGTAGATTACAGTTTGTTATCCGCCTTTTTTTCCGTTTTTTCTCCATAAGAAACCGTGAAGTTTTACCACTGTTGACTATCGGCTGTTGCAAATACATTGGAACGGGTTGTAACCATGGTTAATCCCGACGACTTTGTAGACCTGGACCCAGCATGGGAGGACATCCTCTCTATGTGGGAGAAGGATATCACCGCTCAGAATGTGGAACACTATTTTGGGGCCTTTGAACTGTCTAGGTTGGAGGAATCAAATCAGGAGGAACCGCCATTGTTTCGGCTACAAGACAAGGAAGCGGGCAGCGCGGCACACAATAGATTCATAACGGCAGTTTCCAAACAGGTGGGAAGCGATATAGTATCCAGGGGGACAGATGAGGAAGGGTTGCCCTCAGATCCAAAGGGTAAAGCAGCGTCGGTTCGAGTTACGCCCTCTAAGGGTTTTGAAGACTTAACTAATTTAGGGCTTTCTGCTGGCTATTGTAGGTCAAGGACCCCAGGGGGCCTTCCATCGTTTTCAAGGGTTTCTCTGCCAAGAGAATCCATTTCACTAAATGGGTCTACGGTAAATGGTATCGGAGAACACCCAGGTGGGGAACGGGCAGCCTCTGATGGACTGGCAACGGGCCCATTGCTTTCAGGGAATATTGAAGCAGGAATTGCGGGACAGTCCCCGACACAGCCGGAGATAGAAACTATTGGGGGCATAGCGCAGACTATCCCAGAAAGAAATGATGATCGTAGGGGTCTCGGATCTTCGGTGCAAGAGTTAAGAATCAAAGGTGCAAAAAGGAAGCCGCAAAGACCCATTGGATCTCAGGAGATTGAGGGCAATCTAGTCCTGGGGATGGAGGTGTCAATCGAAGAAACCCTAGCTGTGGCAGATTGTACTTTGGTCGGCAGAGCTAGAGGTAAGAAATTCTCCTCTGAATTTCTTCAAGTATGGGGTGAGTCTTGTTTTGTGTCTGCCAGACCTATACAGTTTGAAGTTCAAGTTTTAGGGAAGGGGTGGTTTAAGCTCTGTTTTGTTGATAAAGACGTGGCAGAATGGGTTTTCCATCATAATTGGCACATTGGAAACATTCATGTACTGTTAAAGAAATGGACCCCCATGTTTGATGCTTTCAAGGAGAGAACGGACGAGTTTCTTGTGTGGGTGCGAGCTCCGGGCTTACCATCCTTCCTATGGATAGAAGAAGTATTCAAATCAATTGGGAATAGGCTGGGGGTTTATTTGGAGGCAGATATGTCTTTTTTGGAGACGAAGGATAGAACGATGGCGCGTATTTTGGCTCTCCTTATCCCGAGTAGAGGATTGGCACAAAAAATAAATCTTCAGTACAAAGAATACGTGTTTGAACAGACTTTAGACTATGAATACTTGCCGTTCAGATGCCATTGCTGCCACGAGTACGGGCATTTGGCAAAAGATTGCCCACAGCTGAGAAGAAGGCGACATTTCAGGAGGACTACAGCTAACAGAGGAAATGCTCAAAATACTGTTCAGATATCCGTGGAGCATGAAATACCTGAGCCGCTAGGAACAGAGGATATGGAGACAGAGGAGACTGTCAAGGATCCTGTGGATGAAGCTATACCAAATCAAGAGGTTGCTCAGGAAAACGACAATCATCCGGCGGTTGCTGTGGAGGAACCTGATAAAGAAGTGGCAGCCGCTGAAGAGCTCGTCAAGGAGGATGCTACATGTCAAGTCCCGCAAGAAGCCGAAGAAAAGGGTATGTGCTCAGGGATCCCTATCTCATCTCTAAAATCTCCTGAGCATGTTTCTTTTACTTCGCATGTTACATATCCTAATAGTAATGGGCAAGAAATTAATACTGTTGAAAATATGGAACATATTTCCAGTCCCCTGAATGTAGACATTATTGCTGATGCATTACCGTCTCTGGATATAAACTGTGAAGACCAGTGGCCCCCTCTTCCACATCCAGCTTCTCGTTCCCATTATCCTTATAACCTGAGATCTCTGGGAGGGATTCACAGTGAGCAGGGGACTTTAGGTGGATTGGGATTGACCCCCTCTCAGAGTTGCCCCAAAAATAAGAGAGGTAGGAAGTCGGATATGTCCAAGGCAAAACTTAAAGCTAAACTGGATGTTGCAGATGGTAAACAATACTCTATTCCGGGGGTTCTTAGAGCAGCCCAACCCCCTGAGAGTGTTATAAAATGATCTTGACATCTTGGAATTGCAGAGGTTTGGCCAACAAACCTAAAAAACTGGCCTTGAAAGAGTGGATAAATAATTCAAATTTAGATGTCATTTTTCTGCAAGAAACCCTGGGGAGGGCTTGTGAGATAGAAGCCATGCTTAAATCCCTTCTGCCTAGGTGGATCTTTTCTGCTATAGACTCCTCTGGTCACTCGGGGGGCATTGCTATTGGTTTCAAAGAAGGACGGGTAAAGGTCATAAACCAATGGGGGATGAAACAAGTCATGGGCATGGAGGTATTATCTCCAGATTTCACTTTCCCTATCTCCTTAGTAAATGTCTATGGGCCATGTCAGGGCAGGGAATCTTTTTGGGAAGATTTGATGTCAAAATCAGTAATGAAATCCCCTTTGATGGTGGCGGGAGGTGATTTAAACTTTTCCATAGGCAGAGCAGAAGCTTGGGGACCATCTGCTAGAGAAGATCCTCTAACAGATTTTTTCTTTAACCTCATCCTGGATAATAACTTCATAGATCCTTCACCGATCAAACTAAAGCCCACTTGGAGGAACCGAAGGGTAGGTGAAGATCGGATAGCCAAAAGACTAGACCGCTTTTTGGTAGCTGAGTCTTTGATTTCCAAAACCCCCATGCTCAGACAGTGGGTTGAGGAAAGAGGGAATTCGGATCATTTCCCTGTTTTTCTAGATCTTTCTTTCCCTCCTCCCAAGCCTCCTGCCCCTTTTAAGTTTAATCCAGCTTGGCTCCAGGATCTCTCTTTCTGCAATCTGTTTAATGAAACATGGATTCACCCTGTTCACAATACAGATGAGGATAAATGTTTTTTGTTTATGGAGAACCTTAAAAGATTGAAGAAAGCCACAATATCCTGGGCAAAGGAAAGAAAACTGAAACAAAATGAGGAGCTGGTTAAAATTAGGGAGGAGCTGAAGCAGATGGAAAGTGTGGAGGTAGATGGATACTCTTCACAGGCCTCAAAAGACAGAATTCTTCTTTTGGAGAAGCAGCAAAATAAAATCCTCTTGGATAAGGAAGAAGAATGGAGAATCAAGAGTAGGGCGATTTGGTTAAAATCTGGGGATGAGAACACCAGGTTTTTCCATAACTTTGCAAAAGGTAGGAAAGCTGCAAATACTATTTGGCGCCTTAAAGATGAAGAAGGGAGGGAAATCAGTTCCTTTCCAGAGCTTTCCGGGTTAGGGAAAAGACATTTCCAGAATATTTTTGCAGACTCTGGGGAGGCTACTATTGCAGAAGTCTTTCGAACTGTGCAAAGCTTCCCTAGATACATTGAGGAAGATGAAGCAGAATATCTTTCAATCCCGGTTTCAAAGGAGGAGGTTGAAGCAGCTATGAAGCTTATGGGCAAGGATAAGAGTCCAGGCCCAGATGGCTGGACTATAGAACTGTTTCTCCATTTTTATGACCAAATAGGATCCGAAATTACTGAAGTAGTTGAAGAGTCTAGACAGAAAGGAGAAGTTTATAGACCTTTCAACTCAATTTTTATTGCTCTTATTCCTAAGAAGGATGACCTAGAAAGTTTTGAAGACTTTAGACCAATATCATTGTGTAATTGCATCTACAAGATTATAGCAAAGGTTATTGCCCTCAGATTAGCTCCAATTCTGGCACAAAATATATCAATGGAACAATTTGGTTTCCTGGAAGGAAGACAAATTCATGAAGCTATTGGGGTAGCCCAAGACGTCATTCATAGTGTCAGATTGAAGAAAAAAAAGGGGGTTGTTCTCAAAATTGACCTATCTAAAGCATATGATCGGATCAGTTGGCTCTATTTGCGGATGTTGCTAACTCAAGTGGGATTCAGCTATCCCTTTATTAGCTGGATCATGGGTTGCATCACAAATGTCAGCTTTGCAGTTCTGGTCAATGGTGCAGCTTCCTCTTTTTTCAACAGCCAGAGAGGACTCAGGCAAGGTTGTCCATTATCCCCTCTCCTCTTTCTTCTTGTGGCAGAAGGGCTAAGTAGATTGATTCACAAAGCCAGAAGAGAAGATAAGGTAAAGGGTATCGAGGTAGCAATTAATCTCTTCATCACACACCTTCTTTTTGTAGATGACATTTTGATTTTCACCAATGGTTCCTATAATGAACTAAAGGAGCTCAAATGTATTTTTGACCTTTTTCTTAAAGCAACTGGAATGCAGATAAATACAAGAAAATCCCAAGCTTGTGTGGCGGATTTAGAAAGAAGAGAAAGGAATAGAATGGCTAATCTATTCCCTTTCCCCATTCAGCCACTGGATTCTCCCTTCAAATACTTGGGCTTTTGGTTAAAGCCAGCAGGTTACAAAAAAGAGGATTGGAATTGGCTCATCGCTAAGATTGAATCCAGAATCTCACATTGGAGCTTCAGATGGCTATCCAGAGCTGGTAGGCTGACCCTTATTAAATCAGTTCTGTTAGCCATTCCGGTTTACTGGGCTGCTCTAACTTGGATCCCCAAAGGCGTAATGGAGAAAATCAGAAGAATTTGCTGCAGATTTTTATGGGCGGGATCAAAGGAGTCCTCTGTGTTACCCTGGGTAGCATGGGACAAAGTGGCCAGACCAAAAGAATGGGGAGGGTGGGGCATTAAAAGACTCCCTGATTTCTGCCTCTCATTAGCAGCGAAATCTGGATGGAGGCTAATAACTATGGAAAATTTATGGACAAGGGTGGTGAAAAGAAAATACATCGACCCTATCCCTATGGAAGACTGGATTCAGAGTCAAAATAAGAAGATAAAAAATATATCAGCCATCTGGAAAGCCACGGTGGAAGCCTTTTCAGTGATCGAGCAAGGATTAGCTTGGAAAGTTGGAGATGGAAGACAGGTAAGGATTGGCAGAGATCCATGGCTCGGATGCAATGAAGCTTATGCCTTATCACCAAGGCTTCTCAGACACTTGGATAGTAAATGTATTACAGCTTTAAATCAGGTGGAGAAGGTTGGGCAGTCTACTATATGGGGCCAGGCTTGGATGGATGATGTAAATTTGGGGCTAAATGTCAGATGGAAGATTGAGTGGGAGGGCTTCATCAAAGAATTACAACATTCAAATGTCAGGATAAAAGATGAACCTGATTGTTTGATGTGGGCACAGAGTATATCAGGGGAATATTCCCCAAAAGATGGATATCTTTTCTTAATGGGAAAGAAAGGATGGGGGGTTCCGGATTGGTGGGCCAAAAATATCTGGAAACTCAAAAGCCCAGCTAAGGCCAGGCTTTTTCTTTGGTGCATCTTTAAAAGGAAGGTCCCAACATGGGAAATCTTACAAGCTAGGTTCTTGGTGGGGCCTAGTAGATGCCCCCTTTGCAAGTCTGAAGAAGAAACCATAAATCATCTTTTCATAATTTGTGCTGTTTCAAGAAAGATATGGGAGGAGGTCACTGGCATGCTAAAGATAAAAGCTCAGTGGGGGAGTGAACCCTTGGAGACAGCCTGGAGGAAATGGTGGCATGCCTATCCGGAGGGAAACTTGAGAAATTTGCCTCTTATCTTCTGCTGGGCTATATGGCTTGCCAGAAATAAAAGTCTCTTCCAAGATAAGGACACCCCTCCTTCTGTCATTGCTATTAATATAGCTGCTATATACTCTGCCTTACCGCCCCCTGAGGTTAAAACCCCTAAACCAAATCAAAAACAAATCAACATACAGGAAGGCATTCCTTGTGGGTTCTTTGATGGGGCATCCCAAAACAATAGGGCTGGAGCTGGCCTGTGCATACATATCAATCCGAATCATTCTTTAAAAGCTTCTGTTGGGCTGGGTATAGGCACGAATAACTATGCTGAATTATCTGCTCTGCGCTACCTCTTATGCTGGCTTCTTCACAGAAATATCAACACAATTCAGATATTTGGGGACTCACTAAATGTCATAAATTGGGTCAATGGGAATGCATCTTGTCAAAATCAGATTTTGATGACTCTTGTTGAAGAAATTTCTTTATTAAAGGCATCCTTTAATATGTTCTCTATCTTCCATATTTACAGGGACAAGAATGAGGAAGCAGACCAGCTTTCTAAGGCTGGCTTACAACAGGATATGGGCAGCTGGACAGTAGAAGAGTGCAGACAGGGACAGACAGTCATCTCAAATCAGCCTCCTTATTTACAGTCACTTTGATTACAGTACATCTTCCTCTTTTTGACAGCAGTTTTTGCGGATTTATATGGTTTTTCTGTGTATATATTTATCAGTTTTCCTTTCAGTTCTATCAGGTTTATAACCACAACAAACAATTTTTTGATACATACTTTTATGGTTACTTTCTGGTTTATAAACTCATACATGTTTTTGTTATATGGGGTTGTTTTCCTTCCGTTGAAGGAGACCCCAGCTGTGTTGTTACGGTTGTCATCATGAGTTTTACTTTGCCTCCAATGGGAGGAAGATTGTACAGGTACTAAACCAGTAGAAGCAGCTCCTAATTGTTGCGCAGATCAACAACAAATGAGTCTCCTATTATGGCTTAAGACCATTATTGCTTGTAAAACTTTTTATAGTCACTTAATAAAAAGTTTTGATTTTTTCCTCGGAAAAAATTGTAAGAATTATTTTAAGATATTTCATTAATTAGTTAACCATAGTTATTAATCGAAAATATTAGATATTAACTAATAATAATTAATGTTATATTATTCTTATAATGATGTTATATTATTAATCTTATTAATGATGGCATGTGTAACTAATTCGTATAAATTTAATATTGAGGTCATTTAATGGGGATAAGTATTACCAGTTCTAGGGATATTAGTAAATAGTAAGGATTTAGTAATAACTAATATAATATTAATTATTGTTATATTATATATACTAGATCATTTGGATTAGTTAAGAAAAGGTAATATTTATATTAATATTTAATATATATTATTAGTAATATTAACCAATAATAATATTAGTTATTATTATATTCTAGTTATAGTATTATTCTAATTATTAATGGTTAGGGTAACTAATAGTTCTAGGAAAATTAGTGATAGTAAGGATTTAATGTATTATTATTATAATTGTATTATTATTAAAGGGAGGGTAACTCATTAATATGAATCTATTGGTAAAGTTGTATAAATATTAAATGTTAGATAATTTAATCTATTTTGATAGTTATGAAAAGGACTAAAAAAAATAAAAATTCAAGGAAGATATTTTTAAGAGGATAAAAGGAAGGCTCAAGAAAGCAGGGTAAGGGTAACAAGGGAAAAATTTTCAAGAACAAATTATTAATAGAGAGAGGGGGGAGGGGAAGGGAAGAAACGATTAGAAGAGAGGACAGGAATCCAACAACTACTGATCTTCCATCCGTCGTCTCTATTGAGATTGGTAGGCCTTCTTTCAATCTCAATAGCTTCCCTAAATTTCCGGTGATGGAACTGCGCAACTCTAGCAGCAACTACTGATCTTCCATCCGTCGTCTCTATTGAGATTGGTAGGCCTTCTTTCAATCTCAATAGCTTCCCTAAATTTCCGGTGATGGAACTGCGCAACTCTAGCAATAACATTGGCCTCCTCAATACAAACATGATGTTTGGTCTTCTCCACATGCTTTGCTAATGCAGAAGATTTGGTTCTCCTATGTTTTAGGTCCGCTGCGTGCTCATTAATCCTTTGATTAATAGAGCGTCTAGTCTCACCAATGTAGGGGGTCCCACATGAACAAGGAATGATATAGACACCCTTCATGTCCATAGGGTCGATAGGGTCCTTCACTGAGTGACCTATCACTGAGCGGAGGGATTTACGATTTTTTAATAAATTAATTTAATTTTACCAGATATATTTATTGCAAACCATATACAATACAAATACTCTTTAGTTATTAAAAACAAAAACTTACTGGGAACGATTGGCAAATGGTATTTGGAGATCACTTGGGAACAATACATTTTTGATATGGGCGACTTTCCATTTCCGGGTTAAAAGACTATCTTCCTGTTCACACTTTTTTTTTTTGTAATTTTGGTATATATGTCTATAATCTATTTCCTGCTGCACATTGAGAGAATGTGGCATACAGTCATCACTGTAAATGTTTTGATGATATAGCTTCTTTAGATGAATAAGATATGTTGAAAATGTCTCTTAACTGTATTGATCTTTTTTTCTTTTTTTTTTATCTTGGGCTTCGAGTGGTGATCAAAACACACCATATCCTCCTTATCAAGTGATTTGGGATGATCATTATCAATTTGTAGAAGGTTGACTTTACTGTCATATAGTTTATCTATTAATATATCATCATGCTTTTTTTTTACTAAAAAAATCAATTAGTAAGATAAAATATTGTAAAATTTGTATTTTGGTGGAGCAATTGTGAGGTATTTATACACAAAACTCCTCTTTTTGTTGCTCAATTATATCTTCCTCAAAAAAATCATATATTTCTATTGGAAAAAAAAAAAAAAACACTTAAATTTTTTTAATAAATTAATTTTATAATATCAGATATATTTGTTGCAAATCATATACCATACAAATACTCCTTAGTTATTAAAAACAAAAATACATACCAAAACTTTAAAAAATTTCAAACCCCAAAATTTGAGAACATTTTATCTAATAATAAAGAAAATAGTACAATTAAAATATTAAGAATATCCCCCATTTTACTGCTTTCACTGTTTCGTAAGAATGGGGATTGAATATCTACGAACTAAACAAAATTTCAATAATATCCGAATTTTCCTGTTTGTACTGTAATTAAAAAATAAAAATTACATACGAAAACTTTGAAAAAGATATAAAACCCCAAAATATGAGGACGTTTTATCCATCAGAGTGGGGATTGAATTTCTGCTCGGTTCAATTTTTTGGTTTTTAAATTTCGGTGAAGTTCCGAAAGATTTTCTAGTTTAACGTTTCCTCTTTTCTCGGGTCAAGTCGTGAGGTCCCTCCTCTTCCTTCCTTTTTCCAAATCGGTAAAATTTACGGATATTTTTTAATGTATAAATGCCACAAAATTCAAAAGACCAATTAACTTTTGGAAAGATTTTCGGCCACTTTCTTTACACGGTTGCTCCCAGTCAAGTCAAAACACCGCCATTCTCACTTTTTATACAAAATTTCAATTAACTTTTACAAAGATTTTCCTCGATGTCCTCAGGCAGTGGCCCACACTGAATGAAGATTTTCCTCGATGTCCTCAGGCAGTGGCCCACACTGAATGAAGTCAATACACCGCAATTTTTGCTTTCCCTAAAATTCCCTTTCCCATTACAATTTTCCAATTTAAATGACTTTTATATTCTTCATTTTTGTTGATACGCCGAACTTTAAATGAGAGCCCTCTTTTTCCTCGTCTTTCATGAATGGCACAAAATTCCACTTAATTTTTGGAAAGATTTTCCGTGACAGAAAGATTTTCCGTGATTTTCGGTTGCTCCCCGTGAAGACACCGCCATTCTCACTTTTCCTAAAATTCATTTATATTCTTCATTTTTTATACAAAATTTCAATTAACTTTTAGAAAGATTTTCCAGGATGTCCTCAGGCAGTGGCCCACACTGAATGAAGTCTATACACCGCAATTTTTGCTTTCCCTAAATTTCCCTTTCCCATTACAATTTTCCCATTTAAATGATTTTTATGTTCTGATTCCATTACAATTTTCCAATTTAAATGATTTTTATATTCTTCATTTTTTTCATACGCCGAACTTTATATGAGAGTCCTCTTTTTCCTCGTGTTTCATGAATGGCACACAATTCCATTTCAATTTATTTTTTTATACATGAATGGCACAAAATTCCACTTAATTTCTGGAAAGATTTTCCGTGATTTTCGGCGATGGAAATATTTTTGCTTTCCGTGTTCCAATTTAAAAGATTTTTGCGATACGCCTAACTCTATATGACAAGGGCTACTGTATCCACTATACCAGGGCCCATTTCTCTTTCTCTATTTTCTCACGTAAAGCGTTCAAAATGGGTGTTGGCTCTATTAATGTGGCGAATTAAATTATCATGTAATCTCCCAATGATATTTTTGGTATACTATCTTCTCACATATAGAATTTTTAGTGTGATCAATGTCTTATTGCATTTCCATATTAATCTCAATTTTGTTTATAACTCTTCATATTTTTTATCGTGTTCAATTAATTTCCAATCAAATAACATAAATATTACATTATATAAATGATATAACTTGGGAAAAAAAATTACAATGATAAATATATTCACAACTTCATTACCATTTTTATTAATATATATTTATTTTGATATAAAAAATTGCTATATATTTCATATTTAATAATAATAATAATGAAAACTAAAAATATGAATCTTTCACAGACATTAATATATATTAATGGTGTAGTCTAACTTATAGACTAAAAAGTTTTTTTCACAGGAACTCAACAATGCAATTTCAAGCTAAAATGTGATTTTTTTGTTGTTCAAAATACATTTTTGAATACATAGATTCAACACCCCCAAACACTTAAATTCTACATATTAAACAACTTGGGCACTTTAATTATACAGATTAAACTCACGTTTTTTTAATCTCTATTAGATTTTGGTTAAAATTATCCATAAAAATGTCATATTAGAAAAGCTCTTTCATCTATAAATTAAACTATGCTTATTTTAATTAGTAAAATTAATATTTATAGAATTTTTTTAATTAACATAAAATCAATTCCATCTTTTATTATTAAAATCATTACATTAGTTCTAATATCAATACAATTAAATAAAAATATTAAAAAAAAACCATAATATTTTAAATAAAATAATTAAAAAATACCATAATATTTTACCTAACAAATTTTATATTATTTATTTAATGTATATTAAATAATCATAAATAAAATAATATATCAAAGACCATAAGAGGTATCCCACTCACCTCGTTCACAACGTAAACATGTAAATGCGATACTTGTATTTGTTTACCCAAATTTTTGATTCATTTTATATTTTATCCAGTTATGGTTTATATAACATGTGATAGATTACAAACGAAGGTGATATTTTACTTGTCACTGGCAAATTTGGAAGGGAAGTTTTGATATAAATTTTAATAATATTTTTTTAAGGGTTTTTTAATGTTTTTTTATTTATTTAAAAATGATTAAAATATTTAATAAATAAATAAAGTGATGTTATTAAAAAAATTATTGGCAACAATGTTAGTTGGTTGGTATTGATGTCAATTTTTATATGTGTTTTGGCATGGTTTATTGGTGTATCATGATCATAAGTGTGTTGCTATTATTGTAAGATGGCTAGAACTATATATTCTAGTGTGATGATGATGTTTTATTGAGGATATGTTACAGAGCTGGGTGAAGATTCTTGAGAAAATAAAACCACGGGAAATTGCAAGGGCTTTTCCCATGGTATTTAGTGTGAGGGCTTATTTGATGTGGTCGTCAAGAGAAGTGTGTAATTAATCATTTATATAGTGTATCTCGATGAGGGAGAAATTAGCATAAATGTGATATGCCATTGTTAGAGTTTAGTTGAGCTATAGCGCATAATGAAGTTGTTTGTATATTTGTAGCAGTGAGCGGCAGTTAGAGAGGTTGAGATTGTGTTGCAAAGGGAGTTGACTTATTTGTGTGTTGTAAAGTTCATTCGTTTGCTTTGGGTTCTAGCCTTAAAATGAATGAAAACGTGGCCTTGGGAATTTGAGGAGGATGGTACCTCCGACAAGTGGTGGCATGCCAAGATAGGAGTACTGACTCCTTGCTAGTAGTGGCAAGCAAACAGTGGATAGGGAGTTGGGGCTTCATAGTTGGTGGTGGCCAACAAACTGTTGTAGAGGAGTAGTGGCTCTTAGCTAGTTGGGACTAGTATTTGTAAAACAAATTGATTGATAATAAAAGAAAGAGGAGTAACACAACAATAACAAGGTGGTTTTCTCCCCCTTGAGGGTTTCCACCATATATCTTTGTGTCCTATGTGTATGCTTGATATGATGTCTATATTGATTGTTTAGTGTGGTTTACATGATAAAAACTATTGATGATATTTTGTGTAATGTTTAACTAATTATTTGACAAAAATATTTTAAATTATTATATTTGTTATCAATACCGATTCACCCCCCCCCCCCCCACCCCACTCTTAGTAGTGATTTGATTCTAACAATCAATATCAAGGCAGGTGCCTTCTATTGCGGCTTAATCGCTGGAAGGTGGATATGGGAAAATCATGGGTTATCAAAGTGCTATGTTTCTTAGTCCTGCAAATTTTCAAGAATGGAGAGAGAAGGTGAAATCCCAATTATTTGCACTTGGATCTAAAGTATGGAATGCAGTGATGAATGGTTATGACGAAGAACCCCCTACAAAACAAGTCCAATAATGGAATGCCCATGCTAAGTTTACAATTTATGACAATCTTCATAATCCGGATCTTGAGAAAGTCGTGGATCTCAAGTCTGCAAAGGAGAATTGGGAAAGGTTGCAGGCCCTGCATGAAGGAGAAACCAGTACTAATGGTGGAGAAAAGGAAGAAGAAGAAAAAGGCCCCTTAAAAGGAAAGTGATCAACCAAATGACATTTTCTCTCCCAACATCAAAGTGGTAGATTTTCAAGAAGAGAGATAGGCTAGATATCAAGCTCAACTTAGCTTTGCATTAGCTAGAATAGAAAAGCTCTCTACAAAAATAAAGATCTAAAAAAGCTTCTTCAATTACTTGAAGAAAGAGAGTAAGCTTTTAAAGAAGAAATTATTAGTTTGAAAACTCGAATAGAACAAGGAAGGAGGATTGAAGAAGGAATGAGAAAGTAGTTTAAAGAAAAGGAAAATGATTGTGAAAGATTAGAAGTTGAGGTTGTTTCTATGAGAAACAATTTAGAGAAGAAGAACAATTAGGTGGAAGGAGAATCTAGATCTAAGGCGACATCCAAAAGGACTTTCAAATAAAATGATTCTAGAAAGAAAGGGGGGCAACAATTACATCAATAGCCAAGAAGAGAGTTAAGAAAATAATTATCAATTAGAAGATCTTTCACTTCATCATCGGAGGATATAAAGTGCCTCACTTGCCATAGTTTTTGACATATAGTAGTTGATCATAAACAAAGAATGACCAATTTATATCAGTCGAATAGGCAGTTGAAGTTGGAGCAGAAAAGGAAGCCTTCTCAACCTAGCAATTAAGGAAGATCATCATCAGCCATCAAGTATAAAAATTCCTTTTATGGTCACTTATTACTTATGAAATGTTTTTAGGCACAAGGTTGTTGCATGCAGGACTAATGCAAAGAAGAAAAAGAATAGAATGCAAATCAACAAAAGATTTGAGCCTTTTCCACCATTCCTTGGTCACATAAAATGTTTTACATGAGACAATCTTGGCCATCTAACCAAAGATTGCAAGATGCCTAATTTCGTTGTGTGATCTAGTAAAAAAGAGAAGCTTTATCAAAGAAGATTAAAAGGAAAGTCTAGAAGCCTAGTCCATAGAACAAAAAGCAACATATTAGGGTTTGAGAGAGGAAGGAGCACCAAGAGACCTTAATGAATATTTGAAGCCAATTAGGTCTTAGGGGGAGCATGTAAAATACAGTGCATGAGTTCGAGAGGCTCCTCAAAGAAAAGGAAGTTTTTCTTATCATTTTATTGTCTCGATGTAAAATTTTTGTCTTGGTTTTAATATGTCATTTTATCATGTCCTCAAAAGCTGCTCTAATGGCTCTATTGTTGATGTAATCATTATTTTTTATGTGGCTCAAATTGATACTTGAAGTGAAGCCCCAATCTCTATTTGAATACTCCTTTATGGCCCTATGAGAAAGTGTGTAAAGCCATGATCTAATTTAAAAGTGTTTCAATTAATGGATATGGTCGAAATCCTCCAACTAGGTGTAATGAAACTAGATTAATAAGTTGTTGATTTAGTCTGTGCATTTTGAGCACTTGTGGGATAAAAGATAGGTATATTGCCATGCTAGTATGTTGTACCTGCAATGCAATCAGTGTAAGGAATGGTTAGAGATTTGAAGACAAAAAGAACATAGAATGTATATGCATTGAACAAGTCCATGGATTGGTTTTGAATGTTATTGTTGAGAAATTGGTTTAAAAATTTACTATGCCAAGGTTTGGAGGGAGTGGGCATTCAAGTTGGATGTTTGAATGCATTGAATTAGTTCGAATATGTACATAGTTTGTCTTATTCATATCAAACGAACATTTTTTTAGCGCATAAAGAATTCACCTGTGGGTTGATTTCTATTGAGGAACAATCTGGTCATACAAAAAAGAGGAAGATGTGATGGGCATTTAACTTGACATTTGTGATGTCTTTCATTTCTTATCTAAACTAGAGTGATCAAAGGAAATTGGGAGGGATTCATGTTTGATATATTATTTTCATGTTGTGAAAAGCATCCAATGAATAAATCGGATCTTCAAGGGCATGATGGAAAATAATAAAAGTTTGATTTTGTATTTTCGGCACTGAATCTTGTTCAAAATGGCGATTAGTTCTTGTTATCTTGACTATATCTGGTTTCAAGTTGGTGCAACGCTGTAGTGGGGTGCATTATCTATCTAATCTAATCAGAATGTAAACATGTTAATTATCTAGTTGTTATACCATGAATATTTGGTTTAATCTGGGTGTTATGGTTGAGTTGTCACCAAAAGAGAGTGGATTGCCTTAATATCGATCTATTCATGAGAGTGTTGGTTGTTGGATGTGCATGGATCTAGTTAAAGAGTGAAACACTTTCAATGTTTGACTTAGTCCTTCATATAGTGGATCGATTTGGTTATGTTGATTTAGTCACGCATTGACTAGATCTGGTCACCAAATCATTATGGATGGCATGAATGCATTAACTATTTGGTAATGGTGGATCTGGTGTGTTAATTAGTCATTGATGGGGTCCAAATTGATCCTTTGGGAAAATCAATTTTAAATAATGGTGTTATGTATCGATTAGAGGGTTGGAAATTAAAAACATTACCTGTAGAATGAACATGGACAGAGAATGTGTTTTTTGGTGTTGTAGAATGAGTGACTAAAGATGATGTGATGGCAGTGAGATCATTGCTAGAGGTTATGCGCATGTAAAGTGTGTTTGGATAGTGTATGGTAGAGGTTAGAGCGCACATGACAAAGAATTGTGTTGGCCTAGATCAATCACTCGATACGTCTACGTCATCGAAGCCAACACTCTTACTGTATACACAAGTAGAAAAACCTTCTAATTAATGAGTCTCGGGTTCTGTGCATATCAACATGGGCTGGTGATTGTATTAGAGTTGTAATAAATCTCTGAAATTTTGTTAGGGTAAAGTAGTAAAGCATGTTGTCTACTTGACATAGCTTCCACACGGGAAGTCCCAACATACTCAGGGAAGGTTCATGTTTGTTTTTTTTCACGAACATTTTTGTAGGGTTTTGCATCATCTCTAGCAATGGCCTCTATGAATATTAAGTCGGTTTCATAGAATGGCATCAAAAGTACATAGGAAAAGTAAAGAAAGAAGTTTTGTATTGAGAGTATGTATGTTGTTGTTGTCATAAGGAGAGTATGTGTTGCATGAATGAGAATAGTATGCTTCTGTGTGGTGAGTTTCTTGGTGTGAGAACTTGATAATATTGTCTTGTTGGGTTGTTGCGAGGGTCAAGAGTGTGAGGATATGTGATTATCATGTGTACATGATTTCTAGTATCTATTATGATTCTAAAGCCATGTATTGTTGAGAGTGAGAGAGGATGAGGTATTGTTGAGACGTAATGGTTCATAAATCGATGTAATGTTCATATGTTGCTACCGATGTTTAGATGCCGCCAAAGTTTTGGATTTCTCGTGTATGGGTCGGATTGGTTTATTGATTCGGGGTTTATCACTATATTGATGGTGCCGGACCCGCCAACATGTCAGGGGATCTCCCCGGTAAGAAGTCCCAATTAGTTTTATAGCACCATTTACCACCCTTGGTAGATTTGATGCTCTATGATATGGCCTAGGGCAACCCTTCCCTACCAGGCTTGGTCCATTTTCTAAAAAATAATGTTTTAAATCCCATACGCGATTATGCCCTATCGAAAGCACATGTACACATGAGTCAGCCTATACCCAACCCACGTATATGTGTTAAAACATTAAAAATATATATAATCTCCCTTAATTCAGGTGGGGTTTACAGGTTTGACTGGATACCCACCTACTATAGCCCATGGGCCAACTGTTTCCCAACTAAAAAAACAAATTTGGAGAAGTATAAATACATCTCCATGGGAAGGCCTAAAGGAGGGGAAAGGATTAGATATTGATATTATAGTTGATTACATCCCTAATCAAGTCTGAAGATATCCCTGTGCCTTCTGCATTCCCAAGTCATAGGAAACCCCTGTTTCCTTCTTGAGATGTTCATCATCCCTTCATGACATCATTGTGTATACTTATTGAGGAGGATTGTTGAGACCTGGGCAGGAAGGATCTGGAGGACGGTTTCTCTTAGAGCCGGCGGACGACTCAGGTTGTATTTCTTCCATATTTTCTTTAGCTTACATTAATAAAGAGGCGTTGCCCTGTTCGTGATGATTATGGTCTTTATGCATTAATTTATGTCATGATTTGCTTATAAAATCTCACGTTAATGCTTATATGATATAACCCTGATATCATGAACATGCTTTCAGTTATTTTTGGTGTATATGCTTTGCCTTGAATGAATTGTAGGTCTTAAAGCACAAGGAAGAAGTAGAGGGTTTGAACCCTACGAGAACAAGCTCGAACGTAGGACCTACAGGGAATACCTTCTATACCAACCTTAACTGTTTAAGTATTAGGACTACTTGTTTGTGTGTCTCTTTATGTTGTATGCCCTCCACTATGTTGGGGTTCTCAACCCAAGAACCTAGGGTGATTCTACCCGAAACAGAATTGGCAACTTTGCTGGGGAAAGAATTCTTGTTTTTCCTAGATTGGGTTGTTTCTTCTTGATCAAGGCCTGTTTGATTGATTTCTTGCTTTTACAGTGTCTGTGACCTATTTGATTCCTGGGCATCAAGTCTGATATTTTGGATCAGGCCTGGATTTTTTATTTTTCTTTATTGAGCTTTATATACACGCATTTTAGAGGATACAGTAGCGTATACACGCTAGTTTCTTCAAAGAAACTCGCATATACATGATTTTCCTTTGTTTCAGTCGTGTATACATGTTGCTTTGTCTTTGCACAGTTGCATATACCTTATTTTGAATAAAGTTTTCAAAATATTGGACCAAGTTAAGATTGCTGCCTGGTGATTTTTTTCTATTTTTTGCTCATTCACTGTCAGTAAAGCTCTGCTTTCATGCAAGTTTTCAGTTTCTAATCTTCTCCCTGTTGAAAAACCTAGTCAACCTAGGGCTTTATTTTTTAGTAAAGTTTTAGTTTGGGGTTTGGGTTCATGGCTTCTAGTAGAAGTTCTTGGTTGTTCTGACTTTGCAGAACAAGAAATTGTTTGTAGTTTTATTTATAACCCAACTTTTGAATTTCTTTGCTTTGCTTTCCTTTTTCTGGTTGACCTATTTTGTTTTTCATGGTTTTTGAGTGCCTCTTTGGAAATCTTGAAAGTCTTTCTTCACATTCTTTTGGTTTGCTAAAGTCCTTTATACTGCTGTTTAGATCAATCTATGCAAGTATGTAGTCCTTTGTCATTTCAAGTTCTATTATATTAATGATGTGCATAACTTGCGAATTTTGGGACTCTTTATGCTTGGTTTTGGTCTTGGAATTTTAGTAGTCTTTGTGTTCTCAAAAAATTTCTTTGGGTTCTTTAAAAAACAAAAAGACAAAAACATCGTTCTTGCCTTTCTTTTTCTTTTCAATTTTTGTTTTTGGTTTCTTCGTTTTTTTTTGAGAAATTGTGAACTTTTTCAATTGGTTTCGAGGGAAGTTTGTCATTTAATTTGTGCCCTACTTATAGCCAAGTTGGCCTATTGATCTTGTGAAGGAACACATTTCCTTACATGAGCATCCATAGAATCTTGCACCATCATTATAGTTTTCATTAAATTAGTTTTCACTGCAGGCATTTTAGTCTTTCTGTTATATTTTGAGTGTGTGGAGCGTGTTTTCTAAAAAAGAAAAAAAATTGTTTTTACAAGTTTATTCGTAGAACCTTATAGAAATCTATTTTCATCGAAGAAAAATAACTGCATTTGCATATAGTAGAGTTTCTATTGATTTATTTTGTGTCAAAACACCACAAGTTGCACTTTCATTTTACCCGTGACCTAAAGAACAACCTTTTAAAATCATGCGCTTAATTAAAAAGAACTAGAAAATTTTTTGATTTGTCTTTAATTACATCAAAAAGTCTAGCTCTTTAGGGCCTTGGAATAGGCGAGTGGAGAGTTAACTCTCCAAGGCCACTCAAACTATTAAACATAGATGTTGAATAATGAGTGAAATCCAATGTCGTTAGAAATACCGGGAAAGCTCCATTACTGGGAGTCAAGCACGAAGGAGAGTGAAGACAAGGAAATAGAGATACCCCCTCTCATACTTGTTGGATCCTGCCCCGAGACTGTTCCGCGCAGATTTTGATATGAACTGGTGTCCATAGTTGTTATTCCTAGGGACCACATAGGTCGTTGTAGAGGGGAATCCCGCGGCACCTGAGATAGACGTTGCATCATGCTCATTAGTAATTCTGGAGGGTACCCTTGTGAAGCTTGGGTACTTGCACCGACAAAGTATTTTGTCTGGGGGTCAACGTAACTGTTTCTGTCACCTTCGCTAGTAGGCTTGGGTTGTCATTATCCTAAACTATCTTCGAAAGGTCCTTGATTTCACTTTCTTGTATTTTAGTGTCTGGTCCTCATCACCCAAAACGGATATACTTGGAAGTTGCTTGATTGGTTGTGTCTTCTAGGGAATTTGTTAGAGAGTGCTCTTTGCTTCTAGTTGGCCATAGATTTATAAATTTTTTTGAGTCTTTAATTAGTTCTCTTAAATAATTAAAAGTGGTTGATCGACCAATTCGTCGGTCTAGGAGGCTTCGTGGGCTTTCACCTACAAGTGCAAAGCCTTCCTCCAAAAGGCATAGGAGAAATTCTTCCGGTCATTTCCAATCAGTGGCATCGGATGTAATGGAGATTGATCCTCTAGTTCAAGCTATTGTTTCACAGAATAGACCTAGTGTAAGTAGAGATTTGGAGAGAAACACTTCAGTCCTTTCTAGAGTCCTCTTCCAATCGGAAGACATTATAGAGGTTGAAGAACTCCCTGAGTCTCCTGAGACTCCTTCTTCTCCTCTCTCTCCTGATTATCCAGACATTTATTATACGTCGGGGCCCCGAACCATAGGCCTTCAAGCCCTGGTCTATATCAATATTTTCCTTTGATAACTGCTGCTGGGAGCATGGTTTCAACTATGAGTGCTACTATTGTACATACTCCTTTCTCAGTACAAGAAGGAGGTACAATTTCCATACCTTCAATCACTTCTAGCACTGTAATATTTGGCTCTACATCCATTCTATCTTCGAGTGGGGGCACCCAAGCTTTTGCCTCCAACACTGGTTCTTTCCCCTTTGCAATGCCTTCCAGCGCAATTCCTTTGGTTCCCTTAACTTATCCATCTGCTGCTTCCATGGCGAGTGGGTTAGCTTCTTTTAAGGGTTTCCCTTTTGGGAGTGGTCATATACCACATTCTAACCCGTCTCTAGGATCAATACCTTTTCCCTCCAGAGTTCAAGGTTATAATTCTTTCCAAGGATGGACTAATCCAGCTATTAGCAGCTTAGGAGCCGCGAATCAATTCTCTTTAGGCCAACAGGGGAACATGCCTTACTCCTCTGTGAGTTCATTTCATAGTTTTTCTCCCTTTTCTAATGCATGGAACCCTTTTTCATTGGAGGAACTGGATGGGGGAGTGGCTCTGGCCTGGACTCTAGATTCAATTTCTGTTATGGATTGCCTAGACATTGTTTTTCCATCTGAAGAATCAATTCTAGAAGAAATGATGAGTATTGAGAGGTCGTGGGATGATTTGCATCATTGGTCATATTTCCTCCCTAATTTGAGAGAAGAAGAATCAAGCTTTTCCAGTCCTCATCTACTAATTATGTTCACACAGTTTTAAATCCTTTGGCTCCAACGCAGTTTTCGACCGAAGGTAACATGTTTGTCATTTCAAAAACTGTTCCAGTGAACATCTCTAGGAATCCCAACGTTATCGAGAATTTCGTCATTGGAGCTAATTGCTCCCCTGAAGAAATTCAAATTTATACCAATCTCTTTAAAGAGTTTCGAGACGTGCTTGCTTGGTCTTATGAGGAAATGCATGGGATAGATCCATCTATAGCCCAGCATGAGATCACGACATATGAAAATGCGAAACCTATTCGTGAGAAGCTTCAACAGGTAAACCCTAGGAAAGCAACAGCTATCAAAGTTGAGGTTGAATAGTTTCTTAAGGCGAGTTTCATATACCCCGTTCCTTTAACTAAGTGGGTCTCGAATCCGGTCCTGGTTGACAAGAAGCAAGGAAAAATCCATGTATGCATTGACTTTGGGGACTTGAATAAGGATTGTTTTAATCAAATCACTATTTGTCCAGAAGATCAACATAAGACAACTTTTATTTTCCCCTAGGGTACATTTTCATATAAGAAGATGCCTTTTGGACTTAAGAATGCTAGAGCTACCTTTCAGTGAGCCATTTCATATTCTTTCCACGATATAAAACATATTATCAAAGCCTACTTGGATGATTTAGCTATTCGTTCTCAAAAGAGAATTGATCATCCCAAGCATCTTCGATTAATTTTTGAATGATGTCATTTCTACAAAATCAGGTTGAATCCAAAAAGTGTGTTTTCACTATCACGTCTGGTCGGTTGTTGGGATTCGTCATTTCTATTGAAGGGATTCGTGTAGGATCCCTTCAAGGTTGAGGCAATACCTTAGTTGCCTCCCGTATCCACTATTCGTCAACTTCAAAGTCTTCAAGGAAAATCCAATTTCTTAAGGATATTTATCGTTAATTATGCCAAGATTACTAAAGGATTTATGAGACTACTCAAGAAAGGGGTCCCATTTCTATGGGACGATTTCGCGCAATGCTCATTTGATGCTTTGAAAAAAGCATTAACCTCTGCTCCTTTATTGAGTCCACCTGATTGTTATAGACATTTTTGTGCCTTACAGCATTGAGCATGAAATGTCCATAATCTAAGGGATCCAAAGTCCCTAAACATGTTGTTCCTACCCCTAGAGGAACAAGGCCAATAAACCACAGTAATTCAGAGAAGTTCTCCACCAAAAACTGATCAAAACCAAGTCAATTCAGGATCATTTCAGTGGCTACACTAGTTGTCTGCGCTGAATGTCAAAGCCAACACTGGCTACCTGCGCTGAATGTCAACTGCAACACTGGCTACCTGCGCTGAGCGAGAAGGGACAAGTGGCAAGTTCATTTCTCAAGGTGTCAGAGTCCAGGAAGCTTCCAAAATGACACTTGCCTCAGGGAATTCGACTGGTGATGAGTAAGAGGTTCCAAATCTCCAAGTGGAAGCAAGAACCTCCAAGTGGAATCAAGAACTGAAAGAGGGAGAGGACACTAGTCACATCTCAGGCTGACTCATCCTCTCTCCAAACATCTATATATGGATCTCTCCCCCATGAGATCTGGAGGCTGGAATTTTGTGAATGCAAAGAATTGCTGTTGGTTTGAGTTTAGAGCTATTGGGTGATTTGCTTTGAAGGATGTGAAGAGGAGATTCCTTTCTGCTGGGAAGGTGATGCTGGATTGGGCCTCTTATGGTTGTATCACTTCCTGAACTTTACTTCTTCATCAATAAAGCCATTTGAGTTTCTTCTATATGCATGTATCTCAATGATGTTTTGTTGTATTTGCATATTTAGTTTATTCTAATCCTTAAACTAGTTATGAATGTATGCTTCTTGTAGTTTCCCTCTCTTGCCCTTTTGCAGGAACTTGGTGTAGCTGGGCCAGTGAAAGAGCAAGGAGCTGGGGGCAAGTAGCAAGGAGTGAGATTGGATCAACAAACTAGCGGAAGACATCGGTTAGTTAACTCCTTCTCCTCTCTTTACATTTCGTAAAGAAGAACACTTAGATAGTTTTGTCTTGTTTGTTTCTGAGGTACTATCACTCCTTGGAGTGGGATAGGGTCATTCCGTATTGGATACTTTTCCCAACAACAAATTGGCGACTCCGCTGGGGAACGTGTCTTGTTGGTTTGTTTGTGTTTTTGCTATTCATTTCATAAACTCAGAGAGTACCGAATCGAACTGCATTTGGATTTTTCAAATGCAAAGTAGAGGGCAGCTACTCTAGTCCAACCACTGGGCCTGTTTATGATCTGAAGAGCTGATCCACAAGTTCTCTAACAGCTCTTAGTGATAGATCTTCATCCTCCTTTGAATCATCCCTTAGTTTGTGCTTGATTGATAGCCTTGATTTGGCCAAAATTGTGATTTTAACTGCAAACCGTAGCTCAAAACCCAGGAACAATTCTCGTTCTTGCTTCAGCGCAGACCCAGTGAAGAGGTTCTGCATTTCAACGCAGGTCCCGTGAAGGCTACCTGCGCTGAATGTCAAAACCTCTGTGTTAGACCTGCGCTGAAACAGTCCTTGCCTTGTGCAGCTGTGGTTCCCTGTGTCTTTTGCTCAGTTTTTGTCCCTGTTTTTGCAGCCTGTTATCAGTCAATGTACCTATCTGAAACCACCTTTCTTTGCCTCAATTCTGCCTCGGTTGTGTAAAGAAACTGTATTTGTTCTTTGTGTATTTCTTACATCATTTGCAATTTCCCATTACGAGAGTAAACTAGTCTTACTGTGACCTCTTAGATCTAGACCTGTCATAAGTGTCGTTTTGATATTAGGAGTAAGTTTGTTCGCTGTTCACAGTTGATTGAGCTTTTACTTTCGTCATATGGTTTGAATTTATGCATTTCTAGTGTCGAAACAAGTAAATCATAAGGTGTCTTTTGATTTTTGGACAAAAAGCTTGTTTGTGTGTTCACTTGAAATCGAATTCAAAGTTATACAACAACTTTCTTTATATAAACATCAATATTAAGAAAGAGAAAAGAAATACCTGCATTGTGCATTTTCATTTTGACAGCTTGCATGTTGATTTAGGGAAAAAGTGCATTACTGTGTGCTCTATGCTCTGTGTGAAAAGATGATGTCTTTCTTTTCCCTCAGTAGTTAGGATTTTCATATGTTGAAAAGATAGAAAAAGCTTGCTTATCATCTTTAGACTGCATTTAGGAGTTGTACCATACATCTCGTGGTGATCCATAAAGGCAAAATTCTAAACAAGATCAACCTAAAATAAATTGAATGAACATAACAACGCTTTGAAACATAACGCACACATAGAGGTCTAGGCTAGAGACGTGTTTCGGCGTCGTTAAACCTGATATCTTACCGTTGAGTGGTTGGGTGATTCCTCCACGGTGAAGCGATAAGTATCAATACGGACTTGTGCTCCCACGTACCATCGCGTATATATTGGGAGACCCCTATAGGAATAAAGCCTTTATCCATAGGAAGCCGTGTCGGCCGCCCTACTGATCGCAATGCACTGAACACAGCATTCAGGAAGATCGACCACCCGTACCCTAAAAAGTATTATGTGGTTTTGCGAAAAGTTTGGCACACCTTCTACCTAGAACTCCATAGCAGTTCCTTTTGGCCTTTTTCAGACTCTATAACGGAAAAAGTCCATCCAAGCATTTGTCACTTCGGGCTCGTTAAAACATCGAAGGAGACTAGAGTCATCTTTAGCTTTTTCTCGACTCTTTAAAAGTGAAAAAGCAAGTTGTGTCTAAAGCGTCGTTAAAAATTTATTTTAAATGGAACATAATCACCTCCTATTCCTGCGTTGATCTTTAGGTTGAGAAAATGGAACACACCAACCAAGGAATTCCCCATGATGGAAATCCTAGTCCTTTCTCCTCTTGGGGAGATGTTGGTGCGCCCCACATGGCCACATTGTCGCTTCCAGGACTGACAATTGGCCTGCCAGTCTGGCTCTTCTCAACCAATGTAGTTCAGAACACCACGGTTCCTGAACAGTCGAGTCAACAGTTAGATCAGTCTAGAGCTACCCACCAGCCTTCTACTTCCTATAACTCTTCCTCTCCTCCTTCCTCCTCGCAAGGTAGAGCCGGCAAAAGCCAAGCTCCCAAAGAGAAGAAGGAGAAGAAGAAGAGAGAGAAGAAGAAGAAGGAGCCAAAGGCGACTGGGGGCAAGCAAAAGGCATCTGACAAAAATCCACACACAGCACTGACCGGGCCTAAATCGCCATGTGTCATATGTAGAGGAGACCACTTCCATAGAGATTGTCCCTGTATTCCCCGGATACTAAGGGACTGGTCCCCTCGTTTGCACAATTCGGGAGCATCAACCTCTGATAGCCATGTTGAATGCTTACCGTCAACCAGCGAAAGTGAAGGTTCAAGACAAAGAGGGGGAGCAAGATCCCCCTGCAGACTGTGTGAAGGCGATCACTCCATCCACCGTTGTCCCTTCTTAGACGAGGCGAAGAGAGTTTTGGAAGATCGTCCGGTTTCACCGTTACGACTTCCTCCTGGATATAATAAACTCGTGCCAAGTCCTTCGTTAGTTGAGAATACAGCTGGCCCGCTCAAGTGGTCAGCTGAAGCGTCAGTCATTGAAAATGAACCTACTGAATCCAGACCTGACGAAAGTCCAAAGGTCGAAACGGCAGTTGACCCGGTTTTGCCTTCAGAGGATTCATCTTCAAATGACACCGTCACTGAAGAGAATAAGGATGACACCATCCAGATTCTTTTCATCAACACAGACTCTGACGAGCATCAGGGCAATGCGCCCATTCCTTTATCGCAGGAAGGAACTTCGTCAGGGTCATATCCAGCCGTGTATTCGGTCCCACCACCAAGCAACCTGGTTGTGTCCTTTGACTGGAACCAACTAGGCAGACCCTGGTTGCCAGCCAGTATACCATTCAGAATTATAGTCCAAATATATAGAATGGTAATGGCTGGCACTATCATTGATGAAGGGGCATCTGTGAGTATCCTTTCCTCTATTGCTTGGAAAGCACTGGGTTCCCCAGCGCTTTTGCCTGAGATAAGAAATCTCTCGGGCTTTGATAAAGGAACCAGTCGACCATTAGGGATCCTCCCCAATGTGCCCATAACATTGAAAGGGAAGGCCGTTCAAATGAACGTGATGGTCGTTCAAGGACCCTTGGATTATAACCTACTCCTTGGACGAGACTATATATATTGCATGGGAGCCATCGTCTCCTCACTCTTTAGAGTAATGTGTTTTCCACACGAAGGAAGAATGGTCAAGCTCGTAGACCAACTTTCATTTCCGGGATCACGCATCGCAAATAGTCACATACCAACCCTGAATGGTCTGTTTACTCAAGAAATGTCTCCACCCCCAGTCCTTCTTCCCGATGAGTGCAAGTGATTCAGAAAGATGGGACTGGAACCCAGGGGGCATGCATCCTGGTCTGCTTTGGGCAGAAAAAACCTTTGGTATAGGGTAGGTTTCCACGGGAGAATATGACTAGTCCGTACCCCGTCCAAAAAGGAAGAGGGGTTGTTCTGGAACAAGATTCTTTGTTAAAGTTATGTGTCTGATGAAATAATGATCATTCACCTTTGTCTATTTCGGTAGACATCGGCGAGGAAGTGTTTTGTTTGAAAAATTAACGAAACAATCTTTGGGTAACCTAAAAGAGGTAGGCCTTTCCTGGTAGAACAAATGTTTTACTTGAAAATTGAGAGGTAACCTTGAAATTATATTTTATACCTGGGGGCATGCAAACCTTTCGGAGTGCAAGCAAAGAGCGATTATTTATCTGTTTTTTGGGATTAGTCATTTCCTAACTTGCATAAAGAAAGGATGTGGGGCAAAAGTCTACAAGTTGCCATTTTTATAGGAGACATTCTTATCCTATGACTGGTATGATCGAGCAGTTTTAGCACAAGTTCATGCTCGTTAAAAAAATAAACGCAAAGATCGAGCAGTTTTAGCACAAGTTCATGCTCGTTAAAAAATAAACGCAAGATCGAGCAGTTTTAGCACAAGTTCATGCTCATTAAAAAATAAACGCAATTGTGAGCAAGCTCCCCCCTAGAGTTCAAGCTCATCCAGAAAAAATGAACCGGTAAATAACCATTGTGATCGTAAATTTATCAGCCATAAAAGCCTTGGTCGTGTTTGCACCGTCACCTCCACTTTTCATTTGGTCGATCGTTCACCTCCATTTGATTGTTTACCTATTTTGAGGAACAGCTGCAAAGAGTGATTTCACCTAGCCATCCTTGTGACACTGCCGTGATTGGAAAATTCCAACCTGTACCTGGAATCTGCTGCTATCCCTGTTTATCACTCATTCCTCAAAATACGAGTCTTCTTTGAGCTCTTTTCGTCTGACTCGTGAAATATGAAAAGTTTGCCAAGTTTTGGCCTTCCAGCTCATTAAAGCGACCGGAAGAGCTATCCCTCCTCTAGATTTTAATCTTTTTGGACCTGAGGGATTATTGCACAAAAAGATCGAGCGCTTGTTTAGTTCGGCTCATTAAAACTATCGAAAATTCATCCCTTCTGTATTGTTTTATACTTTTTCGGACTTAAGGGATTAGATGACGAAAAAGAACCTTTGGAGTTAACTTTACGTACCTTTTCAGACTCTCTAAAAATGAAAAGGACCGAGTTGTCTTTGTCGCTAGACTCGTTAAATGCATTAAATAGTGACAAACTTGTCTTTAGACGAGAACGAGTTTCCCTATCACTAGGCTCGTTAAAACATAGCGATGGGCTTGCCCGAAGGGCAGGTTATAGAACAAGCATATGTTATCCTCCTCAAGCTTGACAAAAATAAAGGGGTACTGGTCAACAATGACTGGGGAAAATTTGGGAGAAACTCAAAACTTTGATGGTAGCAAGTCGCTCTTGAACATGACACTTTTCCCCCGTACCACAATCGGGTTGGGTTGTTTCATTCACAGGTCACATCACCATGGTCTCGCCATACCATCCATATTTGGGGTAATGCTACCGATCCATCGCATCAGTGTCACCATATGTTCAAGAGATGTTGTTCAGAAAGAGTCAACTGTGTCCCATCCACTGCCATACATCATCTTTCATCCTTTCATGACCGCCACCCTGAATCATATGTCACAGATCGTTTTCACCTCCATCACAATCATTAGCTCCATTCCATCTCATTGATGTGGGATTCATTAAGGCCCTCCTTTGACGGATCGCTTCTTGTCGACATCAGCTCATTATCCAAGAAGTTGATCTAGGAACACCCCCCTCAGTACTTTGAAGCTTGCATGCCACAATGGCAAGTTTCTCACTTCCGGCGACAAGTATACATCAATGACCTTCGACCGAGAGATTTTGCGTGGTGTTCGACGCCAAGTCCTCTATTCACACCACGTGAATTGTACTGCAGTACCTTTAGGGTCATCATCATTATCGGTGATTCCTCTCGCGCTTGTTAACAGTTTACATCATTGACTAGTAATTAAGCGATGTCTTTCCATGTTCGACTTCAAAAAATTCTCACATGGATAGACTTGTACTTAGAGTGAAGATCGGACGAGATTGAAGACCCCGGATCTAGTTTCATCCATCCGGGCTGCGATATATATTCAGAAAATAAAGACATTGACATGTGCAGCAGATGATCATCCTACTCAAAGGATGATAATTTCATCAAAAATTATCAGTCTACCATTAGACGATTGTCTGTTCTATGTACAGAAAAATGTATTTATAAAGCTGAGCATGGGAATGCCCGCCTCAGCTAGATCATGAAAGCAGTATGAAAAATAATGTATTGTATTGTATCTTATTACAGGTCTCCTCCCAGCATTGGATGAACTTCGGATCCTCCTGATAAAGCATTTCACCCGATAAACAGCCTCATACTTTAGGGGGCAACTGTTATAGACATTTTTGTGCCTTATAGCATTGAGCATGAAATGTCCATAATCTAAGGGATCCAAAGTCCCTAAACATGTTGTTCCTACCCCTAGAGGAACAAGGCCAATAAACCACAGCAATTCAGAGAAGTTCTCCACCAAAAACCGATCAAAACCAAGTCAATTCAGGATCATTTCAGTGGCTACACTAGCTGTCTGCGTTGAATGTCAAAGCCAACACTGGCTACCTGCGCTGAATGTCAACTGCAACACTGGCTACCTGCGCTGAGCGAGAAGGGACAAGTGGCAAGTTCATTTCTCAAGGTGTCAGAGTCCAAGAAGCTTCCAAAATGACACTTGCCTCAGGGAATTCGACTGGTGATGAGTAAGAGGTTCCAAATCTCCAAGTGGAAGCAAGAACCTCCAAGTGGAATCAAGAACTGAAAGAGGGAGAGGACACTAGTCACATCTCAGTCTGACTCATCCTCTCTCCAAACATCTATATATGGATCTCTCCCCCATGAGATCTGGAGGCTGGAATTTTGTGAATGCAAAGAATTGCTGTTGGTTTGAGTTTAGAGCTATTGGGTGATTTGCTTTGAAGGAGGTGAAGAGGAGATTCCTTTCTGCTGGGAAGGTGATGCTGGATTGGGATGCTGGATTGGGCCTCTTATGGTTGTATCACTTCCTGAACTTTACTTCTTCATCAATAAAGCCATTTGAGTTTCTTCTATATGCATGTATCTCAATGATGTTTTGTTGTATTTGCATATTTAGTTTATTCTAATCCTTAAACTAGTTATGAATGTATGCTTCTTGTAGTTTCCCTCTCTTGCCCTTTTGCAGGAACTTAGTGTAGCTAGGCCAGTGAAAGAGCAAGGAGCTGGGGGCAAGCAGTAAGGAGTGAGATTGGATCAACAAACTAGTGGAAGACATCGGTTAGTTAACTCCTTCTCCTCTCTTTACATTTCATAAAGAAGAACACTTAGATAGTTTTGTCTTGTTTGTTGCTGAGGTACTATCACTCCTTAGAGTGGGATAGGGTCATTCCGTATTGGATACTTTTCCCAACAACACTGATTATAGCAGAGACTTCCTTTTATATCTCACTACAGCTGAATTAACTATTGGTATGGTTCTGGTTCAAGAAGATGATGCTTTCACTGAGCACGTAATCTATTATTTGAGTTGAGGCTTAGTGGGCCTTGAACTGCAATATTCTCCCATTGAGAAATTAGCTTTGGCAGCTTTCCATGATGTAAATCGACTTAGACATTATATTCTTCTTAGAAAAACTTTCATCTTAGTAGCTGTCAATCCATTTCAATTTATTCTCAGCAGGCGAGTCGTTAGTATTTGTAGAATTAATCTCAGAGTTGCCTTTCGAGGAAGGAATAGTTTATGAGGAATATTTTCCTGATGAACATGTTTTCCTTATTTCCTTGCAAGATCCTTGGTATGGAGATATCATTATATATCCCCAGACTTCGAAGTTTCCTCTCACTTTTTCGAAGGATGAACGTAGAAAGTTACGTCACTTGGCTAAAAGCTATATTATTATAGGTGACACTTTATATTGTCGCGAGGTTGATTCAATTCTTAGGTGTTGTTTAATCTTAGAAGAAGTTGAATCTGTGCTAAATGATTGCCACAGTGGAGCTTGTGGTGGTCATCTATCTGGGTTTGCAACAACCTAAAAAAATTTGCGTGTAGGCTACTTTTGGACCTTGATCTTCAAGGATTGTGTTGAAGCAGTCAAGAGGTTCCACCCTTGTCAGTTTATACTCAAAAAATGTGTGCACATCTAGCTCTGCTCTTTCTTGTGATTACCATCAGTTCATTCACGAAGTGGGGTATTGATTTTACTACTTGCAATCGCCCTTCGACGGGAAATCATAAGTATATCATCATAGTTGTCAACTACTTTATTAAGTGGGATGAGGCTATGCCCACTTTCAAGAATGATGGTGAAACAGAAGCCATGTTTCTCTTCAACCAAGTCATTTCCCAGTTTGGTATTCCCAAAGAGATTGTCACTGACCATGGCAGTCATTTCCGCAACCAAACAATGTACGAATTAGCTCTTAAGGTGGGTTTCCGGCAAGAGCATTCATCTCCTTATTATCCTGAGGCCAATGGGCAAGTTGAAGCCATGAATAAATCCCTAAAAATCATCCTGCAAAGGATGATTAACAAAGCTCAATATAATTGGCACATTATGTTATATCCGAAGCTTTGAGCATACTGAATGTTAGTCAAGACTGATACAGGTTTTACTCCTTTTCAACTAGTTTATGGGTTGGAATCAATTTTTCCTGTGGAATGTGAAATTCCTTCACTTAAATTAACTGTTGAACTTCTTCAAGATACATCTAGTATTGAAGAACACCTCATTCATTTGGAACATCTCGATGAGCAGCATCGAGATGCAGCCATAATCAATGAAGCTCATAAAAAGAGAGTAAAAGCTCAATATGATAAGGTTGTTCGTCCCAAGGTTTTCTCTGAAGGTGACCTTGTCTTGGTTTATGACCAAGACAAAGACACCTTAGAGGCAGGCAAGTTCAAATCTATGTGGTACAATCCCTTCATTGTTAAAAAGGTCTTGAAAAAGGGAGCATATGAGTTGGTTGATTTTGAGGGAAACGAATTGGCGAAGCTCAGAAATGGGCTTTATCTTAAAAAGTATTTTGCGTAGGCTTCAGCTTAGCATTTTCTTGGTTGTAAATGTTGTATATTTGTGCATACCTATCTATCGGTTTCGTAGTGATGTCGATACTTTTGATTTGCTTTGGAAGGTATTGATGGACGATTTGATATATCTAGGGTTCGCTGCTGGTGCTAGTAGACACACCCGGAACCTTGCTTCCGCGGCTTGGGTGATTTATTATCCATCCGACCAATTGTTGGTTTCAAGAGGCATATGTATCATTCATGCTTCAAAAAATGTTGTCGAATACATTGTTGTCATTAATTTACTATCAGAGGCAATATCTCTTGGTGTTGATTCATTACTAGTATACTTGGATTCGCAACTGGTGGTATCTCAAATAAACAACATCTATTGTGTGAGAGATCCTTATTTATATTGCAATTTTCTGGGAGTGTGTTTATTACAAAGATCATTTATTTATATCACATTTATTCATGTTCCACGATCAAAAAATTCATTTGTGGATTCTATTGCTAATCGAGCATTAGATTTGCACATAAATCATTCATCACATTAAAAATAAAAAATAATCAAAGATTCATATATATATATATATATATATATATATATATATATATATATATATATATATATATATATATATATATATATATATATATATCATAGTGAAACTATAGGTACATAGATAGAAGTATTATGTTCAAAATAATATACAAAATTGGGACAAAATTGTCCCACAAAATTAGGGCATATGCCAATAATCATGTTTAATAAAAAGATCTGATCATCCATAAGTTTATATATAAGGGTCCTGCTCAGGGTGAGCATCACGGAAGAAGATGATGGCATTTGCCACCCGTCAGAACAGTAGCACCCAATTAAGTGGCACTCCTACCACGCACCTTTGCACCTCCTTCGAAAGGTCTTCTATGGCTACCATAGGTACCTGGTGAGTCAGTCTCACTAAGTTTATTTTTACAACATGAAGGGTCCTTTCGGTCTCAACAGCAGCCCCCTCCGCGTCTCTTCCGTGACGCCTGTGCCTAGGTAGACCCACAGGTCTTACTGGTCCAATATCTATGTCATGATCAAAATAATTTTGTAAGTATTTGTCTCATCAAAAATATTTGTCTCATCAGCTACCTAGAGCGCTAAGACTGTGCTACCTTCATATAGTCACATGGTCAGACCACCGGTGTATGGCTTCAATTGACTGCCATTCACCTTTCTTGGGAAGGGATCTTCATTCAATTTGACCAACTGAATTGCTCCTCCATCGGTAATCTCCTTAATGACATAGGGCCCTAACTAATGCATTTTGAATTTCCCTGGAAATTTATCAAACTTGCTATCATATAACAAAACCAAGTCATTTACCTTAAAGGTGTGCAGCTTAATGTGCCGATGATGCCATGCTTTTTCGCGCTACTTTTGGACTTGTTGGTGAAATCTAGCTAGAAATATTTCTTCCTCAAGCTCAGCCAGCTGTGCAAGCCTCTCTTCTAGGGCTCCACAATTCATCATACCTGCAGGTGCCGCTATGCGCAAACTAGGCACAATGTATTCCATGGGAATTACTGCTTCAACACCATATACAAGCTTAAAGGGTGTTTGTTCAGTCAACTTTTTGCATGTCGTCCGATAGGCCCATAGTACTGCGGGTATGCGTAGGTCACAACCACTTCCCTGAGCATTGAAAACCTTGGTCAACACATTCTCCAACATATTATTGAATGCTTCCACCATCTCGTTAGCCTGCGGGTGATAAGGCATGCTTTTCTAGTGATCACTCATCAAAATATTTAGGCACTCAAATCGCGTCAGTACATACTCAAAGAGGAACTTCACAGCAGTCATGCCTATACAATACTTTACAGGTTGTGCCTCCACCCATCGAGTCAAATACTCCATCGCGGTGATAATGTACCTCGCTCCTGTCTTCTTCCCTTGGGGCTGAATGGGTCCCACAAAATCTATAGCCCATTTTTTAAAGGGTTGTAATGTCATCTGTGGATTCAGAGGCAATTCATCCCTCTGTGAGGGTCTTCTAGTCCTTTGACATACATCACATGCTTTGCAGTACGCTTTTGAATCCTGATGGAGGGTTGGCCACCACAACCCTGCCGTAGAATCTTCTGCACAGTCGCTCTCCCTGCATAATGTCCTCTTGCAGTGCCCCCATGAGTGTCCACAAGGATACTGCTTCTTTCAAACTCCGGTACATATTGTCGTAATATCTCATCAACCCCCATTTTGTACAGATGCCCGACAATGACAAAAAAGTTTGTCGTGCGCATCACTAACTCATTCTTCTGCTGGAAGGTGTAACCTTTCGAGGCAGTTCGTATCGTTAGGAAGTGTATGATATCTTCAAAATGACCATCCGTGATGCACACTACAAATAGCTGCGCGTCGGGAAATCCTTCTTCCAAATTAGTGGGCTCCTCCCCTGTTTCGGTGCGCAATAGATGGTTTGGTCCCGCGTTCATTCGTCCAGGTTTCACAATCACTTCAAAATCATAATCCTGGAACAATAACAACCACCTATAGATTCTTCCCCCCAACATAGGATTACTGACCAAGTATTTCAACGTGGAATGATCTGTATACATCTTAAAATGGCCACCTAGAAAATAGTGTCTAAACTTCTGCAGTGCGTATACCATGGCTAACCCTTCGCGCTCAGTGGTGGAATAGTTCTTCTCCACCTTGGACAACCTTCTGCTTGCGAACGCTATAGAATGGTCCAAGTATCCTTTGCCAGCCTGTGTCAGTACTACTCCCAGCGCTATACATGACGTGTCAACATGTACATTAAATTCCTTCTTCCAATTCAAGAAGACTAAAATTGGCGCGGTGACCATCTTTTCCTTCAATACATCCAAGCTTTTCTTACAGTCCTCATTCCAGCAGAATGTGACATCCTTTTTCAATAACTTCTCCATAGGCGCGGTGATCTGGGCATAGCCTTTGATAAACTTTCTGTAATATCCAGTATGTCCTGGGGTAGCATGCAGCTGTTTCACACTCCTCGACACTTCCAGGTTAAGTATCACCGCAATCTTCGCAGGATATACCATCAGTCCCTGTCTACAAACCACATGACCCAGCAGGGTCCCAAAAGGAACACAAAATAGGCACTTCTTTAGATTGAGCATGATCTGGTATCTTTGATAGGTATCTAGCATTAGGCGCAAGCTTGCCACATGATGCTTCACCAGCCCAAACACAGTCCAGTCATGAAAGTACACTTCCAGGAACTTGTGAATAAATCCCTTGAACATCGCAACAACTACGTGTGAGAAAATCGCAGGTGCATTCTTCAATCCAAAAGGCATTACAGTGTACTGAAACACCCCCACTCAGTCGCGAAGGTTGTCTTGCACCTATCCTCCGGCGTGATTTTGATCTGATGGTAACCAGAGAACCCATCAGTGAAGGAATAAGCTTCCTGGCCACCTACATTATCCAACACTTCATTAGTGAACGGAGTTGGGAAAGGATCATGTACACAAGCATCATTCAACTTCCCGAGATATAACACAACCCAACATTCTCCCACTTGTTGTTTCCTTTCCACATGGGGCCATAGGAGAGCTTAGTCACTTATCCAGCCCTGGAATGCCCATTGTTTCTCTACACCAAGAGAACTTCTCAGAGCTCACCGATTTTGTCAATGCATCTGCAGTATTCTTCAAAGTGTCCACCTTTACCAGCAACACCTTTTTGTCTTCTATCATATCCCTCACAAAGTGATACTGAACATCAATGTGCTTTGTCTTTAAATGGTAAGCAGGGTTCTTTGCCAAGAAAATTTCACTTAGGCTATCACAATCTATCCTTATAGCTCCCTTTACTAACCTCATACTTGAACACAACCTCTGCAACCAAACTGTTTCCTTGCTTGCATGAGTGGCTGCCATGTATTATGCCTCTGTAGTTGATAGTGCCACTACAGATTGTTTCTTACTCATCCAACTGACTGCGCCTCGAAATAGGTTAAACACATACCCACTTGTAGATCTTCTCTGATCCAGATCTCCAGCCCAATCTGCATCAACAAAGCCATGAATATCCAACACTCTGTCCAATCCTGGTCTTCCTTGGTATCACAAACGATAATCGCTAGTGCCACGTAAATACCTGAAAACCTGCTTCACTGTTTTCCAATGCTCCTTTCCTGGTTTTGAAATAAACCTGCTCGATACTCCCACTGCATGTGCAATGTCTAGCTACCAACTGCACTTGCATATGGAACACAAGACATGTCCTCTTCCTCTTTTTGTGTCTTGGGACACTATTCAACAGATAACTTCACACCTACAGGAATAGGAACCTTCACCGGTTTACTATCCTGCATATTAAACCTTTGCAGTATTGTCTCAACATACTTATGTTGGTTTAACCAGAGCTTCCTCTTTGCTCGATCTCCTTTAATTTCCATGCCCAAAATATAGTTTGCAACACCAAGATCTTTCATGTTGAATTCGGAGGACAATTTGGTTTTCAAATCCTGGATAATTTCTTTGTCATTTCCAACCAGCAAAATATCATCCACATACAAGACCAGATAAATAACACGGTCACCAATTAATTTAAAATACACACAGTGATTTTCTTTGCCTCTGGTGAAGCCAATTCCCCATATAAATGTATCAAATTTCTAATACCACATCCTTGGTGACTGTTTTAACCCATACAAAGACTTCTTTAATTTGCATACTAGTTCTTTCTTACCCTTCACCACAAAGCCTTCAGGTTGCTTCATGTAGATCTCCTCTTCCAGATCCCCGTGAAGAAATGTTGTCTTCACATCCATCTGTTCTACCTCAAAATCAAAAGCAACAACAATAGATAAAAGTAATCTAATAGAAGCTACCTTGGCAACAGGAGAAAAAATATCACCAAAATCAATTCTCGACACCTAGGAATAACCTTTTGCTACCAACCGAGTTTTGTATTTCTCCACCTTTCCTTCTGCATTTATCTTCTTCTTGAACACCCATTTGCTGCCAATGGGTTTCCTTCCAGCCAGCAACTCCACAAGATCCCAAGCCTCATTTTTGTGCAAAGATGCCATTTCATCAACCATGGCCTCTTTCCAGAGTTTTCCATCCTCTGAATCTACTGCTTCCTTCACAGTTCTAGAATCATCATCAGTAACAAATAAAGAAAAATTTGAACAGAAAGTAGATGGACTATACCTTTTTGGCTGCCTTCTTTCTCTAACTGATCTTCTCACACCCGAAGTTTGTGGCTCTTCGTCTTTTGATTCCTCCTCTGCTGTAGAGTCTGATTCTTCCTCCTTAAGCTCAAACTCTATCTTCTCAGGTTCCTTTGGTTGGACTTCATGTTTAATAACATATTTCACCTCTCTTAACACCATATCTCAGTTGTACATAACCTTCCTTGTTACTCGGTTCCAAAGCTTATAACCCTTTAAACCATCCTTATACCCAATAAAGGTTCACTTTTCAGATTTACTATCCAACTTGGTTCTTTTCTCCTTTGGAACATGTACATATGCATCGCATCCAAATACCCTCAGATGTGAAAGAGAGGGTTTCTTACAATTCCATACCTCTTGTGGAGTCTTATCCTCCAATGTTGATGAAGGTGATATGTTGACTAGGTAACATGTTGTATCCACCGCCTTTGCCCAGAATTCATGTCCTAACCCAGCACCACTGAGCATGCTTCTTGCCCTTTCCATCAACGTCTTGTTCATTCTTTCTGAAACTCCATTTTGCTCAGGTGTATATGGAGTAGTCTTCTGCTGTTCTATACCACACTTCTTACAGAGTTCTTCAATTCCTTGTTGCAAAACTCTCCACTGTTATTTGACCTCAACACCTTTATCTTCTTCTCTGACTGGTTTTCCACCAGAGCCTTAAATTCTTTAAACCTGTCAAAGACTTCAGATTTATTCTTAAGGAAATATATCGATGTATTCCTTGAGAAGTCCTCTATAAATGATACATAGTACATAGAATTACCCATTGATGGAACCTTCACAGGTCCAAACACATCACTGTGCACAAGCTCTAAAATCTGTTTCACGCTCTTACCACCAGAGGGGAAATTCACCCGATTCTGCTTCCCATATACACAATTTTCACAGAAATCAAAATCCAGAGAGCTATTACTCATACCTTCTACCATACCTTTACCATGAAGTATTCGAAGGCCCTTCTCTCCAATATGTCCAAGCCTTTGATGCCACAGCATGGTCTTCTCTCCAATGACCACTAGATTTTCTGCTCCACTTTCAGGAACCATAGCACTGTTGCACCCATCAACAACAATGCTACCTTACAGCTTGTACAGAGTTCCAATCTGAACTCCCCGCATCAATACCAGTGCTCTCCGAACCATATTGCAAGTATCCTTCTCGAACATTGCTTTTACACCTGCATCATCCAGCTTGCTTACAGAAATCAGATTTCTGGCCAATGCAGGAATATGAAGAACATCAGGAAGTGTTCTAACACTTCCACCTTGCAACTTCAACTTTACTTTTCCACGACCAATGATTCTAGCCTTCCTATCATCCCCTAAGAAGACATCACCACCATCGTATTTCTCGTACACGCAAAACCACTCTCTATGGAGAGTGAAGTGAAAGGATGCACCTAAGTCAATCAACCATGCCTCATGATCTACATGTGTACTTGAAGAAGCCAAGTACACATCCCCACCTTCATCTGAGGTGGTTTTCTCCTATACAGAAGGAGCATCATCAGATCCCTTTCCTTTGTCAGGAGGTTTAGATTTACAGTCCCTTTTGTAGTGCCCTTCCTTTCCGCATTTCCAACACACCACCTTTACAGGTTTTCCTGGAGATTTAGATCTCCCTCTAGATTTAGAACTCCCACTCAATGACTTATTTTTGTTTATGTTCTGGGACCGTCCTCCTACAGACAAGGCATCACCATTCTGGCTCTCCATATTTTTCTATCTCATCTCCTCTGTCAGCAAGGATGAGACTATTTCATCAATCTGCAAGGCAGTTGCATTGCTACCTATTGCAATAACTAGAATATCCCACGAATCTGGTAGAGAACACAACAAATTGATGCACTTATCTTAATCTGAAATTTTAATATCAACAGATAATAACTCACTTACCACAGTATTAAATGCGTCCAGATGCTCTTTCACCGAGTCTCCATCTTTCATCCTCAGGTTATACAGCTTTTTCCGTAGGAACATTTTATTCCCCAGAGAATTAGATTGGTACAAATTCCCTAACTTGTCCCACAAGGCCTTCACTGTAGCTTCCCCTGATACATTTAGCAATACTGAATCTGAGACACACAATTGTATTGTGCTCTTTGCCTTCTGATCCAACTTCTTCCATTCTTCATCGGACACTCCCGTTGGTTTAGTACCTAGATCTACTACGATCCAATGATCTTTATCCACCAATAGATCCTCCATCTTGAGTTTCGATAACTTAAAACTCTGACCATTAAATTTCTCGATCTCTATCTTTCCTCTACTCGCCATCTTCTTTCAACACAAGAATCGATCCCGCAAATCTCCCACTGAACATGGTCTACCACAGGCCTGATCGAAACCCCTCAGCAACAAAGGCGTCCCCTTGAAGCCAAAACAACTTTGATACCAAATGTAGGTTTTAACTCCATACATAAATTACCTGCATACGAATTCTAACAACAGAAGAAAAAAAACAATGCGAGAGAATAACACATAAAACACATATACACAGAGATTTCCCCCTGGATCCCAAAACGGGGACTACCAACTTGATTTTTCATTATTTTCCTTTCAATGATACAATACATATTTATACATTCCGAAGCATACAATACCATGGACCGAAAACCATCACGTCCAAAACCATGTGCGAAAACCATGCACAAAACCATAGGTAGGTCCGCCCAACCTAATATAGGGTCCAAAAAAAAAATTCCTGGGGCGCTACCCCGGACCTTGTAGAGGGGGGCTACCCAGCCCCCTCAAACCCCCAGTGACCCCCCTGCTACACAATTTATGCAACAAAGGGGGGGCTCTGCCCCCCCTCTAACCCCCGATTAACTACGTCGACTAGTCATGGAAAGAATATAACACAACCCAACATGCCAAGTGCGCGCATAGATCATCCTGCCCATCATATTTGTCTGTCATTCATACCTTCATCTTCCCAAAGCGTGTTTTCATCATCCTCCTACATTCACACCAGTCATCAAAGCTACCCTTGTGCATACCCCACCACCTTGCACACGTAGCGTGCAGTGCCCAGTGCCCAGTCCAAAGCCTGAAAGCGCTGCTTCTCTAGTACATCCCTCTAGAATGCATCCAAAAAGATATCTACATCATTCAAGCCATCATAAGTGGGCAGACTTCTTACCTCTGACGAAACAGAACACAACGATCGGGTCATCATGTTACAGCTTAGTGTGGTTACTTCATGTAACCAATTCTACCAGCGCTCTAATTCTTCATCAGAGTTCGGGGTGCAAGAACTCTCACAATCCCATGTAATTCATCCATCCACTGTTGGATTCACCCAATCTTGGTCTCGTGCTATTATCTTATAGATACAGTCTAGATCATCATCGCTCTCATAATCACGGACTGGTTCAGTATAGCACGATCCTTCAGCAAGATCTAGGGGTACTATTACACAGAGTGATTTATTCTCAAATATCATCTTTCGCTTCTTTAGGTTGATTACCCAATTCATATCGGTAGCCCAATCAATGCCAAGGAGCGCAGGGTAGGGGTTTCTATCATCCACAATTTCTATTACTTCAAAGTCAGCCAGCGTGCTCACGCCTTCAATATCTACAGTCACCCCTTGCAGCCACCCCATGGGGATGATCTTCTGCTGATTTTCCATCCTTAACTGAATCGGAGACCACTGCAGCGCGGGTCTTCCCATCCGTTCCCAAGTTTGCTTCGGTAGGATGTTCGCATCTGACCCTAGGTCCAAAATAACCTGATCCATCTCATACTCTCCTATCTGCACGGTCAGCCTCATCTCTCGTCTTGTCCTTGTTTTATGCTTACCAATCTTTCATACCATGCGTGGTTCACCAGGAGTGTTTCCGACGCATCTATTTATAAGCTCCTTTAATCCTTTTACAACCTTGCTATCGCACAACAACTTCATGCAGGTCTCTAGGAAGGTTGTAAGCATAGAAGGGTCAATTTCCTGATCAGGCTTATCCTTGTTCCCTGAGGTGGAGGCCTCAGAGAAGCTCTTCTTTTCTTCCATGAACATTTCACGTGCGTGCTCCAAATCGAATTCCACTTCATTCATCGGAGCTTTGTGAACCCATGCACTATCTTTGGGTTGTTTCCCCTTATCATCCCCTATTGTAATTCCACTTTGAAGTACTATATTCACATTCATATCCTCTTCGCGAGGCTCAAACCTCATCATCTGCAGGTTCTGAGTCGGTTGAGGTGGTAGCGCCCCTTTGTCGCGTATCCTCGCTATCAGCGTAGGAGAGTCCTCCATCTCATAATCAAACGGAGTGCAATATTTGCACGACGAACATGTTGGGTTAGTGCAATCGCGGGTGTAGTGTCCTGGTCCTCCACAATTGTAGCAGATTAATTGTCCCCAACCTCTGCCAGGTCCTCCTCCGCCTCGACCTCATCCGCGCCCCTGAAAGCCTGTTCACGCCATTCCTGCATTCTGGCCAGGGGTCGCATCTATGCCTGAACCCTGTAAGTGGGTGTTCTATCCATCATCAATTCATAGCTTCTGCAGTTGCGCTCATCATGCCCTACCAATCTACAGAAGTTGCAGAACAATTGTTGTGGTGTTTGTACAAACTTCTGTAGCAAATGCCAGTTATCTATCATATGTTTTCCTGCTACCTGACATATAGCGCACCACAATGCAAGCCCTGCGCTTGGTCCTACTTAGGCCTTCGGCCTCAAAGGCATCGGTCCTACCCCCGTAATATAGTTCGCAAAGACCAGGCAATGGTCTTTGTCATGCCCCTGACCTTTACATTTTAGGCACCATACCTCTTCGCGCACCTTCGATCGAACTGTTCTGTCCTACTTCAGGCTTTGCATTTTAATGAAAAGATTTTGCAACTGCACATGGATCCGCTGAACCCCCAGATTCGAATCCTACATCGGTGTTTCATGCAATCTCATTGCAATCTCCAAGGCCTCTTCCTGAGTTGTTATCTTTTGTTTTGACAGCGCAACCCTTAGGTGTGGTAGGAGAGAAGCCACAAACCATTCGCGGTGTTGACCATCTGTTAAGTTCATATTAGCTTCGCGGATTTTAAACTTCAACCTCTGATCTAATTCCCAAGGTTTCTTGCGTGGTTTCATCGTGATTTTTTTGAACCCCACAATTGACTGTGCCTCAGATTTAGGCTTACTGAACTCTTTATTCAGTGCGGTCTATATGTCTGCCTCTCCAGCGTTTGGGTTATCATTAGAGTATTTACTGTACAAGGTTAGTGTGCAATCTTGCAGAGAACTAACCAGTGTTTACTTCTTCATGTGATCATCTATAACACCTTGAGCTTCCCATACAACTTTCACAACAAACCAGAACTAGTTTGGGTCCTCATTTCCCAAGCCTTTAAACAAAGGCAGCTTCACTGAATTTTCCATGCTGAACTACGGTGGAGGTGGAGGTGGTACGGGTGAAGTCGCAGGCAATGGTGGTGAAGTCGGAGGTGGTGTGGGTGGAGGTGGCAGTCGCGGGAATCCTTGTCTTATTAACTTAATATCACTTCGCAGAGAAGCTTGCGCTACTCCCTCTTCGTCACCCAATGGAAGTGAAATCAATGGACTATATTCAAGACCCTTTCTTCCTTCGTTCTTATAAGTTTTTTCTGCTTCGCGTAGCTCCGAACATCAAGGTAGTTGCATAACCCATTTTTTGTACAATAACATCTTAATCTAGGTATTCAAAGATTTCAAGTACTTACCTCGCGGTCCTTTGAAAACGTGCTGCTCTGCCTCACTGTAGCTGACTGAGGTATCGACCACGAATCCAGTCACAAATCCTCCTATGACGTAATCGAGTCAATGATCGACAGTGCGGGTGATCTTATTCTCAGAGGTTTCTAGTCTCGGTACTAACTCTGGGGTCCAAACAATAGGACCGTCAAGTCTCCACCTTCCTTGGCTATCTACTAGCTTCGTGATCCACTCATATAGCTCAACTGGAAAGAAATAGAAAAAGATCTCGTGCATTTCTGTATATAGGTACTTGTCTAGCCACTGTTCCTTGGTCAGTCGCAGATTTCTTTTCTCCTGCGCCGTGAATTCGTGGATCTTCCTATCCAACAAGTCTCCAATCTCTTTCTTAGTTGGATTTCAGTGATACGACATCACACATCTCTTACGCAGATTCCAGTCCCGACAATGGAACCATTTGTTGGCTTGGTGGGGCCTGACCCAGGTTCAGCGTCAGTTAGGCAAACAAATCCCTACACTACTGGCCCTTTCGGCATCAACCTGCGGATTGTAGACCGAAGTCTCACCCGAAGCAGTATGGGGGGATGCTGGAACCAAGTTTCCACACCCTGAGATGGTCGTGATGTCGGTTTATTCCTCTTATTCCTACTTTCGTGCAGGTCGTTATGTTCCAGGGCTCTATCTCTCTAGCCCTTTATTCTGCCCTTCAGTACCTCCGCGAAGGGGTACGATTGGCCTTCGCACAGCCCTAACCTATAGTTCAGGTACTTTCACGCTGCTAGGGCAGCGTATCATGCAGATTCCCAAACTAGCTTAAGTATCTTACTTATCTTATTAAATAATCGCAGTTAGCACCGCGTAAACAAATATCCTTATTTATGTTCAATTATCCCACGTAATTACATACTTTCACACATCATATAAGCATTATAAATTAAATTCATACACAATATGACAAGATGCATTAACATGAAACAAAGACACAAAATTTTTAAAATGCTTCTCTTTATTAATATCTTCAGACGATTACAGACTCTATCTGCCCTGCGCACACAGCTGCAGGGGTCCGCGCACTCAGCTGCGGACTTCTACCCTAGGCCTCTATGCACTCAGCTGCAGAGCCTCTACCTATGCTAAGACCCAAAACTCTCTCCTTATTGCTCAAGACTTCATCTAAAACATAGGACTTCTAACTACTTAGAGCGAGCTTACTTAGCTCTTTTTATACAATCCCTTGGTCCGTGGACCATGGGTAGATATTTTACAGCCGACTTTACTTTACAAAACAAGGGTGGACAACCATTTATGACTCATGACACCTTCATGCTCCACGACCACAAAATGCGAAGTCTTTACAACTTTATTACAAACTTTGACCCAAACATGGGCTTTTAGCCCTAAAACTGTCCTTGGGGGATCACGTTCCCAACAGCTAGACATGCTAAGACTTGCTAAGCGCCAACATGTGCCAAGTTCCAATGTGTGTTAGGGAGTGATACACATGTTATGAAGTGGAAGAGCATGCCGAAGAGTGCTAAGGTGTGCCAGAGAGTGCTAATTCATGTTGAGGAGTGTTAGTTAGTACTAGGGAAACACAAGGGAGAACTAGGTCAAAATGCATGGAAGTGAATGAATATGAGGGTGTTTCAGGGAGTGTCAATGAGTGCTAGCTGGCATGCCAAGGAGGGAGTGACAAGGTATGTTATGCACTGGTAAGGCATGTTAGGGAAGATCAGGGCATATTAAGAAGTGCCAGAGTGTGCTAGGGAGTTCCAACATGTGTTAACATGTGCCAAATAGTGCCAAGGCATGCTAGGATGTGTAGGGTGTCAGGGTATGCCAATATTTTCAAGGATTGTCAAGGAAACATAAGGAAGAACCAAGCTAGAATGCAAGGAAATGAACACATAAGAGGGCTAATAAGCTGAGGCTTTATCTTTTACAAAAGAGGCATGTTAGGCACACTAATAATAGGTTCCAATACATGCCAAGTTCCAATGTGTGCCAAATGCTAATGTATGTTAAGGCATGCCAAAGTGTTCCAGGGCATGCTAGGGACTACAGGGCATGCCAATGCATGCTAGGAGAGTGTTATGTTATGCTAGGGCCTGCCAACATGTGCTTGGGTGTCCTAGTCATGACAATATGTTCTAGGTACAAAGATGTTCCAAGACATTCGAGGCGCCAAGGAATCTTAGTGTGTGCCAAAATGTGTTAAGATGTGCGAAGAGCGTTGAGGAGTGGTAGCTCCCTCTCATTAATAGAATTTTCAGAGATTGATTATGTATTAAATAATATAGTTCCTACACAAACCAATGGAACTTTATCTAAAGGGAATTTGTTAGATAATAAACCTAATAGAGATGAATCATGCATTGACTCATAGGGAAATTATATTCTCATTATTTGAGGGAAATGATAAACACTAATTACTTCTTAACAAATTCACTGACTCTAACCACTATGGCCTTGGACACATAATGAAAAATACTCCACGGTAATGGTCTTAAATCATTATATTTTGACAAAAAATATAGTAGCATGCACATCACGTCATCAAAAACTCATTGGAATGATCAATGATGATAGACATTTTTTTACCAACACCAAAAGTAACAAAAAAGAGCATTGGTGAGGGTCAATAAAAGATCGTCGCTAGAAGTGTCACCAAAGAAATAATTAGTGATGGGCCTTTAACAACCCTCACCAAAATTGTCACTAAAAATGGCTTTGGTGACAAACCTTAAAGAACCATCACTATATGCACTTACAACAACTCTTTTTTAAGGACTGTCACCATATGTGACATTGGTGACGGACCTTAAAGGTCCATCACAGACATTCCCCTCACCAATGACCTTTTCTATTGTAGTGATTGGTGGAAGTTATTTTTCAATGAAAAATACCTTCGAGAAAGAATAAGAAGTCTAGATTCAATTTAAGCCTCAAGAGAGTGCTCCCTGATCCAAGATCTTTTACTTACAGATGCATCACAATTACCTATAACATATTTAATTAACCATGGAACTTAAAAGCACATAAAAAATGCAGAAAATAATTAGAAGAACACAAAAAACCATGACACAATGATTTGATTATGGAGTTTTTCCAGTTTGGACTACGTCTCCAGGCCCTGCTCAATAGTGGGGAGGCCTTCTTTGGATTAGTGGCATAAAAGAGATAAAGGTACAATAACAAGCAATTACAACCCTTATACCTCCAAGTTGATAGATGGGAAGAGAATAGAGAGCTCAACTATGAAAACAGACAGAACCACTGAACTCTTGGTGAAAAATAGTGCAAAAACTCCTATCCAAACTCCCAATTTGGATAATCAGCATTTTGCAACCTTCTTGTAACCTACCTACTACTCAAGGCAAGGTTCCGGCCTACTACCAGGTGTCTAGTCAATTTAACGTCTTAAATTGCTCTACATAAATTATCAATCCGGGTATCGTAAACTGATGAAGTGTGGTGCACTATATGTGCTTAGTTAACCTTTATCTTACTTCGTTGTTTTATAGTTTATGTTGTTTTTGGGGTTTTGTTCTTGTTGGTTTTCTAAAGTGTTTAATGCAACTAGTTCAATCGAAATAAAATGCAATAATCAAATAATGAGAGAATGACTATGAGACCCAGTATCCTTGCTGCTTCAGCAAAAGGACAAGATGATTCTATCACGTCATTGGTTCATTAAAAGGCTATGTGCATCACTAATCTACAATCAACTTGAAAGCAATTTATGTACAATAATATACATGTTAAAAAGAAAATAAAATGCAATAATTCAAACTGTACATTAATATACATGAAAATCAGAAAAAGAAATACAAGAAATTAAGGTGACAACTATACAAGGCAGGGGCCCCCTACCACCTATGAAATCAAATGCTTAAAGGAAAATAAAGACATCAAATAAAGGACTAATGACATCGGCCCAGTATCTCTGTTGCTGATTTAAAATGAAAATGAAATGTGAAATCTAAGTGACACTACATAAAGGAGACAAATCACACTACTTTAACCTTTTCTTAACCTTTTTTCCTTTCAGCTAGTTATGAACAAGTCAGCAATGTGAGTCTTAAAGCAAACTAAACCAAGCTGTACTAAGTGATATTTTGGCTCCAATAAAGTTATTTGATTATGGAAAAAGAACCATCAATAGATGAACAACTTGATATCTAAGAGCAAAAAGTGAAGTGCAAGTTAAAGAAATGATACTAATGAAAATCAAACTACAGAAAAATAAAGGTCAGCAACATAGACAAGATGATCACACATGCCACTAGTCATGAAATCAAAGTAAAATGAAACACACTTGCATGAATTGAAATTGCATGAATGAAAAATCTAATCTACCTTACATTCTACAAAGCAATATTTACAAAATGAAATCTACTCTACTTACATCCTAATATGCTCCATGACATCTACTTCACATCTCCTTCCATGTTGAGAACATCAAAGCTTTATTCAATTTCTTCAAAAGTGCAAAGTACAACAAAGCTCTCCAAAGCTTTCAAAAGCCATGGGACTAACAAGCTAAAAGGACTAAGAAAACACTAAAAGAAAAGACTAACAAATGAAGGAGAGAGATCTCCTATTTATACAAAAAGATGAGAGCCATCTCATTAATGATAGTCCATGAATCTCTCCCTCTACCTCTAGAGTCCTAATCAAAATAGGAACTGATAAGACACATGTCTTTTTAGAGTTACAATACAATTAGGAGATGTGACACATATCCTCATGATCCCATGATTCTTTCCAACCAAATTCGAATTTGGCCTTAGAGTGCCACATAAGGGTCTTCTAGAAGCCTCCTTTCAACCTACACATGTCAACAATCTCAACCCATTTGTTAGGTATAAGCATATGCACATTATTTTCTAATGTTTAACCACAAATTCACTTAAAAGGCTTAGAAATAATAAAGATTGGAAAAACATAAAGGTGGCCCAATGATAATGAAAGTGGGATGAATGTGGTGACATAGTAATGAAATGGAGGTGAAATGGAGGTGATATAATGGACATAATAGTGAAAGTATAATGCAAATGAATGACATTTTCAAGACTCAACATACCCCCCAACTGAAGCTATTGCATGTCCTCATGCAATATATATTACATTAACTCTTTTGATCCTTGAGCTTTGGCTTAACTTTGCATGATATCATTTGATAACTTCATATTTCTGCAAAGTGTTTCACTTGAATTGCAACATGGTTGGTTCTTGTGTTACAACCATTTTTTGTTGCCTTCTATTTTGATCTTTGAACTTTGCATAATGATATTTTGATTATTGTTGCAAAGTATATCTTTATTGGATTGCATGATGGTTGGTTCTTGTGTGACAACCATGATTTTGTTTGTATCCAATTTATCCTTTAAGCACTTTTCAAAAGCCATTGTATGCTCATAATAGCAATGTAATAATTAATATATGTTGGAAGTATGTGAGCTCCTGAATATGATATGGACATGGAAAGATATGAATATGAATGTATTCCCCCCCCCCCCAACTGATGGTATTGGCAATTTTATGAAATGAGGAAGAGAAATGTTTTTCCAACAATTATCATTCTAGCTTTTTATGGAATTCTATGGTTAAAAGTTAGAAAATGCCGTACCTTCACTTACCCTTTGGAATGGATGAGTTGTATGTGTGGTGGCTGAAAACTTCTGATCATATTCTTCTTCAAGTGGCTGAACAAGAGGAGTCATGGATAGAGAGATAAGATGGCTTTTTATTGCTTCTACTAAAACTTGCTGAATCTGCTCAAAAATGCTGAAAATAATAGTCTTCATGTCTTCAAAACTCATTGGCACAATTCCTACTATGTGAAAATATGTTCTGATGTCGAACATAGTAGGAAATTGTTGGCTTAGTGGCCATTAATGGATGCCACTAGTCAACACGAGAACTCTCACCATTGATGGCAATGAGAGTCAAGATGTCAAAACACATCTTGCTAGGTACGAATGAATTTGCTGATGTCGAGTCACCTAGAAGATCTAACGAACAAGGGACATTAATGTATTCCCATTGTTTGTCAGCATGAGGACTTGCCATTAAGGCATGCAAGCCTCAAGGTGTTTTTACAAAGAACTTAGACTCAAAGGACTATAGACTCAATAATTTGCATTGAAGCAGGGCTTATTTGCAGAATGAAAATGACAAGGACTGGAAGATGAAAATGGAAAATGGTAATGGAGAACAGAAATGGCAATGGCAATAAGCATGTGAACTAGCCTCTTGCTTTTATTTGTGGGTTATGAATGGACAAAAAGAGATGGAAAGTGTATGTGAATGTAAATGGAAAATATGGAGTGGAATGAGGTGAATGGTTTATTATGAAGTATGGATGTGATGGATGGATGTGATGGAAACAATAGTATCTGAAAGTTTTTCAAGTGTTTTGGATCTGATTTTACATCAGCATATTTCCTCTTTGTTGCTGATCATCCTCTTATGAAACAAATTGGTCTCTTAGAGAGAGACCATTCTCTTGTAGTCATTTGTCCTTCCTCCTGAAACCTGCAAAAAAACTAATACTTCTTCTGCAATGGAATGTAAGATTATCAAAGGAAAGAGGTGATCAATCTCTCTAGTTATGATATTTACACACAAAACAAAGAATTTGTATTAATGAAACAAGTTCTCAAAGGAAAAATCAAAAGAATTTATACCTGTTTTGGAATTAGTGCCTCAAGTTGATGTTGCTTCTTTTCAGAAATTTATTTCATTATTTGCCATTTCAAACTCTAATGATATATTTCTCATTGTATAGATCTTGTTGAGATCTTTCCAATGGTACTTAAATCATCAAAATCTGATTTTGTATGAGAAAGATAGGCTGATTTGAACAATGAGGTTTTTCTGGCTGCGGAATTGAGGAACAGCTCTATAGCTAAAAATCTTGAATAAAAAGTTAGTCATTCATCTTTCATTATCAGTCCAAAATTAATCAATACCTTCAGAAAAGTGAGAAAATAACTTGTTCATTTCATTGATTCAAAATTATTATTTTTTCTTGACATGCAGCGACTTAGTGTGGCGACTTTGTGATAACACACAATTTGACTTTCCTTTGACTGGGGTCTTTTTCATCAAATTTGACCGAATGAATAGGACACCATCCATGTACTGAAATTTCCCTAGCTACCCATGTGACTTGTTTTGCTTGAGGACACCTGCAACCTAGAGTTTAACAAAACAACTGCGGAATCTGGGATTGGCTGCGGAAATGCTGTATGAGCTGCGGAAATGCTGTATTGGCTGCGGAAAGTGCAGAGTGTAGAAAGTGCTGTGAAATGGAGTGGCTGTGTGCGTGGAAGAGAAAAAAAATGTGGAGGAGTGAAGGCTGTAACAAATTGCTGTCCAACCTCAATAGATACTTCATATCCAACAAGATCTTGCAATCATTCCAAAACTTGTGATGACTCTGTTTACAAGATCTGGTTTCAACATGTGTATAAACATTGTCTTCTGGCTATAGGCTCTAGCCCCTCCCTAGATATCTTTGCATATGATCCTCAAAATGTATATCGACATATGTAACAAGCAAACAGTTGTTGTAAACCTTTCTTGTTGTAAACCTTTCTTGTTGTGTTGGGTCCCTAAGATCTGTAAAGGATCCGATCGACCCTAAGGATATGAAAGGTGTGTATTTGATCCCGTGTTCCTGTGGGACCCCCTATATTGGTGAGACCGGTCGCTCCATCAATCAAAGGATTAGTGAGCACGCTGCGGACCTTAAGCATAGGAGAGCTAAGTCTTCTGCTTTAGCTGAACATGCTGAGAAAACCAGTCATCATGTTTGTATTGAGGAGGCTAGGGTTATTGCTAGGGTTTCGCATTTCCATCATCGTAAATTTAGGGAAGCACTTGAGATTGAGAAAAGGCCCAGCAATCTTAATAGAGACGATGGCTGGAAAGTTAGTAGATGTTGGGTCCCTGCTCTCTCTTCCTAGTTGGCTTCCGCCCTCCTCCTTAGGATTTAGTTTTGTTTTTATTTATTATTTATTATTTATTTAGTTTTTATTATTATTATTATTATTATTTATTTAGTTATTATTATTATTATTATTATTATTATTATTATTATTAACAGTTTTATTATTATTACTATTTATCTATTATTATTATTATTATTATTCTTATTATTATTATTTATTTATTTATTTATTTTTAACTGCTTTATTATTAATATTGATTTATTTTTATTAGTATTAGTTATATTATCCGTTTAGTGTTTACACCTATAACTAACTATAATTAATTTAATTTATTTTCTAATCCTTATTTCTCTTCCTATTTATTTATTTATTGGATTATTTAATTCTAACTGATTAACCCGGTGAGTAACTTCTTCCCTTTAATTTTTACCTTACTAATGATACCATTTCTATTTTTTCATAAATTATATTAATAATTTATTTACTATTATATATATTTATTCCTTGTTATTATTTTAATTCTTCGTTTATATTTTTATTTATTTAATAAATTTAATAATTTATTAGTGTTATTATTCTTCAATTGGTTATTTATCTTATTCCTAATATAACTAAATATGAATGTTTTTACCTTACTAATGATACTTTTCATTTTTAAATTAAATAATTAATTTATTTTTTGCTATATTTATTATATCTTTTCATTTATTTATTTATTTAATAAATAAGTAGTTTATTATTATTCTTCATTTATATATTAAATAAATAATTTATTATTATTTTCTTACACCTAATTTAACTAAATTTGTATTTTTATTGATTTTTATTTATTTAATTTATTATTCTTCCTCATTTATATATTAAATAAGTAATTCATTATTATTTTTCTTACACCTAATATAACTAAATTTATATTTTTAGATATAAAATTTTTATATATTTTTATTTATTTCTATTACTATATTTATTAATTTATATATTTTTTCATTTATTTAATTAATAAATAAGTAGTTTATTATTAATCCTCATTTACATATTAAATAAATAATTTATTATTATTTTTCTTATACCTAATATAACTAAATTTATATTTTTATATAAAATTATATATTTTTATTTATTTCTATTATTATATTATAATTTATCATTTATATATTTAGTTACTTATTTATTTATTTTTTACCTAATTTAACTAAATTTGACCTTGCTCCTTGAGTCAACCTTTGCCCAGGTAACCGTTGGTGTCTCTGCTCTAGCTATTTAAACATGCTAAGCTGGATCTGTTCTTCATCTTGTCCTGACGATGAGCCACACTGGTTGGTTCGAAACACGTCGACAAATGATCTTCCTTGTGATTTTCACCGAAAAATTCTCTCTAAATTGATATGGATCACAAAAGCCTGAACTCTATTATAGTCTCATCTCGTCTGGCGGACTTTTTATTGTTTGGTGGAAAATTTGTCAACATCGATATCTCATTCGATGTTTTGATGGATGAAATCGCTTGGGATGCCAGGTGAAACTAAGTACACACAGTGTGCTAACTGTTGGTCACATGGGGCTATTGGTAACGCACAGCCGTGGAGTTTGCAGCGGGAGTTATGCGGCTGTAATTGGTTTACGTAACAGAGCCGTATGAGTTTAAAACACGTCTTTATTGATGGCTAAAACTGAAACACAGTCACACGTTGCATGGGACTGTTAGTTATTAAACACATGCAATCAAGCTTGAATAACAGCACATGTGATTCCTATTTGGATTTCTCCTCCTCAGGCACGCGGAACACATTCAAATTATCTGTTAATCAATTCAACTCCAGTTTTTTTCACACGACAGCAAGAAAGAGGCTCCAAAGAACCTAATATTTCTCTCAGACCGCCACGAATTTTCTCAAACGGTTCCTGAGTTATCTAATTAACCCACCTGGCAAAAGAACCCATGTTTTAGTTTTTTGAAATTCATCTCCATTTGGGCAAATCGAACGTTTAAAATATGACGTTTTTCAGGTTTTGCGTTTTTCTGAGTTAACTGTTTTGCGTTCGTTGCACTCGGCTGTAAGATTAAATCTCAGAGGGAAAAATCAATAACAAATGAATCAGTCAAGGGAGGAGATGCTAAAAAAAAATTCTTTCCAAGCCTTCCAATCGCAGTATTTGTATGGTATACGCCTGACTGCAATAATCTACTTCTTTTCATGGTGTTTCCGAAATGCCTTCTAAATCCTAAGGACAACGATCACTTCAAAAGTTTCTTCTTTGGTTAGACCATTGCCAGTTGATTCAAATGTCTTTATTGTTCTTGAAATGCAACTTGAATCTTGCTGCTGCCTCAGTAGTAATACGAACAGCAGCAAGAGAATCTCCCATATAGAGTTCATCTTCTCTTAGATTCTCAAAAATTTCAAACTCATTAATCATTTTCCTTGGCTCATTGTTATTATATTCTACAAGATATCCAGTTAATCCTTCATATCCTTTCTTTGAAAGCCATATCAGCAAGAGTCCAACCAAATCCCAAAAACACAGAGTTTTTATTTTAACACAGCAGTCCATGCAATTCGATCTATTTTTTCTCTCAGACACAATGGAAGCTAGGATTGAAAATAGCTATAGATTGTTTTTCTCTTTTCTTCTTCTCTGAAATTGTAAAATTTTATAAAAAGAATTAATGATTTTCAATTTCAGGCAGCAAATATTGTAAGAAAAACATGCTAAAAACATGACTTTGACTGAGGTCTTAGGTTGGTTTTTCATCGATCTGAGCTCGGTGACTAGGATAGGATCCATGTCGGGACAATTCTGGAGATGCCCATGTAGTCGGTTTTTTCATTAGATGCCTGTAACCTGCTAAACCTTGAAACAGCTGCGGAATTCTCAGCTAGCTGCGGAATCAGGGCAGTTTCTGCAGCTAAGTTGCAAAACCTTATTAAAATAGGATACAGTGTTTTGAAGACCACTACAAAGCATAACTAGACAATTTTGGGCAATTTGAACCCATCAAAGCACTTGAGTTTCATTTTTTCATCATCATTTTTTTTTTTTATTGAATCAATTGAAATGTTGAAGTTTATTTTGTCTCCTATTTTTTCTTAACAATTCTTTTTCTGATCCTCCAGATCACACAGAGTGCAGGAGGATAGCATACTCAAGAATTATTATTTTTTCTTTTTTACTTAACAATCCTTTTTCTGATCCTCTAGATCACACAAAGTGCAGGAGGAGAGCATACTCAAGAATTATTAATTTTTTTCAGATGTAAGAAATAAGGTCTCCTAATTACACTTCCCCGGCAACGGCGCCAAAATGTCTAGTCAATTTAACGTCTTAAATTGCTCTACATAAATTATCAATCCGGGTATCGTAAACTGATGAAGTGTGGTGCACTATATGTGCTTAGTTAACCTTTCTCTTACTTCGTTGTTTTATAGTTTATGTTGTTTTTGGGGTTTTGTTCTTGTTGGTTTTCTAAAGTGTTTAATGTAACTAGTTCAATCGAAATAAAATGCAATAATCAAATAATGAGAGAATGACTATGAGACCCAGTATCCTTGCTCCTTCAGCAAAAGGACAAGATGATTCTATCACGTCATTGGTTCATTAAAAGGCTATGTGCATCACTAATCTACAATCAACTTGAAAGCAATTTATGTACAATAATATACATGTTAAAAAGAAAATAAAATGCAGTAATTCAAACTGTACATTAATATACATGAAAATCAGAAAAAGAAATACAAGAAATTAAGGTGACAACTATACAAGGCAGGGGCCCCCTACCACCTATGAAATCAAATGCTTAAAGGAAAATAAAGACATCAAATAAAGGACTAATGACATCGGCCCAGTATCTCTGTTGCTGATTTAAAATGAAAATGAAATGTGAAATCTAAGTGACACTACATAAAGGAGACAAATCACACTACTTTAACCTTTTCTTAACCTTTTTACCTTTCAGCTAGTTATGAACAAGTCAGCAATGTGAGTCTTAAAGCAAACTAAACCAAGTTATACTAAGTGATATTTTGGCTCCAATAAAGTTATTTGATTATGGAAAAAGAACCATCAATAGATGAACAACTTGATATCTAAGAGCAAAAAGTGAAGTGCAAGTTAAAGAAATGATACTAATGAAAATCAAACTACAGAAAAATAAAGGCCAACAACATAGACAAGATGATCACACATGCCACTAGTCATGAAATCAAAGTAAAATGAAACACACTTGCATGAATTGAAATTGCATGAATGAAAAATCTAATCTACCTTACATTCTACAAAGCAATATTTACAAAATGAAATCTACTCTACTTACATCCTAATATGCTCCATGACATCTACTTCACATCTCCTTCCATGTTGAGAACATCAAAGCTTTATTCAATTTCTTCAAAAGTGCAAAGTACAACAAAGCTCTCCAAAGCTTTCAAAAGCCATGGGACTAACAAGATAAAAGGACTAAGAAAAGACTAACAAATGAAGGAGAGAGATCTCCTATTTATACAAAAAGATGAGAGCCATCTCATTAATGATAGTCCATGAATCTCTCCCTCTACCTCTAGAGTCCTAATAAAAATAGGAACTGATAAGACACATGTCTTTTTAGAGTTACAATACAATTAGGAGATGTGACACATATCCTCATGATCCCATGATTCTTTCCAACCAAATTCGAATTTGGCCTTAGAGTGCCACATAAGGGTCTTCTAGAAGCCTCCTTTCAACCTACACATGTCAACAATCTCAACCCATTTGTTAGGTATAAGCATATGCACATTATTTTCTAATGTTTAACCACAAATTCACTTAAAAGGCTTAGAAATAATAAAGATTGGAAAAACATAAAGGTGGCCCAATGATAATGAAAGTGGGATGAATGTGGTGACATAGCAATGAAATGGAGGTGATATAATGGACATAATAGTGAAAGTATAATGCAAATGAATGACATTTTCAAGACTCAACACCAGGGCCAGGGTCTGTTGTATGCAATAAAATCTGCATATTCGGCCAGTCCTCTCCTCCCTGCCTTTCTCTGACACAACAATCATATATATAAGATCATGGCGGCATCCCTCAAAATCGAGCAGTTCCAACATAATACCCAAGGTTAGCAGGTGGAAGGATTCATGGAAACAACCCTCCCATAATAGAAAATCCAATGTCTAATAAAGCAACCCATTACAACAATGCATGAGTCTCAATGATGGGTTTATCTGCGCTTCCAACTTATCGACGGACAATCCAAGCCCGGACACAACCATCCCACGATAACTACAGATCTGACAGGAGTATTCACCATATGCCATAATGTTTCACATCTACCACTCCCATCACATTATGGAAACCAGCATGAAACCCTTGGCGCACTGGTTATCACTCTGCAACATCTACGGAACTGTTGGGTTTATTAATCATGATATATAGTATATCAAGTCTGGGCCCCTTATTGCAGTATCGCAATCGACACCCACTACGAAATCGTAATTGGAACTTTGTATTGAACCACATCGTAAGCACCAGCTCTTTTGTACAATTGTGATATGCGATGTATATTGCATCGCATCTAAGTCCTGCCGACGCCGATTCGTATCTCCTTCGGCCTACGATATGTGATATCGCAATCGCAACCGGGAACGCCAAGGGCTGATTCTTCCTTAAGCACTCCTCCTTTTCACCAATATGTGATATGTAGGGTCCAGTGGCATCCTACCATATGTGCTCCCTTATTCGCTGAAACTATGCCATGTCATCTTCTCCTTGCTACCTGGACAAGTCAAACTCAAACTTTGACTTATTGTAACTTTGTCATCTGGACTCGGATTTGAGTGTCGTTCACATCGTTGGAATCAGGATGATGAGCACTTCGATCTGATTCTAAGCTTATTGAGATTCTACCACTTTAATTTTTAAGCCTTTTGTCATGCCACTGGTACTTTTCTGAAGATCCACCTGGATCATTCCTCCCCACTAAGAGCTTTTGGACCACCAAAAGACTTTTCAATCAATTAGTAAGTGAGGAAATTACTCCCTCACGTTTACCTTCTCCATCCATCAAGCTTTTCTTGGATGCATTCCTTTGATGCCAACATGGATGTACTCCACGCCTCCCCGTTGTGAAGTTCTAGTCCTCCAGGTGAGTATGATACTTCGGGCAACTTATCTAGATACTCGAGTGAAAAATCATCCACTGTAGGAATCTGTGATACCTCCTAGGTATCCATATTCAATGGAGGTTCATAAAGCTTTAGGTTTTCCACATTTACCACGGAATACATTTGCATATAAGCAGGCAAGTCAAGACGAAAAGCATTGTCTCCAATATTTGCCAATATGGTGAAGGGACCATATCTAATGTGTCTCAATTTATTCACTTCTCCCCTCATTCAATCTTTTCTGATATGGAACCATACCTTGTCCCCAAATTGAAACATATGGTCAACTCAGTGCTTATCATGTTTAGCTTTATACCAAGCTTGAATCTTCTCCAACTGCTCCTACACTGCCTAATGAATTACCTATATCCACTGAATGAACTTTCGTGCCTTGTCCCTATCATCTCATCCATTTCCATCTTCCTCTTTCCCAAAAACTATGTCCAAGGGATCTATGGGTAGATAGCCAAAACATGTCTCAAACAATTAATTCTATGTAGATGAATGTGCTACTTGATTGTATGCATGTTGCACATAAGGAAGTTGCTCATCCCACAACTTGGGATGTTTCGCACAATAGTCTCGCAACAAGTGTACCACGGTACAGTTGACAACCTCTATCTGTCCATCGATCTATGGATGAAATGTCGTACTTCTTTTCAGCTTGGTGTCCATCATTCTCCACAAGCTGGTCCAAAACTTCCCAAGAAAGCAGGAGTCTCGATCTGACACAATAGATGTGGGCAACCCAAAATGAACCCAAACATGCTGAAAGAAAAGAAACGAATTCTGCTCAGCAGTGACCTGCTTTTTACAAGGCATTAAAATACACATTTTATAAACCTATCTACAATGACATACAAATATTTGTGACCTTTCCTAGACATAGGTAAACCTCCTAAAAAGTCCATGGAAACACTTTCCCATGGTCGAATTAGAATTGGGAGTGGTGTGTAGAGCCCAAGTTTTCTATTAGAGGGCTTTGAAACAGAACACGACACAAAACCCTTTACAAAGTGAGTCACGATGTTTTTCATATGAGGCCAAAAAAAAAACCTCTATAAATGACGTAAAGTTTTCTCAATGCCAAAATGACCAGACACTAGAGAGGTATGAGCCTCTCGGATTACATGAACCCTTTCATCACTGGGTATACACAGCTTTCCAAGGTGGTACAATAGATTTCCCTGCAAGTAATAATTGTCCACCTTGTAGGTTTTAACCCCGTACAGAAATGACCTGCATACGAATTCTAAAACACAGAAAAATAAACAATGCGAGAGCATAACACATAAAACACATATACACAGATATTTTCCCACTGGATCCCAAAACTGGGACTACCAGCTTGATTTTTCATTATGTTCCTTTCAATGTTACAATACATATTTATACATGTCGAAGCATCCAATACCATGGACCAAAAACCATCGCGTTCAATACCATGGATCGAAAAACCATCACGTCCAATACCATGGACTGAAAACCATCGCGTCCAAAAAACATGTACTAAAATCATGCACAAAACCATAGGTGGGTCTGCCCAACCTAACATAGGGTCCAAAACCAAAATTTTCCAGGGCGCTACCTTAGACCCCATAAAGTGGGGTTACGGGTGCCTTTCAAACCCCCTGTTAACTACGTGGAAAGAATATAACACAAACCAACATTCTCCCACTTGTTGTTTTCTTTCCACAGGGAGCCACAAGAGAGCTTAGTCAATTTCCCAGCCCTGAAATGCCCACTGTCTCTCTACACCAAGAGAACTTCTCAGAGCTCACAGATTTTTTCAATGCATTTGCAGTATTCTTCGAAGTGTCCACCTTTACCAGCAACACCTTTTTGTCTTATATCATATCCCTCACAAAGTGATACCGAACATCAATGTGCTTTGTCTTTGAACGATATGCAGGGTTCTTTGCCAAGAAAATTGCACTTTAGCTGTCACAGTCTATCCTTATAGCTTCCTGTACTAACCCCATACTTGAACATAATCTCTGCAACCAAACTACTTCCTTGCTTGCATGAGTGGCTGCCATGTATTCTGCCTCTGTATTTGATAGTGCCACTACAGATTGTTTCTTACTCATCCAACTGACTGCACCTCCAAATAGGTTAAACACATACCCACTTGTAGATCTTCTCTGAACCAGATCTCCAGCCCAGTCTGCATCAACAAAGCCACGAATATCCAACACTCTGTCTAATCCTCGTCTTCCTTGGTAGCACAGACCATAATCACTAGTGCCACGCAAATACCTGAAACCCGCTTCACTGTTGTCCAATGCTCCTTTCCTGGTTTTGACATAAACCTGCTCAATACTCCCACTACATGTGCAATGTCTAGTCTAGTACAAACCATTGCATACATCAGGCTACCGACTACACTTGCATATGGAACATGGGACATGTCCTCTTCCTCTTCTTGTGTCTTGGGACATTGTTCAGCAGATAAACTCACACCTACAGGAATAGGAACCTTCATCGGTTTACTATCCTGCATATTAAACCTCTGCATTATTGTCTCGACATACTTCCTCTAGTTTAACCAGAGCTTCCTCTTTGCCCGATCTCTTTTAATTTCCATGCCCAAAATATAGTTTGTAGCACCAAGATATTTCATGTCGAATTTGGAGGACAATTGGGTCTTCAAATCCTGGATAATTTCTTTGCCATTTCCAACCAGCAACATATCATCCACATACAAGACCAGATAAATAACACGATCACCAATTAATTTAAAATACACACAATGATCTGCTTTGCTTCTGGTGAAGCCAAGTCCCCGTATAAATGTATCAAATTTCTGATACCACATCCTTGGTGACTGTTTTAAGCCATACAGAGACTTCTTTAACTTGCATACCAGTTCTTTCTTACCCTTCGCTGCAAAGCCTTTAGGTTGCTTCATTTAGATTTCCTCTTCCGGATCCCTGTGAGGAAATGTTGTCTTCACATCCATCTGTTCTACCTCAAAATCAAAAGCAGCTGCAATAGATAAAAGTAATCTAATAGAAGTTACCTTGGCAACAGGAGAAAAAATATCACCAAAATCAATTCCCGACACCTGGGAATAACCTTTTGCTACCAACCGAGCTTTGTATTTCTCCACTTTTCCTTCTGCAATTGTCTTCTTTTTGAACACCCATTTACTTCCAATGGGTTTCCTTCTAGCGAGCAACTCCACCAGATCCCAAGCCTCATTTTTGTGCAAAGATGCCATTTCATCAACCATGGCCTCTTTCCAGAGTTTTCCATCCTCTGAATCTACTGCTTCCTTCACAGTTCTGGGATCATCGTCAGTAATAGATAAAGCAAAATTTGAACAGAAAGCAGATGGACTATACCTTTCAGGCTGCCTTCTTTCTTGAACTGATCTTCTCACAGCCGGAGTTTGTGGCTCTTCATCTTTTGATTCCTCCTCTGTTGTAGAGTCTGATTCTTCCTCCTTTAGCTCAAACTCTATCTTCTCAGGTTCCTTTCGTTGGACTTCATGTTTAATAACATATTTCACCTCTCTGAACACCACATCTTGGCTGTACACAACCTTCCGTGTGACTGGGTTCCAAAGCTTATAACCCTTTAAACCATCCTTATACCCAATAAAGATGCACTTTTCAGATCTACTATCCAACTTGGTTTGTTTCTCCTTTGGAACATGTTCATATGCATCACATCCAAATAACCTCAGATGTGAAAGAGAGGGTTTCTTACCAGTCCATACCTCTTGTGGAGTCTTATCCTCCAATGCTGATGAAGGTGACCTGTTGACCAGGTAACATGCAGTATCCACCACCTTTGCCCAGAATTCTTGTCCTAACCCAGCACCACTGAGCATGCTTCTTGCCCTTTCCATCAACGTCTTATTCATTCTTTCTGCAACTCCATTTTGCTGAGGTGTATATGGAGTAGTCTTTTGTCGTGCTATACCACACTTCTTACAGAATTTTTCAAATTCCTTGCTGCAAAACTCTCCACCATTATTTGTCCTCAGCACCTTTATCTTCTTCTCTGTCTGGTTTTCCACCGAGCCTTAAATTCTTTAAACTTGTTAAAGACTTCAGATTTCTTCTTAAGGAAATATATCCATGTATTCCTTGAGAAGTCATCTATAAATGATACATAGTACACAGACTTACCTAGTGATCGAACCTTCACAGGTCCAAACACATCACTATGCACAAGTTCTAATATCTGTTTCGCCCTCTTACTACCAGAGGGGAAACTCACCCGATTCTGCTTCCCATATACACAATTTTCACAGAAATCAAAATCCAGAGAGCTATTACTCATACCTTCTACCATACCTTTACCATGAAGTATTCGAAGGCCCTTCTCTCCAATATGTCCAAGCCTTTGATGCCACAGCATGGTCCTCTCTCCAGAGATGACTAGATTTCCTGCTCCACTTTCAGGAACCACAGAACTATTGCACCCATCAACAACAGTGCTACCTTGCAGCTTGTACAGAGTTCCAATCCGAACTCCCCGCATCAATACCAGTGCTCCCCAAACCTTCTTGCAGGTATCCTTCTCGAACACTGTTTTTACACCTACATCATCCAGCTTGCTTACAGAAATCAGATTTCTGGCCAATGCAGGAATATGTAGAACACCCGGAAGTGTTCTAACCCTTCCACCTTGCAACTTCAACTTTACTTTTCCGCGACCAATGATTCTAGCCTTCCTATTGTTAGCCTCCTATTACAATAGGTTTCATATTTCATGATTGACTGTTTACATGCCAAATATGTCATTCTTTCCATGCTGCAAAGGTTCCATATTTCCTAGAAAACTCAGAAAATTTAAAAAATGTAAAGAGGGTATGCCCTAAAAGAAAAATCAAAGGGTAAAAAGAAGAATCAATTGGCCAAAGAGAAAAATAAATGAAATGAACCCCAAACAAAAGGCCAGGAAAGTGTGCTAGCTCAAATGCCACTATTATATTCCATTTTTGAAGAACTATTCCATTTTTGAAGAGTTTCACAGTTAAGGGAAGGCCAAACAGCTTAATCTTGGCTTCCCTAGGTTTAAATTGCTTGTTGTAGAGATAGAGAATAAAGATCTGTCCAAACTGTTTAATCTTGGCAGATTATTAGATAGGTAGAGAATCAAGGGTGCTCAACAGCATAATCTGAGCCCCGGAAGGCATAAGGATCGATTTAGATAGGAGGATAGCAAAAAGAAAAGTTGAAAAGCTGGGTTTGCTAGTTCAAGTGCACCCAAACCAAAAAGAAGACAAAATGCTAGGTAAGTAGGCTGGGTAGGCAGTTTTGAGGTTGCAGAATCAATAAGTGTGATCAATTTTGTATTTCAAAGTGTTATTTTACTTCAGATCACAAGTGCAAGGCATTAATCCATTTGGAGCAGCTCAAGCGAGGCATGACTAACTTCCCCTTCATCCCTTACCCCAAATAATTCACTAATTTCCCCTAAAAGATGTTAAGATCTGCTTGATATCTTTAAAATTCATCATATTCCATAGCATTTGCCTAAGTAAAGATCTGCTTTGCTTAAGGATGCTTATACTTCTTCTATAAGTCCTATTTCCCCTTTGTAGCCTAAGATTTCTATCCTTAGCGCTTTCTGATCAAAATTCATATTAACTTCTAACTTACTATGTAAATCCCTCCGTATTTCCCCTTCCCATACTAAAAATATATATAGTAAAAATCCCCATTATTTACATATCCCCTCCTCTGGTTGAAATATAACCATAAATATGCCTTGGGAATTACTAAGTTTGCCTGAAACTTAGTAAGAACCCTCATTTTGCCCATCTTCCTATGCATTTGGACCCCTTCCAAAGCATAAAAACCCTCTTCCATGCAATCGGACCCCTTCTGATGCATTAACAAACCTCTCCAATGCACATATATCTCCCTCCGATCTCAGTTTTCCCTTCTCCGATCATAAAAAATCCTTCAAAGGTATTAAAAACCCTTTTAAATGCACTAAACCCTTCCTCCGATGTAAAAATCCCTCATTTTGCTTCAAAAACCCCTCTCCGATCAAGGGAATCTCCCTCCGATCGCATTGACCCTCTTCCGATTGAATAATTCCTCCTCTGATGAGCTTTCCTCCCCTCCGACGCGATATCACTGTCGGAGGCCGCAATAACAATGTTGGCCCTTTTTATGCATGCTCCGATATCATTCCTCCGATCGCGAGTCGGCAATCGGCTATCACAAGAGTTTGTGCCTATATATATATGCCCCTGACCCCTCCGCCGATGCGATATCGCCATTGCACCCGACAGCGATATCGCTTTCACAATATATTGTTATCGCATCCTCCCACTTTACCCATAAATCCTCCGCTTTGGGCATTAATCCATGTTTAGCGCAAAACCCTTTGTTTTGCCGCAAATGCATGTTTTCATCGCAATACACCTATATCACAATATCGCCGTCGGCATTCGCATATACAAAGGCCCGCACCCTCCACCCCGCCGATTGCCGATCGCTGACTTAATCTTAACTGTCGGATCACCCCCGCTCATCCAACGGCCCAGATCTTATCGTATCGCTCCCATTTCGACGATCGCATATACATAAAGCCCCACCCCCATGTCCCCGCCGATAGCGAAATAGCGATTTAATCGCAACCGCCCATTCAGGCCCTCAGATCAACGGTCCTCATTAAGTCGCAGCCCCCCCATTTCGCTCGCCTAGCGCTACATGTTAAAAGCCTCCACTCCCTTCCTCCAATGCGATATCGCATCCCATCGGGAGGGGCCGTTAAACTCTTAACTGTGTGGCTCCGATATTCCGGAGCCGAAATGTTATAAAGTGCAACATATAAAAGTGTCGGGTCCACAAGGGATTAGTATTGTACGCTCCGATAAACTGGATCCGAAAAATTATAAAGAACAGTTTGAAGGGGACATCGGGTCCGCAGACCCATTTCATTATAAACCCGCCGATAAGGGACTGCCGATAGGCCGGACCCGATATCCATAAAAAAGAGAGCCTATAAGTGCGTCGGGTCCGCGGGGTTCATCGCATATTGGAGGCATTGTGGTTTGGAGATCCGCCGATTGTGATATTGCGATTTGATCGCAGCCGTTGGATCTGCCCGCGCTAGATCTAATGAACCAGATTTAATGTTCGCTACAGTGTCGCTCCCGCTCTATTTTTCATCGATTTTTCTGTGTAAAGTGATTTTTCGCTTTATATAGGGAAAAAGGCATTTCTCCATGATTTCTGTTCGGCGCCCGTGCGCGCTCCTTCTCCAAGGGAAGCTTGATCATTCTGCATCAATTTTGGATCCCTCCACCACAGATTGGCTCTAAATAGCAGGGTTTTTGCCTCAGCAGGCCATCAGCGTCCATTCCTCCTCTTTTTGCAATATTTCTTCAGTTTTGGCAATATTTTGATCAGCCAGAACCGATACTCCTCCAATGCCTCCAGAAACCCGCAGAAAGCATTACAGCAGTTATTTTTGCCTTAAAATAGCAGAAAAGAGGCGATTTGACAGTTTGAAGTGTATCAGTGGGAGGAAAGTGGCCCGATTCAAGTTAAAGTGTATCAGAGTAGCGGCAAAGAGTATCAGATTAAAGAATATCAGTGGAAAACTTTAATATTGAAGTAGATGAGCAATAAAGAGCCCCAGCAAAGTCAAAGAGTATCAGTGATGGAATTTAAAGCCATTAAGGCTCACCAGATCAAAGTTAATGCACATAAGGCCACCTAAGGGCAGCGCTGCAGAAACCAAAGCACAGTTATGGCCAAATGAACAGCTCATTGCAGCAAAGGACCGATATTTACTCATTTTTGAGGCAGCTGCCCCAACGCAGCAGTTGGATAGATCTTTTATGCATTTATTTCAGGATAAGTTAGATTAAAGGCACTTATTCCCTCAGATCTGTTTAAGATCTGCTGATTGTAGATATTTTGTGAATATTTTCTCTATATAAACCACCCTATTCATTTTTTAAAGGGTTGGTTGGTTGATAACTCCTCTCCAGACTTGCGCTGTATTCTTTGAGAGCTTCTATAATCAAAGATCGCTGGAATGCTTGGATGATGAACTGTCTATTGTGTTTTTAAGGGCTGAAGAGTGAACTATGGAATTCTTGTGCTTCTACATGGCCCAATAAGTGTTTCTTACCTCTGTTTACAGTTTATATGTGTTTATGCCACCATTGTGTCACCATCTAAATAGCAGGAAGGAAGAATAGCTTAGACTTTGCTTAGCAGCACTCTATGCTCAATTTTTGTTATTTCTACATGTTTTTCCTCAGAAATAGTTATGAATATGCATACTTAAATGATCATGTTTACACTGTTTCTCTCATTTATGAATGATTGTTTAGGAATCCTTGACTGCTCCTAGATAAAGTTCATTCACCCTCCTTCTGTTAGCTGATGAAAGATTCTTAGTTGCCTTTCATCTCTGACCTTCATTCCATCTTTATTCCAGCTTGATATTGTTCTATTTGTAGCTATCCTGCTCTGCATTCCTCTTGTGACCAAGAAAACGCACCAGCAGCCCTTATCCTTGACTCCATGCCCAATGGTTTGAACTTCTCACACTTTGCAGTCCAACTCCGTTTGGAAGCATCATCCATCCCACCAAAACTCAAAACAAAACCCATGTACACCATAACTAGCCTAAAATTATATCAAAACAAAGCTAAATTATAAAGAGAGAGCCCTCTCTGATTGCAGGTAGGCTAGGACCTGCAATCCAAAGATTGGTTTGTGGTTACCTCGGTCGTATCCCTTAAGGAGCCAAGGGACAACCTGAGTGATAACACCTATCATCCCCCAAGAAGACATCACCACCATCATATTTCTCATACTCGCAAAACCACTCTCTATGGGGAGTGAAGTGAAAGGATGCACCTAAGTCAATCAACCATGCCTCATGATCTACATGTGTACTTGAAGAAGCCAAGTACACATCCCCACCTTCATCTGAGGCGGTTTTCACCTCTATAGAAGGAGCATCATAAGATCCCTTTCCTTTTTCAGGAGCTTTAGATTTGTCTGGATAATCTTCGGCAAAATCACATAATCAATCTTTTGTCGACGCGTTTCGAACCAACCAGTGTGGTTCATCATCAGGACAAGTTGAAGAACTGATCTGGCTTAGCTTGATTAAATAGAGTGTGCAGAGACTCCAACGGCTATATTGCAACGACTAATTTTGACTAGAGGATCAAAGTCAAACCCTTGATAGAAGCATATAATATATTATTATTAGTTAATTGAATAATAAATTTATTGTTTAAATATAATGGTCATTATATCTTCATATTTATATCCCCAAATTATTTAAATATAAATAAATAGTATTAAATTACCATTATTCTTAGAATTTAGTTACAATAGGTAACTGTGTATTTATTTAATAATAACTGTTTAAATCAAAGGGTCCAAAGGTAAACTAGAAATAATGGTCATTAATAAATTAAATCTTCAATTCACTTATATTTATTATTATTCCCAAATTATTTAAAAATATTAAATTACTATTATTCTTATAATATAGTTACAATAGGTAACTGTATACCTATTTAATAATAATTATTAAAATTCAGGGTCCAAAGGTGAACTAGATCTCCTCTAAAATAAATCATTTTTATTAATTATAAAAAGTTCATACAATAATTTATGTTTATTAAATAATCTATAGTTACTTACTAATTTATAATTTTAATCTTATAAACCATATTCTAGTTAAATCATTATTATGAAAATACCATAACTAAAGTACATGTTTATATCATTTAACAATCAATATTTATTTAGATTTACAGTCGCTTTTGAAGTGCCCTTCCTTTCCACATTTCCAGCACACCACCTTTAAAGGTTTTTCTGGAGATTTAGATCTCCCTCTAGATTTAGATATCCCACTCGATGACTTAATTTTGTTTTTGTTCTGGGACCGTCCTCGTACAGACAAGGCATCACATTTTGGCTCTCCATATTTTTCCTTCTCATCTCCTCCATCAGCAAGGATGAGAATATTTCATCAAAATGCAAGGCAGTTGCATTGCTACCTATTGCAATAACCATACTATCCCATGAATTTGGTAGAGAACACAACAAACTAATGCACTTATCTTCATCTGAAATTTTAATATCGGATGCTAATTGACTTACCACAATATTAAACGCATTTAGATGCTCTGTCACCGAGTCTCCATCTTTCATCCTCAGGTTATACAGCTTTTTCCGCAGGAACAGTTTATTCACTAGAGACTTAGATTGGTACAAAGTCCCTAACTTGTCCCACAAAGCCTTTGTCGTAGCTTCCCCTGATACATTCAGAAATACTGAATCTGAGACACACAATTGTATTGTGCTCTTTGCCTTCCGATCCAACTTCTTCCATTCTTCATCGATCACTCCCGTTGGTTTAGTACGTGGATCTACTGCAATCCACTGATCTTTATCCACCAACAGATCCTCCATCTTGAGTTTCCACAACTAAAAAATCTAACCATTAAATTTCTCGATCTCTATCTTTCCACTGCTCGCCATCTTCTTTCACCACCAGAATTGATCTCGCATATCTCCCACTGAACAGGGTCTACCACAGGCCCGAGCGAAACCCCTTAGAAACAAAGGCATCCCCTTGAAGCCAAAACAACTCTGATACCAAATGTAGGTTTTAACCTCGTACATAAATTACCTGCATACGAATTCTAAAACACAGAAAAATAAACAATGCGAGAGCATAACACATAAAACACATATACAAAGATATTTTCCCACTAGATCCCAAAATCGGGACTACCAACTTGATTTTTCATTATGTTCCTTTCAATGTTACAATACATATTTATACATGCTGAAGCATCCAATACCATGGACTAAAAACCATCGCGTCAAATACCATGGATCGAAAAACCATCGCGTCCAATACCGTGGACTGAAAACCATCGCGTCCAAAAAACATGTGCGAAAATCATGCACAAAACCATAGGTGGGTCCGACCAACCTAACATAGGGTCCAAAACCAAAATTTTCTGGGGCGCTGCCCCGGGCCCCATAAAGTGGGGTTACGGGTGCCCTTCAAACCCCCTGTTAACTACGTGGAAAGAATATAACACAACCCAACACACCTGCAATCCACGAGTCAGTTTTGCATAGATTTCTTTAAAATCATTATCATTAGCATAGTTTTCTAATGACAAAGAAACATTTTGAAAAACTACAGATGCAGAAATAGGAGGGTGAGAAAGCATATCTTCTACTTTGTTGTTGGTGCCCTTCTTATATTTTATTACCAAATGAAACTGTTGGAGGAATCCCATCCATCCGATGTGATGGGCTTGTTGAAGCTTGGTCTATGACTGAAGATACTACAAGGGCTGATGATCCGTGTGGATGATGGTCTCCTTGCCGATCAGATAGTGTTTCCACTTCTTTACACTCTGAACCAAGGCATACAACTCCCAGTTATACGTAGGATGATTCACAACAACCTAGGAGAAAGTTTCTAAATGGTAACAAACTAGCTTTCTTTGTTACATCAATACAACACCCATGATATATCCACTGACATCTATTTTAATTTCAAAAGGTTGTTGAAGGTCTGGTAAGGCTAGCACCGGTGTCGTGATGATCTTCTCTTTCAGTGTATCGAAGGATTTCTGCTATTTTCCTCCCCACTGAAAGGCCTGCTTCAAATTAGTCAAGGCATGCAAGGGGGTTGTGATAATGGAGAAGTTCACTATGAACCTTCTCCAATATTGCACCGAGCCCATAAAACTTTAGAATTCTAAGACATTCGTGGGCTCAGGCCACTTCATTATCACCTCCACTTTAGAGGGATCTATCCTTAAGTGCCCATTACTGAAAATATGGCCTAAATAAATTAGAGAAGTCTTTTCAAATTCACACTTTGATAGTTTCAAATATACTTTCTCTTTCTTCAGAACGTAAAGCACTTTCTTTATGTGACACATATGTTCCTCCCATGTCCTACTATACACAAGAAAATCGTCCAGATACACGAGAACAAAATGATCAAGAAATGGCTGAAATAAATCATTCATTACCCTCATGAACGTGGTTGGAGCATTACATAGTCTGAATGGCATCACCGTCCATTCGAATAGCCCCTACGTGGTTTTGAACACAGTTTTCCACATGTCCTGCTCTGCAATTCTCACCTGGTGGTAACCACTACGCAAATCCAACTTCGTAAAATAAAGAACATTTTTAATTGATCTAACAATTCATCAATGCGAGGGAGAGGGTATCGAGTCTTCACCGTGATCTTGTTCAACACCCTGTAATCCACACACATTATCCATGTGTTGTCTTTCTTGAGCACCAACACGATTGGTGAGCCGCAAGGAGAAGAACTCGGTCTAATGTCTGCCTGATATAGCAGTTCTTGCACCTGTTTCTTGATCTCCTCCATCTCGGTAGAAGCCATCCTGTACATGCCAACATTTCATAAAGGAGCATCCTGTTGCAAATGGATCTCACGTTGGATTTCCCATTTAGGGGGAAATCCTCTCGGTTCTTGAAACAATTCATCATAGTTAGAAAAAAATTCAAATAATTCCTTCTTATGATCAGGATCACAACCTATGAAAGCATCAACCGTCTTGGCTTCTTTCTCCCTCCCTACCATAAGCATGCACCCTTTACTGGAATTAACCTGTATTTTAATCTGCCATGCACTGACAAGGCTAGCACTAACTTTTATGTGATGAGATCTGACTATATATTCTACCCCATCCTTGGTGAGGTGGTATTTGTTTTCATGCCGAAAGAAAATGAACTTTTTGTCATATAAATATGGGTTTGCCAAGATGATTCCAGAGATGTCCAAAGGTACTACATCTAACTCTACCTCATCAACTAATTTAGAAGCGATTACAAACCTAGCCCTACACTACTTGGTGACCTGCAATTTGGCTTTATCGCTTACCCAACCAGGTGGGTATGGACTCGGATGAGGTTTAGTTTCAAGGCCTAGCCTTTTTACTAAGGAATCTGAGATTAAGTTTGCTTGGGAACCTGAATCAAATAGAGTTTCCACCTTTGTATGCTTTATGACAACTCTAATGTGGAACAACTCAATTCTCTTTTGCTCACGACTCACAGGCTCATTCAAATAACCAGTGCTTGCGACTGAATCAAAACTATCATTAATAGAAAGAGTACACTTTGCGCCCACAACTCTGATCAATGTTTTATCGCTGGAATCCGATCCAAGGTCCTGTGTTGTTGCCACACTCTTCTGCTTCCCCTTTCCACTGAATCTCTTCGGTCTCAGTTCCAGATGCAACTTCCAGCATTGGTCCTCATCATGCCCATCCTTCTTGCAGTGAGTGCACGACGGTGTTGCTTCACCCCCCTTCTTGGCAACGATAGTCTTCTTATTCTTCCATTTTCCTTTCTTTTGGAATTTTCCATGCTGAGGTTTGAATGGAATCTTCTTGGTTTGGTCATCTCGATCATTCTTGCCTCGACTTTCAAGATGTATAGCTTTAACACTGGCCATATCAATTGAAGTAGGCTCGAACAATAATAATGAGTGTCTGATGTAACTATGTAGTGCACCTATGTACTTAGTTACATTTTTGGGCGCATCTAATGAGATGCCCAGATTCAGTGCTTGTTTCTGAAATTCCTACATGAAGCTCTGTACATTCTAGCCCTTACCTTGCCTTAAGTATTTCCAATCCATAAATTCCTTTTGCTTATAACCCAGAGGGTAGAATTGGCCTTTTAATACAGAAATAATGCTAGACCAAGAGGACAAAAGGTTACCTGACTTCATGCTTCCCTTCTGTAACTTGCTCTCCCACCAAATGAGGGGAGTGCCACTCAGCCAAAGATATGCTAACTGGACTTTCGCCCCATCTTCTTTGGTCTACTAGATTCAGAAGTAAACCTCTATCTACCTTATCCAGTTATTGAGTTTTTATGCACTACATTCTCCATTGTACATGGGTAGGTCTAACTTCACATCTAACTTGAAGAACGATTTCTTGGAGGCCTGTTTGGAATTTCTATGAGAGTGATGAGAACTATCACTGGAAGAAGGAGAGGGAGGAGGATCTTCTCCACCACCTTCCTGATTTGCTGATTCATGATCATCTGTATCCTTATTCTCATGCCAAAGTGCCTTCTCATAATCTGCGAACAACTTGTCTACTTTTCCTGTTATATTATAGAATACATTTCAGAAATTTTGTTCCTCTTCCCAATGAGCTTCTTCATTGGCCATGTTTCTTCTTTGATGTGCACGTCTTGCTTTAGGATCAAAGGAGTTAATTGTTCTCCTTTTCACAACTTGTTCTGAGTTAGCATAAACTCATGCAATTCGCATCTACAAAGACCTACTCTGATACCAAACTTGATCCAAGATCTTTTACTTACAGATGAATCAGAATTACATATAACAGAGTTAATTAACAATGGAACTTAAAAGCACATAAACAATGTGGAAAATAATCCGAAGAACACAAAAAACCATGACACAATGATTTGATTACGAAGTTTGTCCAGTTTGGACTATGTCTCCAGGCCCTGCTCAATAGTGGGGAGGCCTTCTTTTTATTAGTGGCATAAAAGAGATAAAAGTATAGAAACAAGCAATTACATCCCTTTTACCTCCAAGATGATAGATGGGCAAAGAATAGGGAGCCCAACTTTGAAAACAGATAGAACCACTGAAATCCTAGCGAAAAATAGTGCAAAAATGCCTATCCAAACTCCCAATTTGGATAATCGGGCCTTCTGCAACCTTCTTGGAACCTCCCTGCTGCTTAAGGAAAGGTTCCAGCCTGCTGCTAGGGTCAGGGTCTGTTGTATGCAATAAAATCTATGTTTTTGGCCAGTCCTCTCCTCCCTGCCTTTCTCTGACATAACAGTCATATATATAAGATCATGTTAGCATCCCTCACAATCAGGCAAATCCAACATAATACCCAAGGTTACCAAGTAGAAGGATTCATGGCAACAATCCTTCCGTAATAGAAAAGACAATGTCTAATAAAGAAACCCATTACAACAATGCATGAGTCTCGGCATCGGGTTTATCGACACTTCCAACTTATCGGCGGACAATCCAAGCTCGGACATAGGCATCCCACGATAACTACAGATCCGAAAAGAGTATTCATTGTATGCCATAATGTTTTGCGTCTGCACTCCCATCGCATTATCGCAATCGGCGTGAAACCCTCGGCGCATTGGTTAGCACTCTGTAACATCTACGGGCCCGTCGGGTTTATTAATCATGATATATAGTATATCGGGTCCAGGCCCGTTATCGCAATCAACGCTCACCGTGAAATCGCATTCGACACTTTGTCCCAAACCGCATCGCAAGCACCAACTCTTTTGTATGATTGCAATATGTGATGTATATCACATCGCATCTAAGTCCTGCTAGGGCCGATTCGTAACTCCTCTAGCATGTGATATGTGATATTGCAATCACAGTCAGGAACGCCAGGGGCCGATTCTTCCTTAAGCGCTCCTCCTTTCCGATGATATGCGATATTCGAGGTCCAGTGGCATCCTGCCACATGGCACTTCCTTATTCGCTGAAACTATGCCATATCATCTTCTTGCTGCTACCTAGACAATTCAAACTAAAAATTTGACTTGCTCTAACTTTGTCATTTGGACCCGGATTTGAAAATTATTTAAATTGATAGATACAAAAAAATATAAAAATGGAAAATTTGGGAGCCCAAGTGACTTGAGATCTTTCTTTTGATTGAGTATCTTCCTTTGCCTTGATCCTAGATTATTGCTAGATACATTGAGCCCATAATTCAGCAAAAGGTGTATTATCTTTCTTTGAATAAATGCTAGTTGCAAAACTACTCTAATCAGGTGGAAAAGAATTTAGTACACATATAGTCATCTCAAAATCTATAAAAGTCTCTCCAAGGCCTTGCAACTAGACTCTTATTTGTGAGATCTTCTTCACATAGGTGGCCATGTCTTCATCCTTTAATTTCCTTATTCTATATAGTTGATTCCTCAAGGAAATATTTTGACCTTGTGTACCAACTTATCATACATAGCCTTTGATGTGTTCAATAGGAAACAAAGTGAACAAGATGATATTTTACTGGTTCCACAATAATTCATTGTGCTCTTACTTCCCCTTCTTGTATTTTTCAAACTCTTGACTCTTGTCATTAGTAGGTTCAACTACTTCTCCAAAAGACATACTCCATGACTTCATTCTTTGTGAGTGCCAAATCAACCCTTTTCTTCCATGCTAGGAAATTTGCTGACCTAACCAACTTGTTTCTTTCCTTGAAAAACGTAGCCATGTTATAAGTGGATTTAGACATTGAAGACAATATAACTCTTACCAAGAGTCCTCCTTGATGATGTCTCCAACTATCTTGATGCTTTCAAGAACTTCAAGGAGACTTCAACAATGCCCTAGAATGATGATTTCTAGGATTTCTTCAACAATGGTGTCTTCAAACAAATTCAAAGAGTGCAAGATAATACCAATATTTCTTGATGCTTCCTACTCTTCAAGATGATGCACTAGAGAATCTATAACAAAGACATTTCCTTCCTTCCTTTGATGATGAGGTCTTCTTCAATGAAGGCTTGATGTAGTAATCCTCCATCTAGGTCAATAGATCTTCTTTTTCTTTCCTTTTGTCCTTTTTCAAATGATTCCCCTTAACAAACCCTTCAAGATGATCCTTTAGTTGAATTTTTATTGTTCATCCAAGCTCTTATACCATGTTGGAGTAGGGAAGCTATTAGTTCAAATTCCCCTTAACCTTAATAATTATTGTTGGACACCTAATCCTCTATGGGTTAGTGTGGAAGCCAAATAGACTAAGGAAGTCTAAGAGACCTTGGGATGTGGAACCCAACGGTCACACAATGTACTATAAATTTATATCATTTGTTAATAAAAAATGTACTCTCATGTTAATCTTTCATACGCTTTCTGCCATGTGTGTGTTTAACATGGTATCAGAGCTGGCAATCTCCTGTCCTGCTCAAGTGTGAGACACATGTTTCTGTGGCCTTTGTAAACCAATGCTCTCCTACTGGTTATACCTTTCTGAGCATTTCTTAGAATAGAGTTTGTTACCTCTATCAACGCTGACATTTCTCTGTTGTGAGCAACCCTGGCCCTCCGCGACTTAAATTCTCTATTCTGAAATCCTATCAACCATAATTTAGCTACATTCTCTGTGCACACTAACCCAAATAGAAAATCCTTGCAGCTCTGACACTTCCACTGGCCTGAACGCATCATTATTCCCCTGAGACTCACTATTATTCTACTGGCCTATTCCTTCTACTACGCTGCTCCTGTCGTTGCTCCACCTGCATACAAAATGCTCAGCTCTCCCCACCGATTTCCATACCCATACAAACCTAGCACCTGGCGACGTTGCCGTTCTGCCGCGTTGTGCATTCAATCTGACAAATTTCTTGAGAAATATTGAGGTTGATAGAACCATGGAGAACCAAAGCTTCAAGTTCATCTGAACGAGTCGTTTTAGTAACCAAAATTCATACTGCTAAAGAATATGATTTTTTGGGTCATTTGAGGAGCCAAGGCACCACTGTACGCTGAAGTTTTTTGGGACGAGTTTACGCCACACACTCTAGTCCAAAAATTGATAAGTGAGGATAGGTTGTCTGCTCAAATAAGGGGCAAGTTTTTAACTCTCATCCTGGTCAAATCCACATCCAAAGAGACCACGATTTTTGGACTGTAAGAAGACTGCATTTTGTACATAGAGCTGGGTAAACACAATAAGGGACATGCTTGCTAGGCTGATTCGAACCAGATCTAGAGATTATCCCTATTGTGCATGTATCAGTGGCCATTGCTTATTTTCTAAGCTGCATTGGATTTAATGATAGCTAATATGACCGCTGTTAGAAGAAAGTAGGCGCTGAAGCTTCGGGAGGAGAGTTCCGTAGCTTGCCTTGGTCACTGATATTTCAAGAAATAATTTCTAGGTTTGTTCTTGGTCATTGGGAGCTGAAGTCCTCCACCAAATAACCCATTGTATTCAGTTCTTCTCACTGAAGTAATTATGAGGTTCTATTGTTCCTATTTTCTATCTGTATATTCAAATTTCAAGGAAGAAGAGACTGCTTGTGCGAATGCAATTTACATATTGTTATATATCAACAATGTGTTAAATTATGGGTCTGATATAAAGGTTTTTGAAGTCTGTTTTAGTTGGTTTTTGAAGACTATTTTAGTGCTTGAGCACTGTATAATTTGTTCTGGAAAAACAAAATTAAAAGAGACACCTATAGCAGTTTGCAGTTCCCATACACTGCTCCCTCATGCTCCCATACACTGCTCCCTCGACTCCCTCGGCTCTTGTGGATCCCATACGCTGCTCCTGCGGCTTCCATACACATAACATCACCATACGCTCCCTTTGTTCCTATTCCTATTTCTTCAATTTTCAGGTAGCAGTCTTAAGCCAAAATTGAAGCCATTCCTACAGCTGGAGAAGGACAAGATTTCCTCACTTTTTTGTTGGGCGAATCCTCTAGACAAGGGTAGAACATGTTCTAGAGTTGGAGGTGAAAATTTCTCTTAGGCTGAGCCACTCTGCTCTCTTTTCTTAGGTCGAAATTTGTCTTCATAGAGGCTGCAAGCCATTCCTTAGGATTGCTGGTGCATTTGGAGGTACATCAACATAAAATTGAGCCATTCCTTGTTATCCTGCTGCATGGAGCAATTTCCGAACAGAGATCAACATCTGGAGAGGAGAACTGAACTATTGGGATTGTTGGACTTGTACACCATGGGCTGCATATAATGTTGTAGCTCTGAAGGCAGCGTGTGGCTTGTTTGAAGGGAACCATTTCAGCCTTATTAAGTCATTGTATCTCCAGTTTTGGGACGCTTTGATGTGTTGTACAGAAAGGAGCAAATTCTGAGTGTATATGTGTCATTGTAGAGCTGAAATGCTACATCGAATCAACCATTGTACCCAAATTTACAATAGTTATTGGAAGAATTGCAGCACTGCTTGAATAGCGCTGGGGCGCCGAGTTCTTCAATTTGGATTCATTTGCTCAGATTTGGTGGCTGAATTGTTGGTGCAGTTCCAAAGATTATTTATGCCAAGTGAATTGCCGAATTCTCCATCATTGTGACCGAGTTTACCAGTGCAAAAAGGGGTCTAAGTTCTAGGCTATGGGATAGAATTTCTTCAGTCAAATAAGCTGAGCTTTTCTGTGGTTATTTTGGTAGAAAATTCTCACCAAGAAGAACGAGTTTCCCTTAACTCTACAGACCAAGTCCCTATTTAGCACCTGGATGAAGTTCTGCTCACAAAAAGAGGTTTGGTTGTCCCTGCATATATACCCAAGACGAGTTCTGAGATAAATATTGAGTTCAGAGATCGAATATCAACTTATTAAAGATGCCATGTTCGCTGAAGTCTCCAAGGACGAGTTCTTTGATGAAAGTAAAGAGTTTTCCCTTTCTAATATTGTTGACTGAGTTTATCTCTTGGAGGGGCGAATTAATATTGTCTAGCTAGCCAAAATATCTCCAGTTGGTGCGTACCTGGACTTATAAAAGCAACATTTTTTCTTGTGGCTCGAGTTTATTATGATAGCACTGTCCCGGGCCGAGTTACTACACATTTATCAGCTCGTGAAGGGTTTTTCTGAAATGGTCGAAGTGTGACATCAGTTCTGGGCATGTTTTCCCTATACCAAAGGCATATATATCCTCTATTTAACAGTTCGTATTCCTCTCTTCATCCCTGGACTGGTATATTATATATTTGTCTGATTTATATGGCTGAATAGATTCGTGTGGCCTCAACCATGAGAGCTGAGTCATTATCTGTGTACTAGGGCAGCGTATTTCTATAATATAGTGCTGGGGATTATTATTTGCAGTTGTTGTTGCCCCAGTTGTGGCATTGAATTTAAAACTCATTATGGTTTTTGTGTTCAGTGTTGAAGTTCCCGTAGAGTATTAAAGTATATAGAAGTTATCCCCTTGTTCCAAAAGTTGTATGATTTCACCATTCAGCCAAAACTTGGTGCAAATCGAAATTGGAGCAACTTCTAATATCTTTCAAATAAGTTAAAATAAGTGTATTTAACAGATTTTGATTTGTTGATAATATGGGAAGACTTTATGGAGTATTAGAGTTACTGAATACACTAATACATTCTAGTGTCGAAAACATAGTCAAAATCAACAAAGACTCTCTCTTTGAAATTCAGACCTGTCTACAATATGCACAAGAACATATTGATTTTTTGCAGCTTGAATCTCAACTGCAGCAGGAAGAATTACAGCATTGGAGTCATCCTTCTGAACCTGTTTCTGTTCAGAACAATGAAACAGACTCCCATAAGCAGCAAGTTGATTCAGATCCAGTGCTCATTTCAGAAGCAGATTTGCATGCAAATGCAGAAGTTTAGTTTGCACTTCCCAAGCCCATCATCAGACCTTGGGAACAGCTTGTCCACAACAAGCACAGAACTGGTCTTGGATATGGCAAGGACGTGTCCTTTCATATTCCAGACTACTCTAAACCAATCCAATTTCAAAGTGCTGGATTTCTTCAGGACGGTTCATCTTCACCTGCTCCTCGTGACAGTTCACCTTCAGCTGTTCCAGATTCTGCCCCTCTTCCACTGCAACAGATTGTGAAATGCCAACACTGTGACCGAGTTGGCCATCTGAAAGATCACTGTTTTGATCTTCATCCATGTAAGCACTGTCATAAAACCAGTCATTCTTCAAACAGATGCTTCAAAAACAAACCTCTTGCAAGAACAAAGATTCATCTTGGATGGATCGCTTCTTGGCAATGGGCATCAACAGCCAAAAAGATATTTCAGTCACATGTTAGAACTTGTTCAAGAGTATTGAACAGTCTTGCAGTTGAGTTTTCTCCATCATCTCACCTTGTATCTGACAGGGGGGGAAATGATGGTCATCTACAAGCTTCAAAGTCACATCAAGCGACCCTGAACCACAACCTGCCACACCAGTTTGAGAGTTGTAGCCAGAGACAAAGATGCCCCTGAGCATGCCTTCAGTTGGTAATGCCTCTTCAAAGAATTTGGGACACTTCCTCTAGCAAAAGACTTCAACTTCTTACCATTTTCGGAAGAATTCCAGGAATAGAATTGGGGACACTTCCTCTAGCAGAAGACTTCATCTTCTTTCTAGTTTTGGAAGAGTTCCAGGAATTGCATTAAGCATTCCAGAGTTGTTGGTCATCCTTAAACCATCACAGGTTGAGACTTCCCTTTTCAGGTTGAAGTCCTCCCTTTTATGCGGGGTGAGACCTCCCTTTCATGGTTGAATGTTTCCCTCTTCAAAACAATAGGAGCACTTCCTCTAGCATAAGACTTCAGCTTCGTGCCAGTTTTGGAAGAGTTCTAGGAATTGTACCAAGCATTTTAGTGTTGGTGGTCATCCTTAAACCACCGCCCTTTATACCAACATTTCAGAGAGCACATTCAGCCTAGTGTTGCCATGCATTTTTTGCACGTTTTGTATTACAGCTCTCTTCTTGGACTCATACATAACCTTTCGGATTAAGGGGGGGAATGTTGGACACCTAATCCTCTATGGGTTAGTGTGGAAGCCGAATAGACTAAGGAAGTCCAAGAGACCTTGGGATGTGGAACCCAACAGTCACACAATGTACTATAAATGTATATCATTTGTTAATAAAAAATGTACTCTCATGTTTTATCTTTCATACGCTTTCTGCCATGTGTGTGTTTAACAATTATTTATGAGTTTTTAGTTATATTCTTATGTTCCTTTATTAGAACTTTTCATCAAAGAATTATTAAGAGAAAAAACAATAAATACAATGGACACAAAAATTACGCTCCAAGCCAGGGAAAAACCACTCCAAGGGTAAATCTGGAAATAATCTCTTCTCTTCTTATAGAATCTACTTCAAATGAGAAAACCAAGACCTAAACCCTAGACCAAGATATTCTCGAATCACCAATTCATCCCTCGAGGAATCCCTTCCAATTAGGTTACATATCAACCAAATCAACGAGGATTAAATATGCTTCAAGGAGCTTCCAACTACAAATTTCGACCCCCAACTTCGACTTGCAATTTCTGGCCTTCTAGAAGTTGCATAAACCCTAACGTTCGCACGTGTGAGAGAATAGAGCCAAAAAAAAACTTTCTTTCTTCTTCTTGGTTTCTCCTTCCTTCCTAGACCTTTGCTCTTGATTTCGCCTTTTTCCCAGCTTCATATCGAACTTCTTCTTTAGAGATATCGAATTGGCGCTAAATAATGTTGATGTTTCTTCTATTTATACACATGTGTGGGGTTTGAATACCCTCTTTTAGGCCAATGCATGACTACTAGGACCAACTTGTGCTTGTAGGCTCATAGAAATTTCTAGACTCAAAATCAACATCTTTTACATGTTACAAGTTGCTCGATAGGGTCTTATAAAATTGACAAGGCCTCTCTTGACTGAAGAAAAATATTATTATGACATGACAAACCCTAGAATCATGCAGAACATGCTTGACCTAGATGGCCATCAAAATGGAGCATGAAACCCTTGTAACATAATGATTTGAATACATTGACAATTATGGAGACCAAAACTAGTTATATTTTCCAACATTCCTCAGTTAGTTTGGTGAAGAAGGGATACATCACAATTTCGTGAAGAAGGGATACATGACTCTGCTCTTCAGGAATCGAGGACCATGAGCTTCATCCATCATAAGATAACTTCCACATATATCGCCCTCATTCCTAAAAACAACTCTGCAAAGGGTTTCACTGACTTCTGGCCTATTTCTCTGTGCAACGTCATTTACAAAAACATTTCAAAGACTATTGATGGCTGTATGCATAGAACTCTATCGTGCTACATCACCCCAGAACAACATGGTTTTCTCCTGGACAGACTCATCCATGATCCTGTGGCAAATGCATAGGAAGGAATGCACTCGATTCACACCAAAAATATTGAAGCTGCTACACTATAGATTGATCTTTGAAAAGCATATCACTGTCTGGACTAGGGTTTTCTCCGACTCGTCCTTATCAAGATTGGTTTACACCCTAGATGTGTTAATTGGATTATGGCATGTGTGGATAATGTAAACTATGTTGTCATTATTAATGGGTATCCAACAAGGTTCTTCTGGGCTGGTAGGGGTCTCCGACAGGGATGTTCACTATTCCCTCTTTTATTCATTCTTGTCATGGACTGTCTAAGTTTGCATATTAAAAAATCAGTCCTGGAGGATCAATTTCAGCCACTGAAGATGGGAAATAACATCAGCATTTCACATAACCTCTTTGTTGATGACATTCTTATTATGGGTATGCTCTATCATTTTTCTTGGTTATACCTTTTTCACATTTTCAGTAGATTTTCTAATGCATCTAGATTGCACATGAATGTTAATAAATCTATTATATATCATGGACAATCTGACTTGGAGATTGTTGCATATATCAAAGATTTATTTGGTATTGAGGCAAGGCCTATACAAAATGGTTTGAAATATCTTGGTTATCGTATCAAACCCACTTACTACAGAATCGCTGATTGGCAATGGCTTGCTGATTGATTGTTCAAAAGGATCTTTGGCTGGGAGTTTAGATAATTGTCTTTAGGGGGACAGGTTATCCTCACACAAGTTGTTCTATCGCAATTGGGGGTCTATTGGGCTCATCTCTTCCATATCCCTGCTTCCATCATTAACAATCTAAACTACCTCATGGCAAACTTCATTTGGGGGGGAAGTCCAAATGGGAAAAAATATCACTTGACAAAATTATCAAACATCACTCTCCCAAAGGGTATGGGTGGTTGGGGAATCATGGACCTCGTTTCTCGGGTCAAGTCGTGAGGTCCCTCCACTTTCTTTACACGGTTGCTCCCATTCTCACTCTTCCTAAAATTCATTTATATTCTTCATTTTTTATACAAAATTTCCATCATCTTTTAGAAAGACTTCCAGTTCAAATCACTTCGTTGTTGTTCAAATCATCTTTTATATGACGACTACTGCTGCAATTATAAATAGACGGGGCAATTACAACAAAAACTCACAGCATTTGAAGGAAGTTGGAGTGGTAGAGTGAGAAACTCACAGCCTAATCTAAAGGAAGTTGGAGTGATAAAGTGAGAAATGGATCTTCTTCTTCTCCTCATCATGATGCTTGTGATGATGGGTGTAGCAATGCCTACTCATTCTCAACATGAGACGGGTGGATTCACTTCTGTTCAACGTTTTCCTTTTAATGGACGGAGTATGATAGGGAAATCCTCTCTGTAAAAATCTATAAATTTGATTTTAAAATTTCAAAAAAAAAATTATAAAAAGGTTTTTGTTACTGGTTAATGGTAATCCCTCTAAGCAGGTCTGTGCAGATTGCACGCCACAAAGAAAAATAGACCCTTATGAATCTAAACTTTCATGTAATTCTTCAAACCAATATAATACGTTTGCCTGTGGAACAGAATTTCGTGCACACCAAACACGAATCTTAGGAACCTCTCTCTTTTGCGGAATTTAGATCTTTCCGGTAATGCTTTGAGTGGGAGAACAATTTAGAAGGATCAATACCTGAACATAATGGCAGTTGTATCTCTTTAAAAAAAAATTTGCTCACACTAATAAAATTTCTGGGACTTTGCCAATGTTTTTGGCTAATTGTACTAGAATTGAGTATTTAGATTTAAGGAAAAACAATTTGACAAGGCAACTTTCTCACTATTTGAAATCTTTTTCATTGTTGTCAATTTTAAACTTTGGCTATAATAATTTTCATGGTGGCATCCCTGAATGGGTAACAAATTTCACCTATTTGTATGTATTGGATTTATCCAATAATAAATTTAGTGGAAGAATGCCATTACATTTTGAAAGACTTCAAGGATTTGTAAATTCTTCAAACTATCTTCCCCTTGAAGAAGAAATCACAGTTCACATGATTTGTCCTCTCATCTACAAACACAATACTTGATTTGTCCAACAATAATCTTGTAGGACAAATACCTGCAAGCATAGGAACTTTGAGAGACATGCGATTGCTAAATTTATCTGGCAACCAGTTGGAAGGGCTAATACCTGCATCTCTTAGTAACATATCTACTTTGGAACAGTTAGACTTGAGCAAGAATAATTTGGGTGGACAGATTCCTGAAGAACTCTCTAAACTATACAATTTGGTTGTTTTGGATGTTCATCTAATAGCCTTTGTGGGCCAATCCCCGGAGGAACACAATTTTCCACATTCAGTGCAACATCATTTCAAAGGAATAAGTGCTTATATGGGTGTCCTTTAGTTTCATCCAATGAAAAGGAAAACCCAGTGGGAGAAGGTGACAATAATAGTCGCAGTGCCCATATGAAAATGGGATGGCTTGAGCATCTAGATGAAAAGATGTCATTAATGGCATTGGGGATCAGATTTAGGATTGGAATTTGGGGAGTAGTTGGTGTATTTATCTTTTGCAACAGAGCTAGACATTGGGTGTTGGGTCTACCACCTAATAAACCACAACTCTTCTATGGAATGTATAGATTCCCTACATAAAGAACCAAGTAATGGGTGTTGGCTCTACTATGTGGTGAATTAAATTGCCATGTAATCTCCCAATGATATTTTTGGCATACTATCTTCTCACATATAGAATTTTTAGTGTGATCAATGTCTTATTGCATTTCCATATTAATCTCAATTTTGTTTATAACTCTTAATCATTTTTTATCGTGTTCAATTAATTTCCAATCAAATAACATAAATATTACATTATATAAATGATATAACTTGGGGAAAAAAATTACAATGATAAATATATTCACAACTTCATTACCATTTTCATTAATATATATTTATTTTGATATAAAAAATTGATATATATTTCATATTTAATAATAATAATAATGAAAACTAAAAATATGAATCTTTCATAGACATTATAAACAACTTGGGCACTTTAATTATATAGATTAAACAAATTAAACTCACGTTTTTTTTAAATCTCTGTTAGATTTTGGTTAAAATTGCCCCTAAAAATGTCATAGTACTATCCTTATTTTAATTAGTAAAATTAATATTTACAATTTTTTTTTTAATTAACATAAGATCAATTCCATCTTTTATTATTAAAATCACTACATTACATTTAATATAAATAGAAAAAAAATACTAAAAAAACCATAATATTTAAAATAAAATAATTAAAAAATACCATAATATTTTACATAACACATTTTATATTATTTATTTAATGTATATTAAATAATCATAAATAAAAATAATATATTAAAGACCATAAGAGGTATCCCACTCACCCCTCTCACAATGTAAACATGTAAATGGGATACTTATATTTGATTACCCAAATTTCTGATTCATTTTATATTTTATCCAGTTATGGTTTATATAACATGTGAAAGATTATGGAGGAAGGTGATATTTTACTTGTTACGGGCAAATTTGGAAGGGAAGTTTTGATATAAATTTTAATAATATTTTTTTACGGGTTTTTTAATGTTTTTTATTTATTTAAAAATGATTAAAATGTTAAATAAATAAATAACGTGACGTTATCAAAAAATTTATTGGCAACAATGTTCTTTGGTTGGTATTGATGTCAATTTTTATATGTGTTTTGGCATGGTTTATTGGTGTATCATGATCATGAGTGTGTTGTTATTATTGTAGATGGCTAAAACTATATGTTCTAGTGTGATGATGATGTTTTATTGAGGATATGTTACAGATCTGGGTGAAGATTCTTGAGAAAATAAAACCACGGGCAATTGCAAGGGTTTTTCCCATGATTTGGTGAGAGAGCTTATTTGATGTGGTCATCAAGAGAAGTGGTGTGTAATTAATGATTTATATAGTGTATCTCGATGAGGGAGAAATTAGCATAAATATGAAATGCCATTGTTAGAATTTAGTTGAGCTATAGTGCATAATGAAGTTGTTTGAATATTTTTAGAAGTGAGCGACAATTAGAGAGGTTGAGATTGTGTTGCAAAGGGAGTTGACTTATTTATGTGTTGCAAAGTTCATTTGTTTGCTTTGGGTTCCAGCCTTAAAATGAATGAAAACGTGGCCCTGAGAATTTGAGGAGGATGGGACCTCTGACAAGTGGTGGCATGCCAAGATAGGAGTAGTGACTCCTTGCTGGTAGTGACAAGCAACCAGTGGATAGGGAGTTGGGGCTTCATAGTTGGTGGTGGCCAACAAACTGTTGTAGAGGAGTAATGGCTCTTAGCTAGTTGGGGCTAGCATTTGTAAAACAAATTGATTGATAATAAAAGAAAGAGAAGTAACACAACAATAACAAGGTGGTTTTCTCCCCCTTGAGGGTTTCCACCATATATCTTTGTGTCCTATGTGTATTCTTGATATGATGTCTATGTTGATTGTTTAGTGTGGTTTACGTGATAAAAACTATTGATGATATTTTGTGTAATGTTTGACTAATTATTTGAAAAAAAAATTATTATATTTGTTATCACTACCGATTCACGGGCCCCCACCCCCTGCCCCTCCACCCCTCTCAGTAGTGATTTGATTCTAACAATCAATAACAGAGCAAGTGCCTTCTATTGTGGCTTAATTGCTGGAAGGTGGATATGGGAAAATCATGGGTTATCAAAGTGACCTGTTGCTTAGTCCTGCAAATTTTCAAGAATGGAGAGAGAAGGTGAAATCCAAATTATTTGCACTTGGATCTAAAGTATGGAATGCAGTGATGAATGGTTATGATGAAGAACCCCCTACAAACAAGTCCAACAATGGAATGCCCAAGCTAAGTTTACAATTTCTGACAATCTTCATAATCCGGATCTTGAGAAAGTCGTGGATCTCAATTCTGCAAAGGAGAATTGGGAAAGGTTGCAGGCCCTGCATGAAGGAGAAACCAGTACTAATGGCGGAGAAAAGGAAGAAGAAGAAAAAGGCCCCTTAAAAGGAAAGTGATCAGCCAAATGACATTTTCTCTCCCAGCGTCAAAGTGGTATATTTTCAAGAAGAGAGAGAGGCTAGATATCAAACTCAACATAGCTTTGCATTAGCTGAAATAGAAAAGCTCTCTACAAAAATAGAGATCTAAAAAGCTTCTTCAAATACTTGAAGAAAGAGAGTAAGCTTTTAAAGAAGAAATTATTAGTTTGAAAACTCGAATAGAACAAGGAAGGAGGATTGAAGAAGGAATGAGAAAGTATTTTAAAGAAAAGGAAAATGATTGTGAAAGATTAGAAGTTGAGGTTGTTTCTATGAGAAACAATTTAGAGAAGAAGAACAATCAGGTGGACGAAGAATCTAGATCTAAGGTGACATCCAAAATGACTTTCAAATAAAATGATTCTAGCAAGAAAGGGGGCCAACAATTACATCAATAGCCAAGAAGAGAGTTAAAAAAATAATTATCAATTAGAATATCTTTCACTTCATCATCGGAGGATATAAAGTGCCTCACTTTCCATAGTTTTTGACATATAGTAGTTGATCATAAACAAAGAATGATCAATTTATATCGGTCGAATAGGCAGTTGAAGTTGGAGCAGAAAAAGGAAGCCTTCTCAGCCTAGCAATTAAGGAAGATCATCATCAACCATCAAGTATAAAAATTCCTTTTATGGTCACTTATTACTTATGAAATGTTTTTAGGCACAAGGCTGTTGAATGCAGGATTAATGCAAAGAAGAAAAAGAATACAATGTAGCTAAACAAAAGATTTGATCCTTTTCCACCATTCCTTGGTCACATAAAATGTTTTACATGAGACAATATTGGCCATCTAACCAAATATTGCAAGATGCCTAATTTAGTTGTGTGATCCAGTAAAAAAGAGAATCTTAATCAAAGAAGATTAAAAAGAAAGTCTAGAAGCCTAGTCCTTAGAACAAAAATCAACATATTAGGGTTTGAGAGAGGAAGGAGCACCAAGAGACCTTAATGAATATTTGAACCAAATTAGGTCTTAGGGGGAGCATGTAAAATAAAGTGCATGAGTTCAGGGGGCTCCTAAATTAAAAGGAAGTTTTTCTTATCATTTTATTGTCTCAATGTAAATTTTTTGTCGTGGTTTTAATATGTCATTTTATCATGTCCTCAAAGGGTTCTCTAATGGCCCTATTATTGATGTAATCATTATTTTTTATGTGGCTCAAATTGATACTTGAAGTGAATCCCCAATCTCTATTTGAATGCTCCTTTATGACCCTGTGAGCAAGTGTGCAAATCCATGATCTAATTTAAAAGTGTTTCAATAAATGGATATGGTCCAAATCCTCCAACTAGGTGTAATGAAACTAGATTAATAAGTTGTTGATTTAGTCTATGCGTTTTGAGCACTTGTGGGATAAAAGATATGTATATTGCCATGCTAGTATGTTGTACCTGCAATGCAATCCGTGTAAGGAATGGTTAGAGATTTGAAGACAAAAAGAACATAGAATGTATATGCATTGAACAAGTCCATGGATTGGTTTTGAATGTTATCGTTGAGAAATTGGTTTAAAAATTTACTATGCCAAGGTTTGGAGGGAGTGGGCATTCAGGTTGGATGCTTGAATGCATTGAATTAGTTCAAATATGTACATAGTTTGTCTTATTCATATCCAACGAACATTTTTTCAGTGCATAAAGAATTCACCTGTGGGTTGATTTCTATTGAGGAACAATCTGGTCATACAAAAAAGAGGAAGATGTGATGGGCATTTAACTTGAAATTTGTGATGTCTTTCATTTCTTATATGAACTAGAGTGATCAAAGGAAATTGGGAGGGATTCATGTTTGATATATTATTTTCATGTTGTGAAAATAATCCAATGAATCAATCTGATCTTCAAGGGCATGATGGAAAATAATAAAAGTTTGATTTGGTATTTTCGACACTCGATCTTGTTCAGAATGGCGATTAGTTCTTGTTATCTTGACTAGATATGGTTTCAAGTTGGTGCAACAATGTAGTGGAGCACATTATCTATCTAATCTAATCAGAATGTAAACATGTTAATTATCTAGTTGTTATGCCATGAATATTTGGTTTAATCTGGGTGTTATGGTTGAGTTGTCACCAAAAGAGAGTGGATTGCCTTAATATTGATCTATTCATGAGAGTGTTGGTTGTTGGATGTGCATGGATCTAGTTAAAGAGTGAAACACTTTCAATGTTTGATTTAGTCCTTCATATAGTGGATCGATTTGGTTATGTTGATTTAGTCACGCATTGACTAGATCTGGTCACCAAATCATTATGGATGGCATGAATGCATTAACTATTTGGTAATGGTGGATCTGGTGTGTTAATTAGTCGTTGATGGGGTCCAAATTGATCCTTTGGGAAAATCAATTTTAAATAATGGTGTTATGTATTGATTAGAGTGTTGGAAATTAAAAACATTACCTATAGAATGCACATGGATAGAGAATGTGTTTTTTGATGTTGTAGAATGAGTGACTAAAGATGGTGTGATGGCAGTTAGATCATTGCTAGAGGTTATGCACATGTAAAGTGTGTTTGGAGAGTGTATGGTAGAGGTTAGAGCACACATGACAAAGAATTGTGTTGGCCTAGATCAGTCACTCGATACGTCGTCAAAGCCAACACTCTTACTATATACACAAGTAGAAAAACCTTCTAATTAATGAGTCTCGGGTTCTGCGTATATCAGCATGGGCTGGTGATTGTATTAGAGTTTTAATAAATCTCTTAAGTTTTGTTAGGGTAAAATAGCAAATCATGTTGTCTACTTGACATAGCTTCCACACGGGAAGTCCCAACATACTCAGGGAAGGTTCATGTTTTTTTTTTTCATGAACATTTTTCTAGGGTTTTGCATCATCTCTAGCAATGGCCTCTATGAATATTAAGTCGGTTTCATATAATGGCATCAAAAGTACATAGGAAAAGTAAAGCAGGCAGTTTTGTATTGAGAGTATGTATGTTGTTGTTGTCATAAGGAGAGTATGTGTTGCTGAATGAGAATAGTATGCTTCTGTGTGGTGAGTTTCTTGGTGTAAGAGCTTGATAATATTGTCTTGTTGGGTTGTTGCGAGGGTCAAGAGTGTGAGGATATGTGATTATCATGTGCACACGATTTCTTGTATCTGTTATAATTCTAAAGACATGTATTTTTGAGAGTGAGAGAGGATGAGGTGTTGTTGAAACGTAATGGTTTCATAAATCCATTTAATATTCATATGTTGCTACCGATGTTTAGATGTCGCCAAAGTTTCAGATTTCTCGTGTATGGGTTGGATTGGTTTATTGAGTCAGGGTTTATCACTATATTAACGGTGTTGGACCTACCAACATGTCAGGGAATCTCCCCGGTAAGAAGTCCCAACTAGTTTTATAGCACCATTTACCACCCCTGGTAGATTTGATGCTCTATGATATGGCCTAGGGCAACCCTTCACTACCAGACTTGGTCCATTTTCTAAAAAACAATGTTTTAAATCCCATACGTGATTATTCCCTATTGAAAGCACATGTACACGTGGGTCAGCCTATACCCAACCTGCGTATATGTGTTAAAACATTAAAAATATATATAATCTCCCTTAATTCAAGTGGGGTTTACGGGTTTGATTGGATACCCACCTACTATAGCTCGTGGGCCAACTATTTCCCAACTGAAAAAACTAATTTTGAGAAGTATAAATACATTTCAATGGGAAGGCCTAAAGGAGGAGAAAGGATTAGATATTGATAGTATAGTTTATTACATCCCTAATCAAGTCTGAAGATATCCCTGTGCCTTTTGCACTCCCAAGTCATATGAAACCTATGTTTCCTTCTTGAGATGTTCATCATCCCTTCATGACATCCTTGTGTATACTTATTGAGGAGGATTGCTGAGGCCTAGGCAGGACAGATCCGGAGGACAGTTTCTCTTGGAGCCGACGGACGACTCAAGTTATAGTTCTTCCATATTTTCTTTAGCTTACAATAATAAAGAGGCATTGTCCCGTTCGTGATTATTATGGTCTTTATGCATTAATTTATGTCATGATTTGCTTATAAAATCTCACGTTAATGCTCATTTTCTTACATGCTTATATGATCTAAACTTGATATCATGGACATGATTTCATTTATTTTTGGTGTATATGCTTTGCCTTGAATGAATTACAGATCTTAAAGCACAAGGAAGAAGCAGAGGGTTTGAACCCTACGGGAATGACCTCAAATATAGGACCTATGGGTAAAACCTTCTGTACCAACCTTAATTGTTTAAGTATTAGGACTACTTGTTTGTGTGTCTCTTTATGTTGTATGCCCTCCACTACGTTGGGGTTCTCAACCCAAGACCCTAAGGTGATTCTACTCGAAACATAATTCGTGACTTTGTTGGGGAAAGCATTCCTGTTTTTCCTAGATTGGGTTGTTTCTTCTTGATCAAGGCCTGTTTGATTGATTTCTTGCTTTTATAGTGTCTGTGAGCTGTTTGATTCCTAGGCATCAAGTCTAATCTTTTGGATCAGGCCTGGATTTTTGTTTTTCTTTATTGAGCTTTATATTCACGCATTTCAGAGGATACAGTAGTGTATACACACCAATTTCTTCAAGTAAACTCACGTATACGTGATTTTCCTTTGTTTCAGCTGCATATACATGTTGCTTTGTCTTTGCACAGTTGCGTATACCTTATTTTGAATAAATTTTTCAAAATATTGGACCCAGTTAAGATTGTTGCTTGGTGTTTTTTTTCTATTTTCTGGTCATTCACTGTCAGTAAAGCTCTGCTTTCATGCAAGTTTTCAGTTTCTAATCTTCTCCCTGTTGAAAACCTAGTCAACCTAGGGCTTTATTTTTGAGTAAAGTTTCAGTTTGGGGTTTGGGTTCAAGGCTTCTTGTAGAAGTTCTTGGTTTTTCTGACTTTGCGGAACAAGCAATTGTTTGTAGTTTTATTTATAACCAAACTTTCGGATTGTTTTTCTTTGCTTTCCTTTTTGTGGGTGACCCATTTTGTTTTTCATGGTTTTTGAGTTCCTCTTTGGAAATCTTGAAATTATTTCTTGACATTCTTTTGGTTTTCTAAAGTCCTTTATACTATTGTTCAGATAAATCTATGCAAGTATGTAGTCCTTTGTGATTTCAAGTTTTATTATATTAATGATGTGCATAACTTGTGAATTTTGGGACTCTTTATGCTTGGTTTTGGTCTTGGAATTTTAGTAGTCTTTGTGTTCTCAAAAAATTATTTGGGTTCTTTAAAAAACAAAATGACAAAAACATTGTTCTTGCCTTTTTTTTTCTTTTCAATTTTTGTTTTTGGTTTCTTCATTTTTTTTGAGCAATTGTGAACTTTTTCGATTGGTTTCAAGGGAAGTTTGTCATTGAATTTGTGCCCTCCTTATAGCCAAGTTGGCCTATTGATCTTGTGAAGGAACACATTTTCTTACATGAGCATCCATAGAATATTGCACCATCATTATAGTTTGCATTAAGTTAGTTTTCACTGCAGGCATTTTAGTCTTTCTGTTAGATTTTGAGTGTGTGGAGCGTGTTTACTGCAAACGTTGAATATTGGATTCAACCATTTGAGGGGTCCAATGCCACCAAAACATCTCGATATGTACTCAAATGCTCTGAGTGGAAGCATCCCAACTTCTTTGGGCAACTGCACTTCACTTAAAGAATTGTATATTCACGCCAACAATTTGAGTGGTCCAATACCATCAAAGATCTATCACCTGGTCAGGTTGGAAACACTCTAGTTTTCTGACAATAGTATAAGTGGAAGCATTCCAGCTTCAATTGGCAACTGCACTTCACTTTATGACTTTAGGGGTAGAGGAAACAAATTGAGTGGTCCAATCCCTTCAATTATCGGTTTGATGAAAAGCATATCATTTATTGATTTATCCAACAACTCTCTCAGTGGCCACATTCCTCCCACAATATTCAATTGTACTCACCTATATTTTTTTAGCCTAGCCACTAAAAACCTTAGAGGTAGCATTAATCCCCCAGTATTACCAATACGGAATTGAACTATCTCAACTTATCAAACAACCAGTTAATTGGATCTCTCTCATGTAACATAGGTCAATTAAGCAATCTTCAAGATCTTGTTTTATCAAATAACAATTTGATTGGATCTCTCCCACGTAACATAGGTCAATTAAGAAATCTTCACTTTCTTGCTTTATCAAATAACAATTTGACTGGATCTCTCCTGCCTAGTATAAGCCACATAAAGGATTTACAACTACTAGATTTATATAATAATAATATTTTTGGCACTATACCCAATATTATTAGTCCTGATTCCCTTATAATTGTAGATTTATCAAAGAACAAATTAGAAGGATCAATACCTGAACTTAATGGCAGTTGTGCCTCTTTAAATATTTTCTCTGCTCACACTAATAAAATTTCTGGGACTTTGCCAATGTTTTTGGCTAATTGTACTAGTATTCATTATTTAGATTTTAGAAAAAACAATTTGAGAGGGCAACTTCCTCACTACTTGGAATCTTTTTCATTATTGAAAATTTTAAACTTTGGTTATAATAATTTTCATGGTGGCATCCCTGAATGGGTAACAAATTTCACCTATTTGTATGCATTGGATTTATCCAACAATAAATTTAGTGAAAGAATGCCATTACATTTTGAAAGGCTTCAAGGATTTGTAAAGTCTTCAAACTATATTTCCTTTGAAGAAGAAATCACACTTCACATGAAAAGATGTGAGTATATTCTGACATGCCTCTCACCTACAAACACAATACTTGATTTGTGCAACAATAATCTTGTATGACAAATACCTGCAAGCATAGGAACTTTGACAGCCATGCGATTCCTAAATTTATCTGGCAACCAGTTTGAAGGGCAGTTTGAAGGGCTAATACCTGCATCTCTTAGTAACATATCTACTTTGGAGCAGTTAGACTTGAGCAAGAATAATTTGAGTGGATAGATTCTTGAAGAGCTCTCTAAACTATACAATTTGGTTGTTTTTGATGTTTCATCTAATAGCCTTTGTGGGCCAATCCTCGGAGGAACACAATTTTCCACATATAGTGCAACATCATTTAAAAGGAATAAGTGCTTATATGGGTGTCCTTTAGATTCATGCAATGAAAAAGAAAACCCAGTGGGAGAAGTTGACAATAATAATAGCAGTGCCCCTATTAAAGTGGGATGGTTCGAGCATCTAGATGAAAAGATGTCATTAATGGCATTGGGGATCGGATTTGGGATTGGAATATGGGGAGTAATAGGTGTATTTATCTTTTGCAACAAAGCTAGACATTGGGTGTTGGGTCTACCACCTAACAAACCACAACTCTTCTATGGAATGTATCGATTCCCTACATAAGAACCAAGTAATGGGTGTTGGATCTACTATGTGGTGAATCAAATTGTCATGTAATCTCCAAATGATATTTATGGTATACTATCTTCTCACACTAGAATTTTTAGTGTGATAAATGTATGATTGCATTTCCATATTAATCTTAATTTTGTTTATAACTCTTAATCATTTTTTATAGTGTTCAATTAATTTCCAATCAAATAACATAAATATTACATTATCTAATGGTTCTTCACATCTCATTTTGCAAACAAGCTAAGCCTAGCTTTTCTATGCTTGTATCATTATCATAATGTTTTACTATGCCATATACAAACACTAGTATTTTTGAAAATTCCAAGTTACTGACAAAAATAGTAAACTTTCTTCCCACTACTAAAACATGAAATCTTACTAAATATTAATATATCTAGGAAGTTTAAAAAACCATAAATATTACATTATATAAATTAATATAAACTAAAAAAATAATTTGCAATGATAAATATATTCACTGCTTCATTATTATTTTTATCAATATATATATATATATTATTTTGATATAAAAATTTAATAGATTTCATATATATATATATATATATATATATATATATAAACTTGATAATTAGAAATTAACATAAAATCGATTCTATTTTCAAAATTATTAAATTACTTTTTACGTAAAATATATATATATATATATATATATATATATATATATATATATATATATATATAAACATAATAGGTAAGCATTAACCAAGTTCACAACATAAACATAAACAGGTAAAGTTGATACTTATATTTGTTTAACAAAATTTCTCATTCATTTTATATATTTGCCAGAGTTATGGTTTATGTAACATATGAAAGATCACACAGGAAGGAGATATTTTAATTGCAACACATTCATTTTATATATTTGCACGAGTTATGGCTTATATAATCTATGAAAGATCTCATTTATTTTATATATTTGCAAGAGTTATGGTTTATATAACATATGAAAGATCACAGAGGACAGAGATATTTTAATTGCAATTAGCATAGTTGGAATGTAAGTTATATTATTTGTATAAAGAATTTCACTAATTTTGAAAAAAATTAAGTGAAAAGCATAAGATATGTTGTGATATAAATTTTAATAATTTTAATTTTTTTATATGATTTTTAAATTATTTTTTTTTACTAAATTATTTCTATTTATTCATTTAAAAATAATTAAAATATTGAATAAATAAATAAAGTGATGTTAGTATCATTTTTGTTGACCATAATGTTGTTTGGTTGGTATTGATGTCAACTTTCAGATGTGTTTTGGGGTATATCATGATTGCAGGTGTGTTGCTATTGTTGGAAATGGATAGAATTATGTATTCTAATGTGATGATGTTGTATTGAGGATATGTATAAATCTAGGTGAAGATTCTTGTGAGGCAATTACTAAGGGTTTTTCCCATGGCATTTGGTGTGAGAGCTTATTTAATGTGGTCATCAAGAGAAATGGTGTGTAATTAGATATTTGATTTAGACTATCTTGATGAGGGAGAAATTAGCATAAATATGATATGTTAGTGTTGGAGTTTAGTTGAGCTACAATGCATAATGAAGTTATTTGAATAATGTAGCAGTGAGCACCAGTTAGAGAGGTTCATATTGTGTTGCAAAGAGATTTGGCTTATTTATTTATATGTTTTAGAGTGAGTTGGTTTATTTATGTATTGCAAAGTTTGTTTGTTTGCTTTGGGGTCTAGTATGAAAATGAATGAAATCATGGCCTTGATAATTTGAGGAGGTTGGGACCTCCGACAAGTGGTGGCTTGCCAAGATAGGAGTAGTGACTCATTGCTGGTAATGGCCAGCAAATAGTTGAGAGTGGGTTGGGGCTTCCTAGATGGTGGTGCCAACAAACTATTGCAGAGGAGTAGTGGCTCCTAGCTAGTTGGGGTTAGCATTTATAAAAGAAATTAATTGATAATAAAAGAACGATAAGTAGTGCAACAACAACAGGGTGGTTTTCCTCCCCTTGAGGGTTTCCATGTTGGCATTGTAGTGTTGCCATTGATGTCAACAAACTCTTGGTGCTACTGGTCATATGCATGTGTGTTAAGTGCTTAGTGTTGGATGTTTTGGCGATGGTCTTATTATTTGGCATTGATGTCAACATACCTATGACTAGACCTAGTGGAGATGATATTATGGTTGTTGAGGAGATGGATTCTAGACATGTTGAGTTGGTTGGAAATGTTGCTATTGCAGGAGGATTGGATTGTTGCTATGGGTGTTGATGTTGTGTTGTAGCTTGGAGATGCTATTGTTGCAAGTGGTTGGAGTGCTTCTCTAGATGTTGCATATGTCTCTAAATGTCTTGGAGACATTGCATATGCTGCTACAAGTGTGAGATGTGGTTGCTTGTATTGGAGGTGCTTCTACCAGTGATGGAGGCAGTTGTATTCCTTGATGTTATTGTTGCAGGAGTTGGGGATGTTGTTATAGGTGATGGAGATGTTGCTACAAGCATTGGAGGTGCTAGAGATGTTGTGGTTGTTTCTTTAGGAGCTGGAGGTGTTGGTCTTGGTGCTAAAGTTGGCAAAATAGGTCTAGCATGTCCCTGACTTGTTCTTAGCCTATTTCATCAGTTGTAGACCTGTTGCAGAGGCTTGGACGAGTGTAAAGGTGTTGGAGAAGATGATGGAATAAGTGGCAGAAGTTCAAAGCTAAGAGGTTGATGATTTTATTGATCTTTAGCCCTAGTCGCATAGGCAGAGGCCTATGGGAGTGGTTTTAGGCTCCATCCGCTTGTAGGACAGGCTCAAGGGAGCAGTTATAGCTCCTGTCGCTTAGAGGATAATGATAAGGGAGAGACCAGGGATTTTCACGAGAATTGCTCCGCATTCCTCGGATTGTTGAGCTAATTTTGGCATTTTGGCGACATCCTTGATTAAAATTTTTTGGTTTATCATTAGAAAATTTCGTGGGACCTTCAAAATTTGATTAAAGTTAAAAAGATCAAAAAGGCTAGTGGAGTTAGTGGTTGATTGGGTGAATGAGTTGAATCTGAATCTAATCTAACTTATGAACAGAGTTGTGAAGCCCAATAGTTCTAAGTAATTATTGAGTTGAGCACTTGGGTTCATCTACATATTGGAGATAACTTATTGTTAGTATGGTTGATTGTCTAGTCATTGTGTGGAGTGAATGAGAGCTTAGAGAAGAGCTTGCAAGATGCATCTATTGTCTAGTGCAAAATTTATTAAGCAGTTTGCAGTTGTAGTAGTAATGAGATGAAGTATGTTTCAGCCATGATTTTGTGGATTGAGTGAGAAGATGTAGTGAGGATTTGAGTAGAGTTTGAGGAGATTGTTTTCCAACTGGTGTGGAGCTTTTGTGTGAAGTTTTTGATGGAAGCTAGAGCTGCAAATTTTATATTTGATTGAACTTTGATGCTAAGTTTCTATAGTGCTCATGTTGAGCAAGTTTATAGAGTCCAGTCTGAAAATATATGAAACGAGGCTCGCATGGAGGAAGTGAAGGCATGGAGGCTTTACGTATACAATGATTTGCGGATTCAATAGATGGAAGATATTTATCCATCCAATGGTGGTTGGATAGTTTGATAGAAATTGGGTGAGGCTCATTGGTCATGGTGGTGACCAGCATATCAGAGTTTATAGAGTCATGTTGTTAGTTCAGGAGTAACGAGGCAAGGATCGACTGATCGTGGGAGTCTTCAGTGGATGGTAGTCCAAAGATTCGAGAGAGAAATAATTTCATGTCTGATAATGTCAACATAATTGAAATATGTTGAGTCTTCCGACTCATAGGAGTGAGCTTATCCATGTATAATTTGTTTAGCGCTTGATAAAAGAATTGAACAATGCAACAATAGTAGGGTGGTTTTCTCCCTAGAAGGGTTTTCCACCATAAACACATGTGTCCTTTGTGTTTATTATTTTTATGGTTGCATGTTTATTTTGATTCTCTAATCTATGGTTTTTTGTTTCAGTACATGCATGGTGAAAAGATTAATAATTGGTGAAAAAGTTCAAAAGTGCCACACTACTGATTCACCGCCCCCCACCCGTCCCTCTCAGTAATAATCTAGTCTCCAACAATTGGTATCAAAGCGGGGGCTCTCGATTGCAACTTGATCACTGGAGAGTGGATCTTGGAGATTTTGGTAGAAATTTTGCAAGTTTACCAAAATGGACCAATAAGGTATTCCAGTACTTCATGAAGGTAAATTTGCAACTTGATGAGTAAATTTGGATTCATATTTTTTATCTATTGATGAAGATATTTTGATATCACTTGAATATGGTGTTAAATATAAATCTAATGATTTAGATAAAAATATTAGTTTGAATGGTATTTCAAAATATAATAGCATGCATGTGAAGCATTATGAGACTGCCAAAGATATGTTGGATAAGTTGTAGATCTTGTATCTTGGAGGAAAGTTGCATTTTTCAAAAATGGAGAAAAATGAAAAGGATTCAACATTTATCGCAGTAACAAATCAGTCCTCCTCACAAGAAGAATATGAAAGCACTAGTGATTGTAGTGATAGATCAAGCATCGGTTACAAAAATGATGAGAAATCCAAGGTGAAAGCACCAGAAGTTGAGATTCAAAGGCTCATGGCTGAAGACAAGGAGTTGAAGGATAAATGTCAGAAATTGAAGGGTGAAGAAATTTCCGTAAGATAAGAATTGGAGAGGTTAAAAACTAGTGTGCAAGCATCTACAAGCAAATCTAAAATTCTTGGAGCACCTATTTACAACAAAAATAATGAGATTCATAAGTCATGCAGGAAGCAACAAAACAAGAGACGAAGATCAAAGAAGAAGAATATAATTAGGAAGTGTTATAGTTGTGGAATTCGTGGACACATAGTAGCAAGTTGCATCAATGGAGAGATCAATCTCTCTCATCAAAAGGAGTAACCAAAGCAAAAGCCACATCAAGCGTGCATGCAAAGGAAATATCCATCTTTCAGGTATAATAGTCCCTTTTATGGTTATTGTTTCTCATGCAATGATTTTTGGCCATGGGGCTATTGACTATAGGGCACATGCAAGAAATAAAAATCAAATAAGCAAAAGATATCCAGTTATTCCTCAATTCCTTGGTCACATTAGATGTTTTGTGTGTGACAATGTTGGCCATAAGGCCAAGGATTGCAAATTGCCCATGTGTTTTAGGAGATCCATTCAGAGAGAGGAGAATGTACAAATGAAACCGCATACGAAGAAGATGGATCAACAAATGAAAGTTGGGAGGAGAAAAGAGTAGCAAGGTTCTCCCACAAAAAATTGAGGCATGCATGGTCTCAGGGAGAGCATATGGTTGCATTATGAGTTGTATGCAAATTCTTAATTATGCAGCCATATGGGGAAGAGTATGAGAAGACAAATCTGCATTTCTAGACATGCATGTCTTCAGTGGAAGTCCTTGTGGTTTGAAGTGTTATTTCCAATTTTAGCTCTTTTTATATTCCAGTTTGTTTTAGTTGGAGTTGTCATGCACATTCGTTGATAGTTTTGGAGTAGTTATATGTTTTGATTTTATTGATGCTAATGGTGTTATGGAAGGCATTATTATGTGCATTGTCTAGGTGTGATGGGGGATCACACATCCAGGGGGAACATTTGTGCTTCCTAATAGATCAGCAGAGTGTTTCCATTGTGTTCCTATGTAGTGCATATATATTTGACATTGATTTGGTGTAGGGAAGATATTTTGATGTCGCTGCCATATAGTAGAAAATATCATATGTTTGGCACAATATAGTTGATCTTTATGTCATATGTTGTCATGCATATGTCGCTGCCATGGAGATAAAATGATATGTTGGAGATAGTTCATCTAGATTACGCATATTATTGCTTATATTGTCATCTGGACTCGGATTTGAGTGTCGTTCACACCGTTGGAATCAGGATGATGAGCACTTCGATCTGATTCTAAGCTTATCGAGATTCTACCACTTTAATTTTTAAGCCTTTTGTCATGCCACTGGTACTTTTCTGAAGATCCACCTGGATCATTCTTCCCCACTAAGAGCTTTTGGACCACCAAAAGACTTTTCAATCAATTAGTAAGTGAGGAAATTACTCCCTCACGTTTACCTTCTCCATCCATCAAGCTTTTCTTGGATGCATTCCTTTGATGCCAACATGGATGTACTCCACGCCTCCCCATTGTGAAGTTCTAGTCCTCCAGGTGAGTATGATATCTTCGGGCAACTTATCTAGATACTCGAGTCAAAAATCATCCACTGTAGCAATCTGTGCTACCTCCTAGGTATCCATATTCAATGGAGGTTCATAAAGCTTTAGGTTTTCCACATTTACCACGGAATACATTTGCATATAAGCAGGCAAGTCAAGACGAAAAGCATTGTCTCCAATATTTGCCAATATGGTGAAGGGACCATATCTAATGTGTCTCAATTTATTCACTTCTCCCCTCATTCAATCTTTTCTGATATGGAACCATACCTTGTCCCCAAATTGAAACATATTGTCAACTCAATGCTTATCATGTTTAGCTTTATACCAATCTTGAATCTTCTCCAACTGCTCCTACACTGCCTAATGAATTACCTATATCCACTGAATGAACTTTCGTGCCTTGTCCCTATCATCTCATCCATTTCCATCTTCCTCTTTCCCAAAAACTATGTCCAAGGGATCTATGGGTAGATAGCCAAAACATGTCTCAAACAATTAATTCTATGTAGATGAATGTGCTACTTGATTGTATGCATGTTGCACATAAGGAAGTTGCTCATCCCACAACTTGGGATGTTTCCCACAATAGTCTCGCAACAAGTGTACCATGGTACAATTGACAACCTCTATCTGTCCATCGGTCTATGGATGAAATGTCGTACTTCTTTTCAGCTTGGTGTCCATCATTCTCCACAAGCCGGTCCAAAACTTCCCAAGAAAGCAGGAGTCTCGATCTGACACAATAGATGTGGGCAACCCAAAATGAACCCAAACATGCTGAAAGAAAAGAAACGAATTCTGCTCAGCAGTGACCTGCTTTTTACAAGGCATTAAAATACACATTTTACAAACCTATCTACAATGACATACAAATATTTGTGACCTTTCCTAGACATAGGTAAACCTCCTAAAAAGTCCATGGAAACACTTTCCCATGGTCGAATTAGAATTGGCAGTGGTGTGTAGAGCCCAAGTTTTCTATTAGAGGGCTTTGAAACAGAACACGACACAAAACCCTTTACAAAGTGAGTCACGATGTTTTTCATATGAGGCCAAAAAAAAACCTCTATAAATGACGTAAATTTTTCTCAATGCCAAAATGACTAGACACTAGAGAGGTATGAGCCTCTCGGATTACATGAACCCTTTCATCACTGGGTATACACAACTTTCCAAGGTGGTACAATAGATTTCCATGCAAGTAATAATTGTCCACCTTGTAGGTTTTAACCCCGTACAGAAATGACCTGCATACGAATTCTAAAACACAGAAAAATAAATAATGCGAGAGCATAACACATAAAACACATATACATAGATATTTTCCCACTGGATCCAAAAACTGGGACTACCAGCTTGATTTTTCATTATGTTCCTTTCAATGTTACAATACATATTTATACATGTCGAAGCATCCAATACCATGGACCGAAAACCATCGCGTCCAATACCATGGATCGAAAAACCATCATGTTTAATACCATGGACTGAAAACCATCGCGTCCAAAAAACATGTACTAAAATCATGCACAAAACCATAGGTGGGTCTGCCCAACCTAACATAGGGTCCAAAACCAAAATTTTCCAGGGCGCTACCCCAGACCCCATAAAGTGGGGTTATGGGTGCCTTTCAAACCCCCTGTTAACTACGTGGAAAGAATATAACACAAACCAACATTCTCCCACTTGTTGTTTTCTTTCCACAGGGAGCCACAAGAGAGCTTAGTCAATTTCCCAGCCCTAAAATGCCCACTATCTCTCTACACCAAGAGAACTTCTCAGAGCTCACATATTTTTTCAATGCATCTGCAGTATTCTTCGAAGTGTCCACCTTTACCAGCAACACTTTTTTGTCTTATATCATATCCCTCACAAAGTGATACTGAACCTCAATGTGCTTTCTCTTTGAATGATATGCAGGGTACTTTGCCAAGAAAATTGCACTTTAGCTGTCACAGTCTATCCTTATAGCTTCCTGTACTAACCCCATACTTGAACACAATCTCTACAACCAAACTACTTCCTTGCTTGCATCAGTGGCTGCCATGTATTCTCCCTCTGTAGTTGATAGTGCCACTACAGATTGTTTCTTACTCATCCAACTGACTGCACCTCCAAATAGGTTAAACACATACCCACTTGTAGATCTTCTCTGAACTAGATCTCCAGCCCAGTCTGCATCAACAAAGCCACGAATATCCAACACTTTGTCTAATCCTCATCTTCCTTGGTAGCATAGACCATAATCACTAGTGCCACACAAATACCTGAAAACCCGCTTCACTGCTGTCCAATTCTCCTTTCCTGGTTTTGACATAAACCTGCTCAATACTCCCACTACATGTGCAATGTCTGGTCTAGTAAAAACCATTGCATACATCAGGCTACCGACTACACTTGCATATGGAACATGGGACATGTCCTCTTCCTCTTCTTGTGTCTTGGGACATTGTTCAGTAGATAAACTCACACCTACAAGAATAGGAACCTTCATCGGTTTACTATCCTGCATATTAAACCTCTGCATTATTGTCTCGACATACTTCCTCTAGTTTAACCAGAGCTTCCTCTTTGCCCGATCTCTTTTAATTTCCATGCCCAAAATATAGTTTGTAGCACCAAGATCTTTCATGTCGAATTTGGAGGACAATTGGGTCTTCAAATCCTGGATAATTTCTTTGCCATTTCCAACCAACAACATATCATCCACATACAAGACCAGATAAATAACACGATCACCAATTAATTTAAAATACACACAGTGATCTACTTTGCTTCTGGTGAAGCCAAGTCCCCGTATAAATGTATCAAATTTCTGATACCACATCCTTGGTGACTGTTTTAAGCCATACAGAGACTTCTTTAACTTGCATACCAGTTCTTTCTTACCCTTCGCTGCAAAGCCTTTAGGTTGCTTCATGTAGATTTCCTCTTCCGAATCCATGTGAAGAAATGTTGTCTTCACATCCATCTGTTCTACCTCAAAATCAAAAGCAGCAGTAATAGATAAAAGTAATCTAATAGAAGTTACCTTGGCAACAGGAGAAAAAATATCACCAAAATCAATTCCTGACACCTGGGAATAATCTTTTGCTACCAACCGAGCTTTGTATTTCTCCACTTTTCCTTCTGCAATTGTCTTCTTTTTGAACACCCATTTACTTCCAATGGGTTTCCTTCCAGCGAGCAACTCCACCAGATCCCAAGCCTCATTTTTGTGCAAAGATGCCATTTCATCAACCATGGCCTCTTTCCAGAGTTTTCCATCCTCTGAATGTACTGCTTCCTTCACAGTTCTGGGATCATCGTCAGTAATAGATAAAGCAAAATTTGAACAGAAAGCAAATGGACTATACCTTTCAGGCTGCCTTCTTTCTTGAACTGATCTTCTCACAGCTGGAGTTTGTGGCTCTTCATCTTTTGATTCCTCCTTTGTTGTAGAGTTTGATTCTTCCTCCTTTAGCTCAAACTCTATCTTCTCAGGTTCCTTTCGTTGGACTTCATGTTTAATAACATATTTCACCTCTCTGAACACCACATCTTGGCTGTACACAACCTTCCGTGTGACTGGGTTCCAAAGCTTATAACCCTTTAAACCATCCTTATACCCAATAAAGATGCACTTTTCAGATTTACTATCCAACTTGGTTTGTTTCTCCTTTGGAACATGTTCATATGCATCACATCCAAATACCCTCAGATGTGAAAGAGAGGGTTTCTTACCAGTCCATACCTATTGTGGAGTCTTATCCTCCAATGCTGATGAAGGTGACCTGTTGACCAGGTAACATGCAGTATCCACCACCTTTGCCCAGAATTCATGTCCTAACCCAGCACCACTGAGCATGCTTCTTGCCCTTTCCATCAACGTCTTATTCATTCTTTCTGCAACTCCATTTTGCTGAGGTGTATATGGAGTAGTCTTTTGTCGTGCTATACCACACTTCTTACAGAATTTTTCAAATTCCTTGCTGCAAAACTCTCCACCATTATTTGTCCTCAGCACCTTTATCTTCTTCTCTGTCTGGTTTTCCACCGAGCCTTAAATTCTTTAAACTTGTTAAAGACTTCATATTTCTTCTTAAGGAAATATATCCATGTATTCCTTGATAAGTCATCTATAAATGATACATAGTACACAGACTTACCTAGTGATCGAACCTTCACAGGTCCAAACACATCACTATGCACAAGTTCTAATATTTGTTTCGCCCTCTTACTACCAGAGGGGAAACTCACCCGATTCTGCTTCCCATATACACAATTTTCACAGAAATCAAAATACAGAGAGCTATTACTCATACCTTCTACCATACCTTTACCATGAAGTATTCGAAGGCCCTTCTCTCCAATATGTCCAAGCCTTTGATGCCACAGCATGGTCCTCTCTCCAGAGATGACTAGATTTCCTGCTCCACTTTCAGGAACCACAGAACTATTGCACCCATCAACAACAGCGCTACCTTGCAGCTTGTACAAAGTTCCAATCCGAACTCCCCGCATCAATACCAGTGCTCCCCAAACCTTCTTGCAAGTATCCTTCTCGAACACTGTTTTTACACCTACATCATCCAGCTTGCTTACAGAAATTAGATTTCTGGCCAATGCAGGAATATGTAGAACACCCGGAAGTGTTCTAACCCTTCCACCTTGCAACTTCAACTTTACTTTTCCGCGACCAATGATTCTAGCCTTCCTATTGTTAGCCTCCTATTACAATAGGTTTCATATTTCATGATTGATTGTTTACATGCCAAATATGTCATTCTTTCCACGCTGCAAAGGTTCCATATTTCCTAGAAAACTCAGAAAATTTAAAAAATGTAAAGAGGGTATGCCCTAAAAGAAAAATCAAAGGGTAAAAAGAAGAATCAATTGGCCAAAGAGAAAAATAAATGAAATGAACCCCAAACAAAAGGCCAGGAAAGTGTGCTAGCTCAAATGCCACTACTATATTCCATTTTTGAAGAACTATTCCATTTTTGAAGAGTTTCACAGTTAAGGGAAGGTCAAAATGCTTAATCTTGGCTTCCCTAGGTTTAAATTGCTTGTTGTAGAGATAGAGAATAAAGATCTGTCCAAACTATTTAATCTTGGCAGATTATTAGATAGGTAGAGAATCAAGGGTGCTCAACAGCTTAATCTGAGCCCCGGAAGGCATAAGGATCGATTTAGATAGGAGGATAGCAAAAAGAAAAGTTGAAAAGCTGGGTTTGCTAGTTCGAGTGCACCCAAACCAAAAAGAAGACAAAATGCTAGGTAAGTAGGCTGGGTAGGCAGTTTTGAGGTTGCAGAATCAATAAGTGTGATCAATTTTGTATTTCAAAGTGTTATTTTACTTCAGATCACAAGTGCAAGGCATTAATCCATTTGGAGCAGCTCAAGCGAGGCATGACTAACTTCCCCTTCATCCCTTACCCCAAATCATTCACTAATTTCCCCTAAAAGATGTTAAGATCTGCTTGATATCTTTAAAATTCATCATATTCCATAGCATTTGCCTAAGTAAAGATCTTGCTTTGCTTAAGGATGCTTATACTTCTTCTATAAGTCCTATTTCCCCTTTGTAGCCTAAGATTTCTATCCTTAGCGCTTTCTGATCAAAATTCATATTAACTTCTAACTTACTATGTAAATCCCTCCGTATTTCCCCTTCCCATACTAAAAATATATATATAGTAAAAATCCCCATTATTTACATATCCCCTCCTCTGGTTGAAATATAACCATAAATATGCCTTGGGAATTACTAAGTTTGCCTGAAACTTAGTAAGAACCCTCATTTTTCCCATCTTCCTATGCATTTGAACCCCTTCCAAAGCATAAAAACCCTCTTCCATGCAATCGGACCCCTTCCGATGCATTAACAAACCTCTCCAATGCACATATATCTCCCTCTGATCTCAGTTTTCCCTTCTCCGATCATAAAAAATCCTTCAAAGGTATTAAAAACCCTTTTAAATGCACTAAACCCTTCCTCCGATGTAAAAATCCCTCATTTTGCTTCAAAAACCCCTCTCCGATCAATGGAATCTCCCTCTGATCGCATTGACCCTCTTCCGATTGAATAATTCCTTGTCTGATGAGCTTTCCTCCCCTCCGACACGATATCGATGTCGGAGGCCCGCACCCTCCACCTCGCCGATTGCCGATCGCCGACTTAATCTTAACTGTCGGATCACCCCCGCTCATCCAACGGCCCAGATCTTATCGTATCGCTCCCATTTCGGCAATCACATATACATAAAGCCCCGCCCCCATGTCCCCGTCGATAGCGAAACAACGATTTAATCGCAGCCGCCCATTCAGGCCCTCAGATCAACGGTCCTCATTAAGTCGCAGCCCCCCCATTTCGCTCGCCCAGCGCTACATGTTAAAAGCCTCCACTCCCTTCCTCCGATGCGATATCGCATCCCATCGGGAGGGGCCGTTAAACTCTTAACTGTGTGGCTCCGATATTCCGGAGCCGAAATGTTATAAAGTGCAGCATATAAAAGTGTCGGGTCTGTAAGGGATTAGTATTGTACGCTCCGATAAACCGGATCCGAAAAATTATAAAGAACAGTTTGAAGGGGACATCGGGTCCGCAGACCCATTTCATTATAAACCCGCCGATAAGGGACCGCCGATAGGCCGGACCCGATATCCATAAAAAAGAGAGCCTATAGTGCGTCGGGTCCGCGGGGTTCATCGCATATTGGAGGCATTGTGGTTTGGAGATCCGCCGATTGCGATATTGCGATTTGATCGCAGCCGTTGGATCTGCCCATGCTAGATCCAATGGCCCGGATTTAATGTCTGCTACAGTGTCGCTCCCACTCTATTTTTCATCGATTTTTCTGTGTAAAGTGATTTTTCGCTTTATATAGGGAAAAAGGCATTTCTCCATGATTTCTGTTCGGCGCCCGTGCGCGCTCCTTCTCCAAGGGAAGCTTGATCATTCTGCATCAATTTTGGATCGCTCCACCACAGATTGGCTCTAAACAGCAAGGTTTTTGCCTCAGCAGGCCATCAGCGTCCATTCCTCCTCTTTTTGCAATATTTCTTTAGTTTTGGCAATATTTTGATCGGCCAGAGCCGATACTCCTCCAATGCCTCCAGAAACCCGCGGAAAGCATTACAGCAGCTATTTTTGCCTTAAAATAGCAGAAAAGGGGCGATTTGACAGTTTGAAGTGTATCAGTGGGAGGAAAGTGGCCCGATTCAAGTTAAAGTGTATCAGAGTAGCGGCAAAGAGTATCAGATTAAAGAATATCAGTGGAAAACTTTAATATTGAAGCAGATGAGCAATAAAGAGCCCCAGCAAAGTCAAAGAGTATCAGTGATGGAATTTAAAGCCATTAAGGCTCACTAGATCAAATTTAATGCACATAAGGCCACCTAAGGGCAGCACTGCAGAAACCAAAGCACAGTTATGGCCAAATGAACAGCTCATTGCAGCAAAGGACCGATATTTACTCATTTTTGAGGCAGCTGCCCCAGCGCAGTAGTTAGATAGATCTTTTATGCATTTATTTCAGGATAAGTTAGATTAAAGGCACTTATTACCTCAGATCTGTTTAAGATCTGCTGATTGTAGATATTTTGTGAATATTTTCTCTATATAAACCACCCTGTTCATTGTTTAAAGGGTTGGTTGGTTGATAACTCCTCTCCAGACTTGCGCTGTATTCTTTGAGAGCTTCTATAATCAAAGATCGCTGGAATGCTTGGATGATGAACTGTCTGTTGTGTTTTTAAGGGCCGAAGAGTGAACTATGGAATTCTTGTGCTTCTACATGGCCCAATAAGTGTTTCTTACCTCTGTTTACAGTTTATATGTGTTTATGCCACCATTGTGTCACCATCTAAATAGCAGGAAGGAAGAATAGCTTAGACTTTTCTTAGCAGCACTCTATGCTCAATTTCTGTTATTTCTACATGTTTTTCCTCAGAAATAGTTATGAATATGCATACTTAAATGATCATGTTTACACTGTTTCTCTCATTTATGAATGATTGTTTAGGAATCCTTGACTGCTCCTAGATAAAGTTCATTCACCCTCCTTCTGTTAGCTGATGAAAGATTCTTAGTTGCCTTTCATCTCTGACCTTCATTCCATCTTTATTCCAGCTTGATATTGTTCTATGTGTAGCTATCCTGCTCTGTATTCCTCTTGTGACCAAGAAAACGCACCAGCAGCCCTTATCCTTGACTCCATGCCCAATGGTTTGAACTTCTCACACTTTGCAGTCCAACTCCGTTTGAAAGCATCATCCTTCCCACCAAAACTCAAAACAAAACCCATGTACACCATAACTAGCCTAAAATCATATCAAAACAAAGCTAAATTATAAAGAGAGAGCCCTCTCTGATTGCAGGTAGGCTAGGACCTGCAATCCAAAGATTGGTTTGTGGTTACCTCGGTCGTATCCCTTAAGGAGCCAAGGGACAACCTGAGTGATAACACCTATCATCCCCCAAGAAGACATCACCACCATCATATTTCTCATACTCGTAGAACCACTCTCTATGGGGAGTGAAGTGAAAGGATGCACCTAAGTCAATCAACCATGCCTCATGATCTACATGTGTACTTGAAGAAGCCAAGTACACATCCCCACCTTCATTTGAGGCGGTTTTCACCTCTGTAGAAGGAGCATCATAAGATCCCTTTCCTTTATCAGGAGCTTTAGATTTACAGTTGCTTTTGAAGTGCCCTTCCTTTCCACATTTCCAGCACACCACCTTTACAGGTTTTTCTGGAGATTTAGATCTCCCTCTAGATTTAGATCTCCCACTCGATGACTTAATTTTGTTTTTGTTCTGGGACCGTCCTCGTACAGACAAGGCATCACATTCTGGCTCTCCATATTTTTCCTTCTCATCTCCTCCGTCAGCAAGGATGAGACTATTTCATCAAAATGCAAGGCAGTTGCATTGCTACCTATTGCAATAACCATACTATCCCACGAATTTGGTAGAGAACACAACAAACTAATGCACTTATCTTCATCTAAAATTTTAATATCAACAGATGCTAATTGACTTACCATAGTATTAAACGCATTTAGATGCTCTGTCACCAAGTCTCCATATTTCATCCTCAGGTTATACAGCTTTTTCCGCAGGAACAGTTTATTCACTAGAGACTTAGATTGGTACAAAGTCCCTAACTTGTCCCACAAAGCCTTTGCCGTAGCTTCCCCTGATACATTTAGCAATACTGAATCTGAGACACACAATTGTATTGTGCTCTTTGCCTTCTGATCCAACTTCTTCCATTCTTCATCGATCACTCCCGTTGGTTTAGTACCTGGATCTACTGCAATCCACTGATCTTTATCCACCAACAGATCCTCCATCTTGAGTTTCCACAACTAAAAAATATAACCATTAAATTTCTCGATCTCTATCTTTCCACTGCTCGCCATCTTCTTTCACCACCAGAATCGATCTCGCATATCTCCCACTGAACAGGGTCTACCACAGGCCCGAGCGAAACCCCTTAGAAACAAAGGCATCCCCTTGAAGCCAAAACAACTCTGATACCAAATGTAGGTTTTAACCTCGTACAGAAATTACCTGCATACGAATTCTAAAACACAGAAAAATAAACAATGCGAGAGCATAACACATAAAAAACATATACACAGAGATTTTCCCACTAGATCCCAAAATCGGGACTACCAACTTCATTATGTTCCTTTCAATGTTACAATACATATTTATACATGCCAAAGCATCCAATACCATGGACTAAAAACCATCGCGTCCAATACCATGGATCGAAAAACCATCGCGTCCAATACCATGGACTGAAAACCATCGCGTCCAAAAAACATGTGCGAAAATCATGCACAAAACCATAGGTGGGTCCGACCAACCTAACATAGGGTCCAAAACCAAAATTTTCTGGGGCGCTGCCCCGGACCCCATAAAGTGGGGTTACGGGTGCCCTTCAAACCCCCTGTTAACTACGTGGAAAGAATATAACACAACCCAACACACCTGCAATCCACGAGTCAGTTTTGCATAGATTTCTTTAAAATCATTATCATTAGCATATTGTTCAGCATAGTTTTCTAATGAAAAAGAAACATTTTGAAAAACTACAGATGTAGAAATAGGAGGGTGAGAAAGCATATCTTCTACTTTGTTGTTGGTGCCCTTCTTATATTTTATTACCAAATGAAACTGTTGGAGGAATCCCATCCATCCGATGTGATGGACTTGTTGAAGCTTGGTCTATGACTGAAGATACTACAAGGGCTAATGATCCGTGTGGATGATGGTCTCCTTGCCGATCAGATAGTGTTTCCACTTCTTTACACTCTGAACCAAGGCGTACAACTCCTAGTTATACGTAGGATGATTCACAACAACCTAGGAGAAAGTTTCTAAATGGTAACAAATTAGCTTTCTTTGTTACATCAATACAACACCCATGATATATCCACTGACATCTATTTTAATTTCAAAAGGTTGTTGAAGGTCTGGTAAGGCTAGCACCGGTGTCGTGATGATCTTCTCTTTCAGTGTATCGAAGGATTTCTGCTATTTTCCTCCCCACTGAAAGGCCCGCTTCAAACTAGTCAAGGCATGCAAGGGGGTTGTGATAATGGAGAAGTTCACTATGAACCTTCTCCAATATTGCACCGAGCCCATAAAACTTTAGAATTCTAAGACATTCGTGGGCTCAGGCCACTTCATTATCACCTCCACTTTAGAGGGATCTATCCTTAAGTGCCCATTACTGAAAATATGGCCTAAATAAATTAGAGAAGTCTTTTCAAATTCACACTTTGATAGTTTCAAATATAATTTCTCTTTCTTCAGAACGTAAAGCACTTTCTTTATGTGACACATATGTTCCTCCCATGTCCTACTATACACAAGAAAATCATCCAGATACACGAGAACAAAATGATCAAGAAATGGCTGAAATAAATCATTCATTACCCTCATGAACGTGGTTGGAGCATTACATAGTCTGAATGGCATCACCGTCCATTCGAATAGCCCCTACGTGGTTTTGAACACAGTTTTCCACATGTCCTGCTCTGCAATTCTCACCTGGTGGTAACCACTACGCAAATCCAACTTCGTAAAATAAAGAACATTTTTAATTGATCTAACAATTCATCAATGCGAGGGAGAGGGTATCGAGTCTTCACTGTGATCTTGTTCAACACCCTGTAATCCACACACATTATCCATGTGTTGTCTTTCTTGAGCACCAACACGATTGGTGAGCCGCAAGGAGAAGAACTCGGTCTAATGTCTGCCTGATATAGCAGTTCTTGCACCTGTTTCTTGATCTCCTCCATCTCGATAGAAGCCATCCTGTACATGCCAACATTTCATAAAGGAGCATCCTGTTGCAAATGGATCTCACGTTGGATTTCCCATTTAGGGGGAAATCCTCTCGGTTCTTGAAACAATTCATCATAGTTAGAAAAAAATTCAAATAATTCCTTCTTATGATCAGGATCACAACCTATGAAAGCATCAACCGTCTTGGCTTCTTTCTCCCTCCCTACCATAAGCATGCACCCTTTACTGGAATTAACCTGTATTTTAATCTGCCATGCACTGACAAGGCTAGCACTAACTTTTATGTGATGAGATCTGACTATATATTCTACCCCATCCTTGGTGAGGTGGTATTTGTTTTCATGCCGAAAGAAAATGAACTTTTTGTCATATAAATATGGGCTTCCCAAGATGATTCCACAGATGTCCAAAGGTACTACATCTAACTCTACCTCATCAACTAATTTAGAAGCGATTACAAACCTAGCCCTACACTACTTGGTGACCTGCAATTTGGCTTTATCGCTTACCCAACCAAGTGGGTATGGACTCGGATGAGGTTTAGTTTCAAGGCCTAGCCTTTTTACTAAGGAATCTGAGATTAAGTTTGCTTGGGAACCTGAATCAAATAGAGTTTCCACCTTTGTATGCTTTATGACAACTCTAATGTGGAACAACTCAATTCTCTTTTGCTCACGACTCACAGGCTCATTCAAATAACTAGTGCTTGCAACTGAATCAAAACTATCATTAATAGAAAGAGTACACTTTGCACCCACAACTCTGATCAATGTTTTATCGCTGGAATCCGATCCAAGGTCCTGTGTTGTTGCCACACTCTTCTGCTTCCCCTTTCCACTGAATCTCTTCGGTCTCAGTTCCAGATGCAACTTCCAGCATTGGTCCTCATCATGCCCATCCTTCTTGCAGTGAGTGCACGACGGTGTTGCTTCACCCCCCTTCTTGGCAACGATAGTCTTCTTATTCTTCCATTTTCCTTTCTTTTGGAATTTTCCATGCTGAGGTTTGAATGGAATCTTCTTGGTTTGGTCATCTCGATCATTCTTGCCTCGACTTTCAAGATGTATAGCTTTAACACTGGCCATATCAATTGAAGTAGGCTCGAACAATAATAATGAGTGTCTGATGTAACTATGTAGTGCACCTATGTACTTAGTTACAGTTTTGGGCGCATCTAATGAGATGCCCAGATTCAGTGCTTGTTTCTGAAATTCCTACATGAAGCTCTGTACATTCTAGCCCTTACCTTGCCTTAAGTATTTCCAATCCATAAATTCCTTTTGCTTATAACCCAGAGGGTAGAATTGGTCTTTTAATACAGAAATAAAGCTAGACCAAGAGGACAAAAGGTTACCTGACTTCATGCTTCCCTTCTGTAACTTGCTCTCCCACCAAATGAGGGGAGTGCCACTCAGCCAAAGATATGCTAACTGGACTTTCGCCCCATCTTCTTTGGTCTACTGGATTCAGAAGTAAACCTCTATCTGCCTTATCCAGTTATTGAGTTTTTATGCACTACATTCTCCATTGTACATGGGTAGGTCTAACTTCACATCTAACTTGAAGAACGATTTCTTGGAGGCCTGTTTGGAATTTCTATGAGAGTGATGAGAACTATCACTGGAAGAAGGAGAGGGAGGAGGATCTTCTCCACCACCTTCCTGATTTGCTGATTCATGATCATCTGTATCCTTATTCTCATGCCAAAGTGCCTTCTCATAATCTGTGAACAACTTGTCTACTTTTCCTGTTATATTATAGAATACGTTTCAGAAATTTTGTTCCTCTTCCCAATGAGCTTCTTCATTGGCCATGTTTCTTCTTCGATGTGCACGTCTTGCTTTAGGATCAAAGGAGTTAATTGTTCTCCTTTTCACAACTTGTTCTGAGTTAGCATAAACTCATGCAATTCGCATCTACAAAGACCTACTCTGATACCAAACTTGATCCAAGATCTTTTACTTACAGATGAATCAGAATTACATATAACAGAGTTAATTAACAATGGAACTTAAAAGCACATAAACAATGTGGAAAATAATCCGAAGAACACAAAAAACCATGACACAATGATTTGATTACGAAGTTTGTCCAGTTTGGACTATGTCTCCAGGCCCTGCTCAATAGTGGGGAGGCCTTCTTTTTATTAGTGGCATAAAAGAGATAAAAGTATAGCAACAAGCAATTACATCCCTTTTACCTCCAAGATGATAGATGGGCAAAGAATAGGGAGCCCAACTTTGAAAACAGATAGAACCACTGAAATCCTAGCGAAAAATAGTGCAAAAATGCCTATCCAAACTCCCAATTTGGATAATCGGGCCTTCTGCAACCTTCTTGGAACCTCCCTGCTGCTTAAGGCAAGGTTCCAGCCTGCTGCTAGGGTCAGGGTCTGTTGTATGCAATAAAATCTATGTTTTTGGCCAGTCCTCTCCTCCCTGCCTTTCTCTGACATAACAGTCATATATATAAGATCATGTCAGCATCCCTCACAATCAGGCAAATCCAACATAATACCCAAGGTTACCAAGTAGAAGGATTCATGGCAACAATCCTTCCGTAATAGAAAAGACAATGTCTAATAAAGAAACCCATTACAACAATGCATGAGTCTCGGCATCGGGTTTATCGACACTTCCAACTTATCGGCGGACAATCCAAGCTCGGACATAGGCATCCCACGATAACTACAAATCCGAAAAGAGTATTCACTGTATGCCATAATGTTTTGCGTCCGCACTCCCATCGCATTATCGCAATCGGCGTGAAACCCTTGGCGCATTGGTTAGCACTCTGTAACATCTACGGGCCCGTCGGGTTTATTAATCATGATATATAGTATATCGGGTCCAGGCCTGTTATCGCAATCAACGCTCACCGTGAAATCGCATTCGACACTTTGTCCCAAACCGCATCGCAAGCACCAACTCTTTTGTACGATTGCAATATGTGATGTATATCACATCGCATCTAAGTCCTGCTAGGGCCGATTCGTAACTCCTCTAGCATGTGATATGTGATATTGCAATCACAGTCAGGAACGCCAGGGGCCGATTCTTCCTTAAGCGCTCCTCCTTTCCGATGATATGCGATATTCGAGGTCCAGTGGCATCCTGCCACATGGCACTTCCTTATTCGCTGAAACTATGCCATATCATCTTCTTGCTGCTACCTAGACAATTCAAACTAAAAATTTGACTTGCTCTAACTTTGTCATTTGGACTCGGATTTGAAAATTATTTAAATTGATAGATACAACAAAATATAAAAATGGAAAATTTGGGAGCCCAAGTGACTTGAGATCTTTCTTTTGATTGAGTATCTTCCTTTGCCTTGATCCTAGATTATTGCTAGATACATTGAGCCCATAATTCAGCAAAAGGTGTATTATCTTTCTTTGAATAAATGCTAGTTGCAAAACTACTCTAATCAGGTGGAAAAGAATTTAGTACACATATAGTCATCTCAAAATCTATAAAAGTCTCTCCAAGGCCTTGCAACTAGTCTCTTATTTGTGAGATCTTCTTCACATAGGTGGCCATGTCTTCATCCTTTAATTTCCTTATTCTATATAGTTGATTCCTCAAGGAAATATTTTGACCTTGTGTACCAACTTATCATACATAGCCTTTGATGTGTTCAATAGGAAACAAAGGGAACAAGATGATATTTTACTGGTTCCACAATAATTCATTGTGCTCTTACTTCCCCTTCTTGTATTTTTCAAACTCTTGAGTCTTGTCATTAGTAGGTTCAACTACTTCTCCAAAAGACATACTCCATGACTTCATTCTTTGTGAGTGCCAAATCAACCCTTTTCTTCCATGCTAGGAAATTTGCTGACCTAACCAACTTGTTTCTTTCCTTGAAAAATGTAGCCATGTTATAAGTGGATTTAGACATTGAAGACAATATAACTCTTACCAAGAGTCCTCCTTGATGATGTCTCCAACTATCTTGATGCTTTCAAGAACTTCAAGGAGACTTCAACAATGCCCTAGAATGATGATTTCTAGGATTTCTTCAACAATGGTGTCTTCAAACAAATTCAAAGAGTGCAAGATAATACCAATATTTCTTGATGCTTCCTACTCTTCAAGATGATGCACTAGAGAATCTATAACAAAGACATTTCCTTCCTTCCTTTGATGATGAGGTCTTCTTCAATGAAGGCTTGATGTAGTAATCCTCCATCTAGGTCAATAGATCTTCTTTTTCTTTCCTTTTGTCCTTTTTCAAATGATTCCCCTTAACAAACCCTTCAAGATGATCCTTTAGTTGAATTTTTATTGTTCATCCAAGCTCTTATACCATGTTGGAGTAGGGAAGCTATTAGTTCAAATTCCCCTTAACCTTAATAATTATTGTTGGACACCTAATCCTCTATGGGTTAGTGTGGAAGCCAAATAGACTAAGGAAGTCTAAGAGACCTTGGGATGTGGAACCCAACGGTCACACAATGTACTATAAATGTATATCATTTGTTAATAAAAAATGTACTCTCATGTTAATCTTTCATACGCTTTCTGCCATGTGTGTGTTTAACATGGTATCAGAGCTGGCAATCTCCTGCCCTGCTCAAGTGTGAGCCACATGTTTCTGTGGCCTTTGTAAACCAATGCTCTCCTACTGGTTATACCTTTCTGAGCATTTCTTAGAATAGAGGTTGTTACCTCTATCAACGCTGACATTCCTCTGTTGTGAGCAACCCTGGCCCTCCGCGACTTAAATTCTCTATTCTGAAATCCTATCAGCCATATTTTAGCTGCATTCTTTGTGCACACTAACCCAAATAGAAAATCCTTGCAGCTCTGACACTTCCACTGGCCTGAACGCATCATTATTCCCCTGAGACTCACTATTATTCTACTGGCCTATTCCTTCTACTACGTTTCTCCTGTCGTTGCTCCACCTGCATACAAAATGCTCAGCTCTCCCCACCGATTTCCATACCCATACAAACCTAGCACCTGGCGATGTTGTCGTTCTGCCGCGTTGTGCATTCAATCTGACAAATTTCTTGAGAAATATTGAGGTTGATAGAACCATGGAGAACCAAAGCTTCAAGTTCATCTGAACGAGTCGTTTTAGTAACCAAAATTCATACTGCTAAAGAATATGATTTTTTTGGTCATTTGAGGAGCCAAGGCACCACTGTACGCTGAAGTTTTTGGGACGAGTTTACGCCACACACTCTAGTCCAAAAATTGATAAGTGAGGATAGGTTGTCTGCTCAAATAAGGGGCAAGTTTTTAACTCTCATCCTGGTCAAATCCACATCCAAAGAGACCACGATTTTTGGACTGTAAGAAGACTGCATTTTGTACATAGAGCTGGGTAAACACAATAAGGGACATGCTTGCTAGGCTGATTCGAACCAGATCTAGAGATTATCCCTATTGTGCATGTATCAGTGGCCATTGCTTATTTTCTAAGCTGCATTGGATTTAATGATAGCTAATATGACCGCTGTTAGAAGAAAGTAGGCGCTGAAGCTTCGGGAGGAGAGTTCCGTAGCTTGCCTTGGTCACTGATATTTCAAGAAATAATTTCTAGGTTTGTTCTTGGTCATTGGGAGCTGAAGTCCTCCACCAAATAACCCATTGTATTCAGTTCTTCTCACTGAAGTAATTATGAGGTTCTATTGTTCCTATTTTCTATCTGTATATTCAAATTTCAAGGAAGAAGAGACTGCTTGTGCGATAATGCAATTTACATATTGTTATATATCAACAATGTGTTAAATTATGGGTCTGATATAAAGGTTTTTGAAGTCTGTTTTAGTTGGTTTTTGAAGACTATTTTAGTGCTTGAGCACTGTATAATTTGTTCTGGAAAAACAAAATTAAAAGAGACACCTATAGCAGTTTGCAGTTCCCATACACTGCTCCCTCATGCTCCCATACACTGCTCCCTCGACTCCCTCGGCTCTTGTGGATCCCATACGCTGCTCCTGCGGCTTCCATACGCATAACATCACCATACGCTCCCTTTGTTCCTATTCCTATTTCTTCAATTTTCAGGTAGCAGTCTTAAGCCAAAATTGAAGTCATTCCTACAGCTGGAGAAGGACAAGATTTCCTCACTTTTTTATTGGGTGAATCCTCTAGACAAGGGTAGAACATGTTCTAGAGTTGGAGGTGAAAATTTCTCTTAGGCTGAGCCACTCTGCTCTCTTTTCTTAGGTCGAAATTTGTCTTCATAGAGGCTGCAAGCCATTCCGTAGGATTGCTGGTGCATTTGGAGGTACATCAACATAAAATTGAGCCATTCCTTGTTATCCTGCTGCATGGAGCAATTTCCAAATAGAGATCAACATCTGGAGAGGAGAACTAAACTATTGGGATTGCTGGACTTGTACACCATGGGCGGCATATAATGTTGTAGCTCTGAAGGCAGCGTGTGGTTTGTTTGAAGGGAACCATTTCAGCCTTATTAAGTCATTGTATCTCTAGTTTTGGGATGCTTCGATGTGTTGTACAGAAAGGAGCAAATTCTGAGTGTATATGTGTCATTGTAGAGCTGAAATGCTACATCGAATCAACCATTGTACCCAAATTTACAATAGTTATTGGAAGAATTGCAGCACTGCTTGAATAGCGCTGGGGCGCCGAGTTCTTCAATTTGGATTCATTTGCTCAGATTTGGTGGCTGAATTGTTGGTGCAGTTCCAAAGATTATTTATGCCAAGTGAATTGCCGAATTCTCCATCATTGTGACCATGTTTACCAGTGCAAAAAGGGGTCTAAGTTCTAGGCTATGGGATAGAATTTCTTCAATCAAATAAGCTGAGCTTTTCTGTGGTTATTTTGGTAGAAAATTCTCACCAAGAAGAATGAGTTTCCCTTAACTCTACAGATCAAGTCCCTATTTAGCACCTGGATGAAGTTCTGCTCACAAAAAGAGGGTTGGTTGTCCCTGCATATATACCCAAGACGAGTTATGAGATAAATATTGAGTTCAGAGATCGAATATCAACTTATTAAAGATGCCATGTTCGCTGAAGTCTCCAAGGATGAGTTCTTTGATGAAAGTAAAGAGTTTTCCCTTTCTAATATTGTTGACTGAGTTTATCTCTTGGAGGGGCGAATTAATATTGTCTAGCTAGCCAAAATATCTTCAGTTGGTGCGTACCTGGACTTATAAAAGCAACATTTTTTCTTGTGGCTCGAGTTTATTATGATAGCACTGTCCCGGGCTGAGTTACTACACATTTATCAGCTTGTGAAGGGTTTTTCTGAAACGATCGAAGTGTGACATCAATTCTGGGCATGTTTTCCCTATACCAAAGGCATATATATCCTCTATTTAACAGTTCGTATTCCTCTCTTCATCCCTGGACTGGTATATTATATATTTGTCTGATTTATATGGCTGAATAGATTCGTGTGGCCTCAACCATGAGAGCTGAGTCATTATCTGTGTACTAGGGCAACATATTTCTATAATATAGTGCTGGGGATTATTATTTGCAGTTTCTGTTGCCCTAGTTGTGGCATTGAATTTAAAACTCATTATGGTTTTTGTGTTCAGTGTTGAAGTTCACGTAGAGTATTAAAGTATATAGAAGTTATCCCCTTGTTCCAAAAGTTGTATGATTTCACCATTCAGCCAAAACTTGGTGCAAATCGAAATTGGAGCAACTTCTAATATCTTTCAAATAAGTTAAAATAAGTGTATTTAACAGATTTTGATTTGTTGATAATATGGGAAGACTTTATGGAGTATTAGAGTTACTAAATACACTAATACATTCTAGTGTCGAAAACATAGTCAAAATCAACAAAGACTCTCTCTTTGAAATTCAGACCTGTCTAAAATATGCACAAGAACATATTGATTTTTTGCAGCTTGAATCTCAACTGCAGCAGGAAGAATTACAGCATTGAAGTCATCCTTCTGAACCTGTTTCTGTTCAGAACAATGAAACAGACTCCCATAAGCAACAATTTGATTCAGATCCAGTGCTCATTTCAGAAGCAGATTTGCATGCAAATGCAGAAGTTTAGATTGCACTTCCCAAGCCCATCATCAGACCTTGGGAACAGCTTGTCCAAAACAAGCACAGAACTGGTCTTGGATATGGCAAGGATGTGTCCTTTCATATTCCAGACTACTCTAAACCAATCCAATTTCAAAGTGCTGGATTTCTTCAGGACGGTTCATCTTCACCTGCTCCTCGTGACAGTTCACCTTCAGCTGTTCCAGATTCTGCCCCTCTTCCACTGCAACAGATTGTGAAATGCCAACACTGTGACCGAGTTGGCCATCTGAAAGATCACTGTTTTGATCTTCATCCATGTAAGCACTGTCATAAAACCAGTCATTCTTCAAACAGATGCTTCAAAAACAAACCTCTTGCAAGAACAAAGATTCATCTTGGATGGATCGCTTCTTGGCAATGGGCATCAACAGCGAAAAAGATATTTCAGTCACATGTTAGAACTTGTTCAAGAGTATTGAACAGTCTTGCAGTTGAGTTTTCTCCATCATCTCACCTTGTATCTGACAGGGGGGGAAATGATGGTCATCTACAAGCTTCAAAGTCACATCAAGCGACCCTGAACCACAACCTGCCACACCAGTTTGAGAGTTGTAGCCAGAGACAAAGATGCCCCTGAGCATGCCTTCAGTTGGTAATGCCTCTTCAAAGAATTTGGGACACTTCCTCTAGCAGAAGACTTCAACTTCTTACCAGTTTCGGAAGAATTCCAGGAATAGAATTGGGGACACTTCCTCTAGCAGAAGACTTCATCTTCTTGCCAGTTTTGGAAGAGTTCCAGGAATTGCATTAAGCATTCCAGAGTTGTTGGTCATCCTTAAACCATCACAGGTTGAGACTTCCCTTTTCAGGTTGAAGTCCTCCCTTTTATGCGGGGTGAGACCTCCCTTTCATGGTTGAATGTTTCCCTCTTCAAAACAATAGGAGCACTTCCTCTAGCATAAGACTTCAGCTTCTTGCTAGTTTTGGAAGAGTTCTAGGAATTGTACCAAGCATTTCAGTGTTGGTGGTCATCCTTAAACCACCGCCCTTTATACCAACATTTCAGAGAGCACATTCAGCCTAGTGTTGCCATGCATTTTTTGCATGTTTTGTATTACAGCTCTCTTCTTGGACTCATACATAACCTTTCGGATTAAGGGGGGGAATGTTGGACACCTAATCCTCTATGGGTTAGTGTGGAAGCCGAATAGACTAAGGAAGTCCAAGAGACCTTGGGATGTGGAACCCAACAGTCACACAATGTACTATAAATGTATATCATTTGTTAATAAAAAATGTACTCTCATGTTTTATCTTTCATGCGCTTTTTGCCATGTGTGTGTTTAACAATTATTTATGAGTTTTTAGTTATATTCTTATGTTCCTTTATTATAACTTTTCATCAAAGAATTATTAAGAGAAAAAACAATAAATACAATGGACACAAAAATTACGCTCCAAGCCAGGAAAAAACCACTCCAAGGGTAAATCTGGAAATAATCTCTTCTCTTCTTATAGAATCTACTTCAAATGAGAAAACCAAGACCAAGATATTCTCGAATCACCAATTCATCCCTCGAGGAATCCCTTCCAATTAGGTTACATATCAACCAAATCAACGAGGATTAAATATGCTTCAAGGAGCTTCCAACTACAAATTTCGACCCCCAACTTCGACTTGCAATTTCCGGCCTTCTAGAAGTTGCATAAACCCTAACGTTCGCACGTGTGAGAGAATAGAGCCAAAAAAAAACTTTCTTTCTTCTTCTTGGTTTCTCCTTCCTTCCTAGACCTTTGCTCTTGATTTCGCCTTTTTCCCAGCTTCAGATCGAACTTCTTCTTTAGAGATATCGAATTGGCGCTAAATAATGTTGATGTTTCTTCTATTTATACACATGTGTGGGGTTTGAATACCCTCTTTTAGGCTGATGTATAACTACTAGGACCAACTTGTGCTTGTAGGCTCATAGAAATTTCTAGACTCAAAATCAACATCTTTTACATGTTACAAGTTCCTCGATAGGGTCTTATAAAATTTACAAGGCCTCTCTTGACTGAAGAAAAATACTATTATGACATGACAAACCCTAGAATCATGCAGAACATCCTTGACCTAGATGGCCATCAAAATGGAGCACGAAACCCATGGTTAAAATAATATATATATATATATATATATATATATATTCTTGTAACATAAGATATACATAATGATTTGAATACATTGACAATTATGGAGACCAAAACTAGTTATATTTTCCAACATTCCTCAGTTAGTTTGGTGAAGAAGGGATACATCACAATTTGGTGAAGAAGGGATACATGACTCTGCTCTTCAGGAATCAAGGACCACGGGCTTCATCCATCATAAGATAACTTCCACATATATCGCCCTCATTCCTAAAAACAACTATGCAAAGGGTTTCACTGACTTCTGGCCTATTTCTCTGTGCAACGTCATTTATAAAAACATTTCAAAGACTATTGATGGCTGTATGCATAGAACTCTATCGCGCTACATCACCCGAGAACAACATGGTTTTCTCCTGGACAGACTCATCCATGATCCTGTGGCAAATGCACAGGAAGGAATGCACTCGATTCACACCAAAAATCTTGAAGCTGCTACACTATAGATTGATCTTTGAAAAGCATATCACTGTCTGGACTGGGGTTTTCTCCGACTCATCCTTATCAAGATTGGTTTACACCCTAGATGTGTTAATTGGATTATGGCCTGTGTGGATAATGTAAACTATGCTGTCATTATTAATGGGTATCCAACAAGGTTCTTCTGGGCTGGTAGGGGTCTCCGACAGGGATGTTCACTATTCCCTCTTTTATTCATTCTTATCATGGACTGTCTAAGTTTGCATATTAAAAAAACAGTCCTGGAGGATCAATTTCAGCCACTGAATATGGGAAATAACATCAACATTTCACATAACCTCTTTGTTGATGACATTCTTATTATGGGTATGCTCTATTGTTTTTCTTGGTTATACCTTTTTCACATTTTCAGTAGATTTGCTAATGCATCTGGATTGCACATGAATGTTAATAAATCTATTATATATCATGGACAATCTGACTTGGAGATTGTTGCATATATCAAAGATTTATTTGGTATTGAGGCAAGGCCTATACAAAATGGTTTGAAATATCTTGGTTATCGTATCAAACCCACTTACTACAGAATCGCTGATTGGCAATGGCTTGCTGATTGATTCTTCAAAAGGATCTTTGGCTGGGAGTTTAGATAATTGTCTTTAGGGGGACAGGTTATCCTCACACAAGTTGTTCTGTCGCAATTGGGGCTCTATTGGGCTCATCTCTTCCATATCCCTGCTTCCATCATTAACAATCTAAACTACCTCCTGGTGAAGTTCCCAAAGATTTTCTCGTTCAACGTTTCCTCTTTTCTCGGGTCAAGTCGTGAGGTCCCTCCTGCTCTTCCTTTTTCCAAATCTGTAAAATTTACAGATTTTTTCCAAAGTCGTGAGGCCCACTTTCTTTACACGCTTGCTCCCAGTCAACACACCGCCATTCTCACTCTTCCATTTCAAATCACTTGGTTGTTGTTCACACACACGGGTCTTTATATGACGACTGCTGTTGCGATTATAAATACACGGGGCAATTACAACAAAAACAGCATTTGGAGTGGTAGAGTGAGAAATACAGCATTTGAAGGAAGGAAGTTGGAGTGGTAGAGTGAGAAATGGATCTTCTTCTTCTCCTCATCATGATGCTTGTGATGATGGGTGTAGCAATGCCTACTCATTCTCAACATTTTCCTTTTAATGGACGGAGTATGATTGGGAAATCCTCTCTGTTAACGGATGTGGAGGCACTTCTGAGCTTCCGGAAGGGCATCACATTGGATCCATATGGATCGCTCTCCGACTGGATGGCCAATAACTCACATGACGTCTGCCTGTGGAATGGAATTTCGTGCAGCCCAAACAGGAGGAATCGAGTGGTTTGGTGGAACGGAATTTTGTGCAGGCCAAACACGAATCGAGTGCTTTCAATTTCTCTCTCTAACTGCTGGTTGAATGGTACGCTCTCCCCATCAATTGGGAGCCTCTCTCTTTTGCGGAGTCTCGACTTATCAAACAACCAGTTAATTGGATCTCTCCCGCGTAACATAGGTCAATTAAGTAATCTTCAATCTCTTGATTTATCAAATAACAATTTGACTGGATCTCTCCCGCGTAACATAGGTCAATTAAGCAATCTTTCTTATCTCGTTTTATCAAATAACAATTTGACTGGATCTCTCCCGCTTAGTATAAGTCACATAAAGGGTTTAAGGGTACTAGATCTATATAATAATAATATTCTTGGCACTATACCCAATACAATTAGTTTGACTTTCCTTTGGCTTTTAGATTTATCAAAGAACAATTTAGAAGGATCAATCCCTGAACTTAATGGCAGTTGTGCCTCTTTATCCTTTTTCTCTGTTCACACTAATAAACTTTCTGGGACTTTGCCAATGTTTTTGGCTAATTGTACTGGAATTGAGTATTTAGATTTAAGGAAAAACAATTTGACAGGGCAACTTCCTCACTATTTGAAATCTTTTTCAGAGTTGTCAATTTTAAACTTTGGCTATAATAATTTTCATGGTGGCATCCCTGAATGGGTAACAAATTTCACCTTTTTGTATGTATTGGATTTATCCAATAATAAATTTAGTGGAAGAATGCCATTACATTTTGAAAGACTTCAAGGATTTGTAAATTCTTTATACTATCTTCCCCTTGAAGAAGAAATCACAGTTCACATGAAAGGATGTGAGTATACTCTGCCATACCTCTCAGCTATAAACACAATACTTGATTTGTCCAACAATAATCTTGTAGGACAAATCCCTGCAAGCATCGGAACTTTGATAGCCATGCGATTGCTAAATTTATCTGGCAACCTGTTGGAAGGGCTAATACCTGCATCTCTCAGCAACATATCTACTTTGGAGCAGTTAGACTTGAGCAAGAACAATTTGAGTGGACATATTCCTGAAGAGCTCTCTAAGCTATATAGTCTGGCTGTTCTGGATGTTTCATCTAATAGCCTTTGTGGGCCAATCCCCGGAGGAACACAATTTTCCACATTTAGTTCAACATCATTTCAAAGGAATAAGTGCTTATATGGGTGTCCTTTAGATTCATGCAATGAACCGAAAATCCCAGTGGGAGAAGTTGACAATAATAGTAGCAGTGCCCATATGAAAATGGGATGGCTCGAGCATCTAGATGAAAAGATGTCATTAATGGCATTGGGGATTGGATTTGGGATCGGAATTTGGGGAGTAGTTGGTGTATTTATCTTTTGCAACAGAGCTAGACACTGGGTGTTGGGTTTACCACCTAACAAACCACAACTCTTCTATGGAATGTATAGATTCCCTACATAAAGAACCAAGTAATGGATGTTGGCTCTACTATGTGGTGAATTAAATTGTCATGTAATCTCCCAATAATATTTTTGGTATACTATCTCCTCACATATAGAACTTTTAGTGTGATCAATGTCTTATTGCATTTCCATATTAATCTCAATGTTATTTATAACTCTTATTGCATTCAATTAATTTCCAATCAAATAACATAAATATTACATTCTCTCATAGTTCTTGGCATCTCATTTTACAAACAGGCCAGACCTAACTTTTTTATGCTTATATCCTTTTCACAGTATTTTAGTATGCCATATGCAAAAACTGTTTTTTGAACATTCCAAATTATTCATAAAAATGGTGAACTTTCTTCCCACTTCTAGAATATGAAATCCTGCAATAATATAAATATATCTAATATATCTAAGAAGCTTAAACGCGGTGGAATCTTCATTGTAATGACCCAGTTTGAAATCGGAAAGGAATGTGATTGCTTGACCATGGTTATGTAACCATATGTCTTGAATATTACGTTTGCAACGGGCCTACCTGGAAAGAGATATCCTATGATATACTCATTTAATATCTTCATCCCCGGCGTCTGTCGCAAGAATATAAATAAATCCATCAACTCTATTATAAAGACTGATTGTATTTACAAAACCGATTAAAGAGAACCTAAGTGCTGTACAGCTCATAGAGTAAGTGCTGTGTGAATATATATATATATATATATATATATATATATATATATATATATATATATATATAATATATATATATATATATATATATATATATATATATATATATATATATATATATATATATATATATATATATATATATATATATATATATATATATATATATATATATGGGCGGTAGGATAGCGCCTCATTGATTGGTTAACATTTCTATTTTGCTATCATCATTTAATTGGGGATCTACCTCTGTTCAAATTCATCATTTAATTGCGGAGGTCCCATCTTTATTCAAATTAATCATTTTAATGATGGGATTGCATTTTCATTTTTATCATTAAAGTTTCGATGAAAACATATAAAGGCAATAGTTTAAAAACGTTCGATTTATTTAATTATTTATTTTTATCACACAGAATTTTAACAAAAATTGTGCGTGATTTGTTTATTAAACCTTTGAATTTGATTTAAGAAAATTTAAAATATTCTATTTTAATAAGTGAGAACTTATTTGTGGCCAGTATATTCAAGAATGGTGAACTTTCAGTTTTATATTCATATGAAACATATCTTTATGAAAAACATCTTTATCATCATTTTTATTATGTCTTTTTGGAGACATTACGTAAAATTGGAAGGATAGAGAGAAGCTTAGCATGGCCGATTAACATGGCCTTTGCTCAAGTATTTCGCACACAAATTTCTGATTCATTTTATATTTTATCCAGTTATGGTTTATATAACATGTGAAAGATTATGGAGGAAGGTGATATTTTACTTGTTACGGGCAAATTTGGAAGGGAAGTTTTGATATAAATTTTAATAATATTTTTTGAAGGGTTTTTTAATGTTTTTTTATTTATTTAAAAATGATTAAAATGTTAAATAAATAAATAAAGTGATGTTATCAAAAATTTTATTGGCAACAATGTTCTTTGGTTGGTATTGATGTCAATTTTTATATGTGTTTTGGCATGGTTTATTGGTGTATCATGATCATGAGTGTGTTGTTATTATTGTAGATGGCTAAAACTATATGTTCTAGTGTGATGATGATGTTTTATTGAGGATATGTTACAGATCTGGGTGAAGATTCTTGAGAAAATAAAACCACGGGCAATTGCAAGGGTTTTTCCCATGATATTTGGTGTGAGAGATTATTTGATGTGGTCATCAAGAGAAGTGGTGTGTAATTAATGATTTATATAGTGTATCTCGATGAGGGAGAAATTAGAATAAATATGAAATGCCATTGTTAGAATTTAGTTGAGCTATAGTGCATAATGAAGTTGTTTGAATATTTTTAGAAGTGAGCCACAATTAGAGAGGTTGAGATTGTGTTGCAAAGGGAGTTGACTTATTTATGTGTTGCAAAGTTCATTTGTTTGCTTTGGGTTCCAGCCTTAAAATGAATGAAAACGTGGCCCTGAAAATTTGAGGAGGATGGGACCTCTGACAAGTGGTGGCATGCCAAGATAGGAGTAGTGACTCCTTGCTGGTAGTGACAAGCAACCAGTGGATAGGGAGTTGGGGCTTCATAGTTGGTGGTGGCCAACAAACTGTTGTAGAGGAGTAATGGCTCTTAGCTAGTTGGGGCTAGCATTTGTAAAACAAATTGATTGATAATAAAAGAAAGAGAAGTAACACAACAATAACAAGGTGGTTTTCTCCCCCTTGAGGGTTTCCACCATATATCTTTGTGTCCTATGTGTATGCTTGATATGATGTCTATGTTGATTGTTTAGTGTGGTTTACGTGATAAAAACTATTGATGATATTTTGTGTAATGTTTGACTAATTATTTGAAAAAAAAAATTATTATATTTGTTATCACTACCGATTCACGGGGCCCCCCCTGCCCCTCCACCCCACTCTCAGTAGTGATTTGATTCTAACAATCAATAACAGAGCAAGTGCCTTCTATTGTGGCTTAATTGCTAGAAGGTGGATATGGGAAAATCATGGGTTATCAAAGTGCCCTGTTGCTTAGTCCTGCAAATTTTCAAGAATGGAGAGAGAAGGTGAAATCCAAATTATTTGCACTTGGATCTAAAGTATGGAATGCAGTGATGAATGGTTATGATGAAGAACCCCCTACAAACAAGTCCAACAATGGAATGCCCAAGCTAAGTTTACAATTTCTGACAATCTTCATAATCCGGATCTTGAGAAAGTCGTGGATCTCAATTCTGCAAAGGAGAATTGGGAAAGGTTGCAGGCCCTGCATGAAGGAGAAACCAGTACTAATGGCGGAGAAAAGGAAGAAGAAGAAAAAGGCCCCTTAAAAGGAAAGTGATCAGCCAAATGACATTTTCTCTCCCAGCGTCAAAGTGGTATATTTTCAAGAAGAGAGAGAGGCTAGATATCAAACTCAACATAGCTCTGCATTAGCTGAAATAGAAAATCTCTCTACAAAAATAGAGATCTAAAAAAGCTTCTTCAAATACTTGAAGAAAGAGAGTAATATTTTAAAGAAGAAATTATTAGTTTGAAAACTCGAATAGAACAAGGAAGGAGGATTGAAGAAGGAATGAGAAAGTATTTTAAAGAAAAGGAAAATGATTGTGAAAGATTAGAAGTTGAGGTTGTTTCTATGAGAAACAATTTAGAGAAGAAGAACAATCAGGTGGAAGGAGAATCTAGATCTAAGGCGACATCCAAAAGGACTTTCAAATAAAATGATTCTAGCAAGAAAGGGGGCCAACAATTACATCAATAGCCAGGAAGAGAGTTAAGAAAATAATTATCAATTAGAAGATCTTTCACTTCATCATCGGAGGATATAAAGTGCCTCACTTTCCATAGTTTTTGACATATAGTAGTTGATCATAAACAAAGAATGATCAATTTATATCGGTCGAATAGGCAGTTGAAGTTGGAGCAGAAAAAGGAAGCCTTCTCAACCTAGCAATTAAGGAAGATCATCATCAACCATCAAGTATAAAAATTCCTTTTATGGTCACTTATTACTTATGAAATGTTTTTAGGCACAAGGCTGTTGAATGCAGGACTAATGCAAAGAAGAAAAAGAATACAATGTAGCTCAACAAAAGATTTGATCCTTTTCCACCATTCCTTGGTCACATAAAATGTTTTACATGAGACAATATTGGCCATCTAACCAAATATTGCAAGATGCCTAATTTAGTTGTGTGATCCAGTAAAAAAGAGAATCTTAATCAAAGAAGATTAAAAAGAAAGTCTAGAAGCCTAGTCCTTAGAACAAAAATCAACATATTAGGGTTTGAGAGAGGAAGGAGCACCAAGAGACCTTAATGAATATTTGAACCAAATTAGGTCTTAGGGGGAGCATGTAAAATAAAGTGCATGAGTTCAGGGGGCTCCTAAAAGAAAAGGAAGTTTTTCTTATCATTTTATTGTCTCAATGTAAATTTTTTGTCGTGGTTTTAATATGTCATTTTATCATGTCCTCAAAGGGTGCTCTAATGGCTCTATTATTGATGTAATCATTATTTTTTATGTGGCTCAAATTGATACTTGAAGTGAATCCCCAATCTCTATTTGAATGCTCCTTTATGACCCTGTGAGCAAGTGTGCAAATCCATGATCTAATTTAAAAGTGTTTCAATAAATGGATATGGTCCAAATCCTCCAACTAGGTGTAATGAAACTAGATTAATAAGTTGTTGATTTAGTCTATGCGTTTTGAGCACTTGTGGGATAAAAGATATGTATATTGCCATGCTAGTATGTTGTACCTGCAATGCAATCCGTGTAAGGAATGGTTAGAGATTTGAAGACAAAAAGAACATAGAATGTATATGCATTGAACAAGTCCATGGATTGGTTTTGAATGTTATCGTTGAGAAATTGGTTTAAAAATTTACTATGCCAAGGTTTGGAGGGAGTGGGCATTCAGGTTGGATGCTTGAATGCATTGAATTAGTTCAAATATGTACATAGTTTGTCTTATTCATATCCAACGAACATTTTTTCAGTGCATAAAGAATTCACCTGTGGGTTGATTTCTATTGAGGAACAATCTGGTCATACAAAAAAGAGGAAGATGTGATGGGCATTTAACTTGACATTTGTGATGTCTTTCATTTCTTATATGAACTAGAGTGATCAAAGGAAATTGGGAGGGATTCATGTTTGATATATTATTTTCATGTTGTGAAAATAATCCAATGAATCAATCTGATCTTCAAGGGCATGATGGAAAATAATAAAAGTTTGATTTGGTATTTTCGACACTCGATCTTGTTCAGAATGGCGATTAGTTCTTGTTATCTTGACTAGATATGGTTTCAAGTTGGTGCAACAATGTAGTGGAGCACATTATCTATCTAATCTAATCAGAATGTAAACATGTTAATTATCTAGTTGTTATGCCATGAATATTTGGTTTAATCTGGGTGTTATGGTTGAGTTGTCACCAAAAGAGAGTGGATTGCCTTAATATCGATCTATTCATGAGAGTGTTGGTTGTTGGATGTGCATGGATCTAGTTAAAGAGTGAAACACTTTCAATGTTTGATTTAGTCCTTCATATAGTGGATCGATTTGGTTATGTTGATTTAGTCACGCATTGACTAGATCTGGTCACCAAATCATTATGGATGGCATGAATGCATTAACTATTTGGTAATGGTGGATCTGGTGTGTTAATTAGTCGTTGATGGGGTCCAAATTGATCCTTTGGGAAAATCAATTTTAAATAATGGTGTTATGTATTGATTAGAGGGTTGGAAATTAAAAACATTACCTATAGAATGCACATGGATAGAGAATGTGTTTTTTGATGTTGTAGAATGAGTGACTAAAGATGGTGTGATGGCAGTTAGATCATTGCTAGAGGTTATGCACATGTAAAGTGTGTTTGGAGAGTGTATGGTAGAGGTTAGAGCACACATGACAAAGAATTGTGTTGGCCTAGATCAGTCACTCGATACGTCGTCAAAGCCAACACTCTTACTATATACACAAGTAGAAAAACCTTCTAATTAATGAGTCTCGGGTTCTGCGTATATCAGCATGGGCTGGTGATTGTATTAGATTTTTAATAAATCTCTTAAGTTTTGTTAGGGTAAAATAGCAAATCATGTTGTCTACTTGACATAGCTTCCACACGGGAAGTCCCAACATACTCAGGGAAGGTTCATGTTTTTTTTTTTCATGAACATTTTTCTAGGGTTTTGCATCATCTCTAGCAATGGCCTCTACGAATATTAAGTCGGTTTCATATAATGGCATCAAAAGTACATAGGAAAAGTAAAGCAGGCAGTTTTGTATTGAGAGTATGTATGTTGTTGTTGTCATAAGGAGAGTATGTGTTGCTGAATGAGAATAGTATGCTTCTGTGTGGTGAGTTTCTTGGTGTAAGAGCTTGATAATATTGTCTTGTTGGGTTGTTGCGAGGGTCAAGAGTGTGAGGATATGTGATTATCATGTGCACACGATTTCTTGTATCTGTTATAATTCTAAAGACATGTATTTTTGAGAGTGAGAGAGGATGAGGTGTTGTTGAAACGTAATGGTTTCATAAATCCATTTAATATTCATATGTTGCTACCGATGTTTAGATGTTGCCAAAGTTTCAGATTTCTCGTGTATGGGTTGGATTGGTTTATTGAGTCAGGGTTTATCACTATATTGACGGTGTTGGACCTACCAACATGTCAGGGGATCTCCCCGGTAAGAAGTCCCAACTAGTTTTATAGCACCATTTACCACCCCTGGTAGATTTGATGCTCTATGATATGGCCTAGGGCAACCCTTCCCTACCAGACTTGGTCCATTTTCTAAAAAACAATGTTTTAAATCCCATACGCGATTATTCCCTATTGAAAGCACATGTACACGTGGGTCAGCCTATACCCAACCCGCGTATATGTGTTAAAACATTAAAAATATATATAATCTCCCTTAATTCAAGTGGGGTTTACGGGTTTGATTGGATACCCACCTACTATAGCCCGTGGGCCAACTATTTCCCAACTGAAAAAACTAATTTTGAGAAGTATAAATACATTTCCATGGGAAGGCCTAAAGGAGGAGAAAGGATTAGATATTGATAGTATAGTTTATTACATCCCTAATCAAGTCTGAAGATATCCCTGTGCCTTTTGCACTCCCAAGTCATATGAAACCCATGTTTCCTTCTTGAGATGTTCATCATCCCTTCATGACATCCTTGTGTATACTTATTGAGGAGGATTGCTGAGGCCTAGGCAGGACAGATCCGGAGGACAGTTTCTCTTGGAGCCGATGGACGACTCAAGTTATAGTTCTTCCATATTTTCTTTAGCTTACAATAATAAAGAGGCATTGTCCCGTTCGTGATTATTATGGTCTTTATGCATTAATTTATGTCATGATTTGCTTATAAAATCTCACGTTAATGCTCATTTTCTTACATGCTTATATGATCTAACCTTGATATCATGGACATGATTTCATTTATTTTTGGTGTATATGCTTTGCCTTGAATGAATTACAGATCTTAAAGCACAAGGAAGAAGCAGAGGGTTTGAACCCTACGGGAATGACCTCAAATATAGGACCTATGGGTAAAACCTTTTGTACCAACCTTAATTGTTTAAGTATTAGGACTACTTGTTTGTGTGTCTCTTTATGATGTATGCCCTCCACTACGTTGGGGTTCTCAACCCAAGACCCTAAGGTGATTCTACTCGAAACATAATTCGTGACTTTGTTGGGGAAAGCATTCTTGTTTTTCCTAGATTGGGTTGTTTCTTCTTGATCAAGGCCTGTTTGATTGATTTCTTGCTTTTATAGTGTCTGTGAGCTGTTTGATTCCTAGGCATCAAGTCTAATCTTTTGGATCAGGCCTGGATTTTTGTTTTTCTTTATTGAGCTTTATATTCACGCATTTCAGAGGATACAGTAGTGTATACACACCAATTTCTTCAAGTAAACTCACGTATACGCGATTTTCCTTTGTTTCAGCTGCATATACATGTTGCTTTGTCTTTGCACAGTTGCGTATACCTTATTTTGAATAAATTTTTCAAAATATTGGACCCAGTTAAGATTGTTGCTTGGTGTTTTTTTCTATTTTCTGGTCATTCACTGTCAGTAAAGCTCTGCTTTCATGCAAGTTTTCAGTTTCTAATCTTCTCCCTGTTGAAAACCTAGTCAACCTAGGGCTTTATTTTTGAGTAAAGTTTCAGTTTGGGGTTTGGGTTCAAGGCTTCTTGTAGAAGTTCTTGGTTTTTCTGACTTTGCGGAACAAGCAATTGTTTGTAGTTTTATTTATAACCAAACTTTCGGATTGTTTTGCTTTGCTTTCCTTTTTGTGGTTGACCCATTTTGTTTTTCATGGTTTTTGAGTGCCTCTTTGGAAATCTTGAAATTATTTCTTGACATTCTTTTGGTTTTCTAAAGTCCTTTATACTGTTGTTCAGATAAATCTATGCAAGTATGTAGTCCTTTGTGATTTCAAGTTTTATTATATTAATGATGTGCATAACTTGTGAATTTTGGGACTCTTTATGCTTGGTTTTGGTCTTGGAATTTTAGTAGTCTTTGTGTTCTCAAAAAATTATTTGGGTTCTTTAAAAAACAAAATGACAAAAACATTGTTCTTGCCTTTTTTTTTCTTTTCAATTTTTGTTTTTGGTTTCTTCATTTTTTTTGAGCAATTGTGAACTTTTTCGATTGGTTTCAAGGGAAGTTTGTCATTGAATTTGTGCCCTCCTTATAGCCAAGTTGGCCTATTGATCTTGTGAAGGAACACATTTTCTTACATGAGCATCCATAGAATATTGCACCATCATTATAGTTTGCATTAAGTTAGTTTTCACTGCAGGCATTTTAGTCTTTCTGTTAGATTTTGAGTGTGTGGAGCGTGTTTACTGCAAACGTTGAATATTGGATTCAACCATTTGAGGGGTCCAATGCCACCAAAACATCTCGATATGTACTCCAATGCTCTGAGTGGAAGCATCCCAACTTCTTTGGGCAACTGCACTTCACTTAAAGAATTGTATATTCACGCCAACAATTTGAGTGGTCCAATACCATCAAAGATCTATCACCTGGTCAGGTTGGAAACACTCTAGTTTTCTGACAATAGTATAAGTGGAAGCATTCCAGCTTCAATTGGCAACTGCACTTCACTTTATGACTTTAGGGGTAGAGGAAACAAATTGAGTGGTCCAATCCCTTCAATTATTGGTTTGATGAAAAGCATATCATTTATTGATTTATCCAACAACTCTCTCAGTGGCCACATTCCTCCCACAATATTCAATTGTACTCACCTATATTTTTTTAGCCTAGCCACTAAAAACCTTAGAGGTAGCATTAATCCCCCAGTATTACCAATACGGAATTGAACTATCTCAACTTATCAAACAACCAGTTAATTGGATCTCTCTCATGTAACATAGGTCAATTAAGCAATCTTCAAGATCTTGTTTTATCAAATAACAATTTGACTGGATCTCTCCCACGTAACATAGGTCAATTAAGAAATCTTCACTTTCTTGCTTTATCAAATAACAATTTGACTGGATCTCTCCTGCCTAGTATAAGCCACATAAAGGATTTACAACTACTAGATTTATATAATAATAATATTTTTGGCACTATACCCAATATTATTAGTCCTGATTCCCTTATAATTTTAGATTTATCAAAGAACAAATTAGAAGGATCAATACCTGAACTTAATGGCAGTTGTGCCTCTTTAAATATTTTCTCTGCTCACACTAATAAAATTTCTGGGACTTTGCCAATGTTTTTGGCTAATTGTACTAGTATTCATTATTTAGATTTAAGAAAAAACAATTTGAGAGGGCAACTTCCTCACTACTTGGAATCTTTTTCATTATTGAAAATTTTAAACTTTGGTTATAATAATTTTCATGGTGGCATCCCTGAATGGGTAACAAATTTCACCTATTTGTATGCATTGGATTTATCCAACAATAAATTTAGTGAAAGAATGCCATTACATTTTGAAAGGCTTCAAGGATTTGTAAAGTCTTCAAACTATATTTCCTTTGAAGAAGAAATCACACTTCACATGAAAAGATGTGAGTATATTCTGACATGCCTCTCACCTACAAACACAATACTTGATTTGTCCAACAATAATCTTGTATGACAAATACCTGCAAGCATAGGAACTTTGACAGCCATGCGATTCCTAAATTTATCTGGCAACCAGTTTGAAGGGCAGTTTGAAGGGCTAATACCTGCATCTCTTAGTAACATATCTACTTTGGAGCAGTTAGACTTGAGCAAGAATAATTTGAGTGGATAGATTCTTGAAGAGCTCTCTAAACTATACAATTTGGTTGTTTTTGATGTTTCATCTAATAGCCTTTGTGGGCCAATCCTCGGAGGAACACAATTTTCCACATATAGTGCAACATCATTTAAAAGGAATAAGTGCTTATATGGGTGTCCTTTAGATTCATGCAATGAAAAAGAAAACCCAGTGGGAGAAGTTGACAATAATAATAGCAGTGCCCCTATTAAAGTGGGATGGTTCGAGCATCTAGATGAAAAGATGTCATTAATGGCATTGGGGATCGGATTTGGGATTGGAATATGGGGAGTAATAGGTGTATTTATCTTTTGCAACAAAGCTAGACATTGGGTGTTGGGTCTACCACCTAACAAACCACAACTCTTCTATGGAATGTATCGATTCCCTACATAAGAACCAAGTAATGGGTGTTGGATCTACTATGTGGTGAATCAAATTGTCATGTAATCTCCAAATGATATTTATGGTATACTATCTTCTCACACTAGAATTTTTAGTGTGATAAATGTATGATTGCATTTCCATATTAATCTTAATTTTGTTTATAACTCTTAATCATTTTTTATAGTGTTCAATTAATTTCCAATCAAATAACATAAATATTACATTATCTAATGGTTCTTCACATCTCATTTTGCAAACAAGCTAAGCCTAGCTTTTCTATGCTTGTATCATTATCATAATGTTTTAATATGCCATATACAAACACTAGTATTTTTGAAAATTCCAAGTTACTGACAAAAATAGTAAACTTTCTTCCCACTACTAAAACATGAAATCTTACTATAATATTAATATATCTAGGAAGTTTAAAAAACCATAAATATTACATTATATAAATTAATATAAACTAAAAAAATAATTTGCAATGATAAATATATTCACTGCTTCATTATTATTTTTATCAATATATATATTATTTTGATATATAAAATATTATATATATATATATATATATATATATATATATAAACTTGATAATTAGAAATTAACATAAAATCGATTCTATTTTCAAAATTATTAAATTACTTTATATATATATATATATATATATATATATATATATATATATAATAGGTAAGCATTAACCAAGTTCACAACATAAACATAAACAGGTAAAGTTGATACTTATATTTGTTTAACAAAATTTCTCATTCATTTTATATATTTGCCAGAGTTATGGTTTATGTAACATATGAAAGATAGGAAGGAGATATTTTAATTGCAACACATTCATTTTATATATTTGCACGAGTTATGGCTTATATAATCTATGAAAGATCTCATTTATTTTATATATTTGCAAGAGTTATGGTTTATATAACATATGAAAGATCACAGAGGACGGAGATATTTTAATTGCAATTAGCAAAGTTGGAATGTAAGTTATATTATTTGTATAAAGAATTTCACTAATTTTGAAAAAAATTAAGTGAAAAGCATAAGATATGTTGTGATATAAATTTTAATAATTTTAATTTTTTTATATGATTTTTAAATTATTTTTTTAATACTAAATTATTTCTATTTATTCATTTAAAAATAATTAAAATATTGAATAAATAAATAAAGTGATGTTAGTATCATTTTTGTTGACAATAATGTTGTTTGGTTGGTATTGATGTCAACTTTCAGATGTGTTTTGGGGTATATCATGATTGCAGGTGTGTTGCTATTGTTGGAAATGGATAGAATTATGTATTCTAATGTGATGATGTTGTATTGAGGATATGTATAAATCTAGGTGAAGATTCTTGTGAGGCAATTACTAAGGGTTTTTCCCATGGCATTTGGTGTGAGAGCTTATTTAATGTGGTCATCAAGAGAAATGGTGTGTAATTAGATATTTGATTTAGACTATCTTGATGAGGGAGAAATTAGCATAAATATGATATGTTAGTGTTGGAGTTTAGTTGAGCTACAATGCATAATGAAGTTATTTGAATATATGTAGCAGTGAGCACCAGTTAGAGAGGTTCAGATTGTGTTGCAAAGAGAGTTGGCTTATTTATTTATATGTTTTAGAGTGAGTTGGTTTATTTATGTATTGCAAAGTTTGTTTGTTTGCTTTGGGGTCTAGTATGAAAATGAATGAAATCATGGCCTTGATAATTTGAGGAGGTTGGGACCTCCGACAAGTGGTGGCTTGCCAAGATAGGAGTAGTGACTCCTTGCTGGTAGTGGCCAGCAAATAGTTGAGAGTGGGTTGGGGCTTCCTAGATGGTGGTGCCAACAAACTATTGCAGAGGAGTAGTGGCTCCTAGCTAGTTGGGGTTAGCATTTATAAAAGAAATTAATTGATAATAAAAGAAAGATAAGTAGTGCAACAACAACAGGGTGGTTTTCCTCCCCTTGAGGGTTTCCATGTTGGCATTGTAGTGTTGGCATTGATGTCAACAAACTCTTGGTGCTACTGGTCATATGCATGTGTGTTAAGTGCTTAGTGTTGGATGTTTTGGCGATGGTCTTATTAGTTGGCATTGATGTCAACATACCTATGACTAGACCTAGTGGAGATGATATTATGGTTGTTGAGGAGATGGATTCTAGACATGTTGAGTTGGTTGGAAATGTTGCTATTGCAGGAGGATTGGATTGTTGCTATGGGTGTTGATGTTGTGTTGTAGCTTGGAGATGCTATTGTTGCAAGTGGTTGGAGTGCTTCTCTAGATGTTGCATATGTCTCTAAATGTCTTGGAGACATTGCATATGCTGCTACAAGTGTGAGATGTGGTTGCTTGTATTGGAGGTGCTTCTACCAGTGATGGAGGCAGTTGTATTCCTTGATGTTGTTGCTGCAGGAGTTGGGGATGTTGTTATAGGTGATGGAGATGTTGCTACAAGCATTGGAGGTGCTAGAGATGTTGTGGTTGTTTCTTTAGGAGCTGGAGGTGTTGGTCTTGGTGCTAAAGTTGGCAAAATAGGTCTAGCATGTCCCTGACTTGTTCTTAGCCTATTTCATCAGTTGTAGACCTGTTGCAGAGGCTTGGACGAGTGTAAAGGTGTTGGAGAAGATGATGGAATAAGTGGCAGAAGTTCAAAGCTAAGAGGTTGATGATTTTATTGATCTTTAGCCCTAGTCGCATAGGCAGAGGCCTATGGGAGTGGTTTTAGGCTCCAGTCGCTTGTAGGACAGGCTCAAGGGAGCAGTTATAGCTCCCGTCGCTTAGAGGATAATGATAAGGGAGCGACCAGGGATTTTCACGAGAATTGCTCCGCATTCCTCGGATTGTTGAGCTAATTTTGGCATTTTGGCGACATCCTTGATTAAAATTTTTTGGTTTATCATTAGAAAATTTCGTGGGACCTTCAAAATTTGATTAAAGTTAAAAAGATCAAAAAGGCTAGTGGAGTTAGTGGTTGATTGGGTGAATGAGTTGAATCTGAATCTAATCTAACTTATGAACAGAGTTGTGAAGCCCAATAGTTCTAAGTAATTATTGAGTTGAGCACTTGGGTTCATCTACATATTGGAGATAACTTATTGTTAGTATGGTTGATTGTCTAGTCATTGTGTGGAGTGAATGAGAGCTTAGAGAAGAGCTTGCAAGATGCATCTATTGTCTAGTGCAAAATTTATTAAGCAGTTTGCAGTTGTAGTAGTAATGAGATGAAGTATGTTTCAGCCATGATTTTGTGGATTGAGTGAGAAGATGTAGTGAGGATTTGAGTAGAGTTTGAGGAGATTGTTTTCCAACTGGTGTGGAGCTTTTGTGTGAAGTTTTTGATGGAAGCTAGAGCTGCAAATTTTATATTTGATTGAACTTTGATGCTAAGTTTCTATAGTGCTCATGTTGAGCAAGTTTATAGAGTCCAGTCTGAAAATATATGAAACGAGGCTCGCATGGAGGAAGTGAAGGCATGGAGGCTTTACGTATACAATGATTTGCGGATTCAATAGATGGAAGATATTTATCCATCCAATGGTGGTTGGATAGTTTGATAGAAATTGGGTGAGGCTCATTGGTCATGGTGGTGACCAGCAGATCAGAGTTTATAGAGTCATGTTGTTAGTTCAGGAGTAACGAGGCAAGGATCGACTGATCGTGGGAGTCTTCAGTGGATGGTAGTCCAAAGATTCGAGAGAGAAAGAATTTCATGTCTGATAATGTCAACATAATTGAAATATGTTGAGTCTTCCGACTCATAGGAGTGAGCTTATCCATGTATAATTTGTTTAGCGCTTGATAAAAGAATTGAACAACGCAACAATAGTAGGGTGGTTTTCTCCCTAGAAGGGTTTTCCACCAGAAACACATGTGTCCTTTGTGTTTATTATTTTTATGGTTGCATGTTTATTTTGATTCTCTAATCTATGGTTTTTTGTTTCAGTACATGCATGGTGAAAAGATTAATAATTGGTGAAAAAGTTCAAAAGTGCCACACTACTGATTCACCCCCCCCCCGTCCCTCTCAGTAATAATCTAGTCTCCAACAATTGGTATCAGAGCGGGGGCTCTCGATTGCAACTTGATCACTGGAGAGTGGATCTTGGAGATTTTGGTAGAAATTTTGCAAGTTTACCAAAATGGACCAATAAGGTATTCCAGTACTTCATGAAGGTAAATTTGCAACTTGATGAGTAAATTTGGATTCATATTTTTTATCTATTGATGAAGATATTTTGATATCACTTGAATATGGTGTTAAATATAAATCTAATGATTTAGATAAAAATATTAGTTTGAATGGTATTTCAAAATCTGATAGCATGCGTGTGAAGCATTATGAGACTGCCAAAGATATGTTGGATAAGTTGTAGAACTTGTATCTTGGAGGAAAGTTGCATTTTTCAAAAATGGAGAAAAATGAAAAGGATTCAACATTTATCGCAGTAACAAATCAGTCCTCCTCACAAGAAGAATATGAAAGCACTAGTGATTGTAGTGATAGATCAAGCATCGGTTACAAAAATGATGAGAAATCCAAGGTGAAAGCACCAGAAGTTGAGATTCAAAGGCTCATGGCTGAAGACAAGGAGTTGAAGGATAAATGTCAGAAATTGAAGGGTGAAGAAATTTCCGCAAGATAAGAATTGGAGAGGTTAAAAACTAGTGTGCAAGCATCTACAAGCAAATCTAAAATTCTTGGAGCACCTATTTACAACAAAAATAATGAGATTCATAAGTCATGCAGGAAGCAACAAAACAAGAGACGAAGATCAAAGAAGAAGAATATAATTAGGAAGTGTTATAGTTGTGGAATTCGTGGACACATAGTAGCAAGTTGCATCAATGGAGAGATCAATCTCTCTCATCAAAAGGAGCAACCAAAGCAGAAGCCACATCAAGCGTGCATGCAAAGGAAATATCCATCTTTCAGGTATAATAGTCCCTTTTATGGTTATTGTTTCTCATGCAATGATTTTTGGCCATGGGGCTATTGACTATAGGGCACATGCAAGAAATAAAAATCAAATAAGCAAAAGATATCCAGTTATTCCTCAATTCCTTGGTCACATTAGATGTTTTGTGTGTGACAATGTTGGCCATAAGGCCAAGGATTGCAAATTGCCCATGTGTTTTAGGAGATCCATTCAGAGAGAGGAGAATGTACAAATGAAACCGCATAAGAAGAAGATGGATCAACAAATGAAAGTTGGGAGGAGAAAAGAGTAGCAAGGTTCTCCCACAAAAAATTGAGGCATGCATGGTCTCAGGGAGAGCATATGGTTGCATTATGAGTTGTATGCAAATTCTTAATTATGCAGCCATATGGGGAAGAGTATGAGAAGACAAATCTGCATTTCTAGAGATGCATGTCTTCAGTGGAAGTCCTTGTGGTTTGAAGTGTTATTTCCAATTTTAGCTCTTTTTATATTCCAGTTTGTTTTAGTTGGAGTTGTCATGCACATTCGTTGATAGTTTTGGAGTAGTTATATGTTTTGATTTTATTGATGCTAATGGTGTTATGGAAGGCATTATTATGTGCATTGTCTAGGTGTGATGGGGGATCACACATCCAGGGGGAACATTTGTGCTTCCTAATAGATCAGCAGAGTGTTTCCATTGTGTTCCTATGTAGTGCATATATATTTGACATTGATTTGGTGTAGGGAAGATATTTTGATGTTGCTGCCATATAGTAGAAAATATCATATGTTTGGCACAATATAGTTGATCTTTATGTCATATGTTGTCATGCATATGTCGCTGCCATGGAGATAAAATGATATGTTGGAGATAGTTCATCTAGATTACGCATATTATTGCTTATATTTTCATTTCTAGATGAATCATACATGCTGTTGATATGTATTAGATGGATGATTCATGTGTTGTAGCTGCATGAAGAGAATATGTTTTTGCCTATAGTATGATTTTACATGGTTGAGAGATGATGATTTATATTGTTGCTCATATATTGCAAAAGCATATTGCTTCTCATGTATTGTTGGATGGATGAGTTACGATGCTTGTTTCTCATATGTGAAGAATATATGTTTTTGCTTCTCACTGACTTATTGCTTATGCTTCATTGATGATACGTTGCTAACCTATGATGAGGATAATTATTTTCTACTACTTATGATTCTTTTTGTATGATGGATGTTGCTACTTGGTTTTTCCCTCATGGGGAGAGAGAATTTGATGTGAGGATATATTTGATGCTACTATTATGACATATTGGTATTTTTGTATCTATGTGGAGCATGGTGATCTTGTTGCAGGATATTTATTGTTGGGATGATGATGGCCAAGGTGTTGAGAGGCCATGTAATAGCATATTATATTGTTAGTACTTATTATTTTTGTTGCTACATTTGGAGAGATTATGTCATAGCTCGTGGAGGTTGTACGATTTGATGCACTTGCCATGCATTACATTTTATTACTGTTGCTATATGGAGAACATATTCATTGCTCATTTTTCCATGTACTCATGATATTTCATGTTTTTGGCATGTATTGATGAGAGCACATTGTGTGTAGATGTAAAAGCCATGTACTATTATTGTATCATCTTGGTCTTATTTCTCATGGAAAGACCCATTGTGTCTAGTATTATTTTTCATTAGCTATGTATGGGTCAAGTGGAGTCCAAGTCTTGTTTCATGTTGTATATCTTTGATGTAGCCTCACATATTGGGTGCATGATGTAAACTTGGGTCCATAGAATCATGGTTGGTGATAGGCATAGAGGAGTCATATGTATGTTCCATGTACTTATCACAACTACGTATATGCTCGATGAAGCATTATGTTGTAATGTATTGTATATCATGTCCGAAGTTAGTTAGAGTCATGGTCCATGAGGAGTAGTCTCTTGCACTTGGAAAGTAGGCTTATTGTAGTCAACATATGTGTTTCTTCAGCAGGTAGAGTGTTGATTGCAAATCCATTACATGCTTAGGGGGAGCATGTTTCAGTCTTCATTGATGGCATTGCATTGGCTAGTGGTTTGGCAGGCGATTTCCTTGTTTTTACATGATTATCTTCAAAATGATTCTTCTTATGTTGTATCAGTATGGTGTTGTGTATGGTAGGGGGAGTCTTCCTCTCTTCCGATACATTATTGAAATTGATCTTCAGTGTTAATATGGCCCTTTACCATTGATGTCAAAAGGGGAGAGATTTGGATGGTTAGAGGTTAGCCTCACATGTTGTATTGAGGTTGTATCAATGCCAAAGGGGGAGTTTGTTGGCATTGTAGTGTTGGAATTGATGTCAATAAACTCTTGGTGTTGCTGGTCCTATGCATGTATGATGAGTGCTTGGTGTTGGATGCTTTGGTGATGGTCTTGTTAGTTGGAATTGATGTCAACATACTTATGACTAGACCTAGTGGAGATGATGTTGTGGTTGTTGAGGAGATGGATTCCAGACATGTCGAGTTGGTTGGAGATGTTGCTGTTGTAGGAGGATTAGATTGTTGCTATGGGTGTTGATGTTGTGTTTTAGCTTGGATATGTTGCTACTGTAGGTGGTTGGAGTGCTTCTCTAGATGTTGCATATGTCTCTACATGTCTTGGAGACATTGCATATGCTGCTACATGTGTGAGATGTGGTTGGTTGTGTTGGAGGTGCTTCTACCAGTGATGGAGGCAATTATATTCCTTGATGTTGTTGTTGCAGGAGTTGGGGATACTGCTACAGGTGATGGAGATGCTACTACAGGTATTGGAGGTGTTAGAGATGTTGTGGTTGCTACTTAAGGAGTTGGAGGTGTTGGTCTTGGTGCTAAAGTTTGGAGAATAGGTCTAGCATGTACCTAAGTTGTTCTTAGCCTATTTCATTAGTTGCAGACATGTTGTAGAGGCTTCGAGGAGTGTTCATGTGCTAGAGAGGACGATGGAACATGTGGCAGTGGTTCAGAGCTGAGAGGTTGATGATTTTACTGAGCTTTAGCCCTAGTCGCATGCACAAAGGCCTACGGGAGAGGTTCTAGGCTCCAATCACTTGCAGGATAGGTTCAAGGGAGCATTTATAGCTCCAGTCGCTTAGAGGACAACACTAAGGGAGTGACCAGGGATTTGCACGAGAATTTCTCCACATTCCTCGCATTATTGAGCTAATTTTTGTGTTTTGGCGACATCCTTGATCAGAACTTTTTGGTTTATGGTTGGAAACGTTCATGGGACCTCCAGAAGTTGATTAAAATTGAAAATATAAAAAATTATAATCGAGTTAGTGGTTGATTGAGTCAATGAGATGAATTTGGATCTAATATAGCTTATGAACAGAGTTGTGAAGCCTAGTTGTTCTGAGTAATTATTAAGTTGAGCACTTGGGTTCATCTTATTATTGAAGATAGCTTATTGTTAGTATGGTTGATTGTCTAGTTGTTGTGTGGAGTGAGTGAGAGATTGGAGAAGAGCCTACAAGCTCCATTTATTGTCTAGTGCAAAATTTATTAAGCAGTTTGCAGTTGTAGTAGTAGTGAGATGAAGTATGTTTCAGCCATGATTTTGTGGATTGAGTGAGAAGATGCAGTGAGGATTTGGGTAGAGTTTGAGGAGGATTTTTTCCAGCTTGTGTGGAGTTTTTGATGGAAACTAGAGCTACAAATTTGATATTTGATTGAGCTTTGATGCTCGGTTGCTGCAGTGCTCATGTTGAGCAAGTTTTCATAGTCCAGTTTGAAAATATATGAAACGAGGCTCTCGTGAAGGAAATGAAGGCATGGAGGCTTTAAGTATACAATGATTGGAGGATTCTATAGATGGAAGAGATTTATCCATCCAATGGTGGTTGGATAGTTCGGCTGAAGCTAGGTGAGGCTCATTGGTCATGGTGGCAACCAACATATCAAAGTCTGTAGAGTCGTTTTGTTAGTTCAGGAGTAACCAGGTGAGGATCAACTGATTGTGGGAGCCTTCAGCATATGGTAGTCTAAATATCCGAGAGAGAAAAAATTTCCTATTTGATAGTGCCAGCATACTGTGAAAGAAGTTGAGTCTTCCGGCTCATAGGAATGATCTTATCCATGCATAATTTTTTCAACACTTAATAAAAGAATTGAGCAACGTAGCAGAAACAAGGTGGTTTTTTTCCCAGGAATGGTTTTCCACCAGAAACACATGTGTCCTATGTGTTGATTATTTTTATGGTTGCATTTTTAAATTGATGACCTGATCTATGGTTTCTTATTTCAGTACATGAATGGTAAAAATATTAATAATTGGTGAAAAATTTTAGAAGTGCCACACTACTGATTCAACCCCCCCCCCCCCCAACTTAGTAGTGATCTAGTTTCCAACATTCCACCAGATATCTTTTTTTCCTATGTGTATGCCTGATATGATGTCTATGTTGATTGTTTAATGTGGTTTATATGATCAAATCTACTAACAATATGTTGTGTAATGTTTGATTAATTAATTTGCGAAAATATTTTAAATTTGTATATTTTCTATCACTACCCATTCACCCCCTCCTCTCAATAGTGATCTGATTCTAACAATTGGTATTAGAGTAGGTGTTTTCTGTTGCAACTCAATTGCTGAAAGGTGGATCTGGGTGAGTGCTTTGATGCTTAGTCCAAAAAAATTCAAGAATGGAGAGAGAAGGTGAAATTCTAGTTATCTGCACTTGGATCTGAAGTCTGGAATGCAGTGATGAATGCATATGAAGGAGAAACCCCTACAAAACAAGTTCAACAATGGATTTCCCAAGCCAAGTTTGCAATTTATAACAATATTCATAATTTGGATCTTGAGAAAGTCATGGATCTCAAGTCTGTAAAGGAGATTTGGGAAGTGTTGTAGGCCTTGTATGAAGGAGACACCAATAGCAATGGTGGAGAAAAGAAAAAGAAAAGGAAGAAGAAGAAAAGGCCCCTCACAAGGAAATTGATCATCAATATGAGATATGCTCTCCCAACATCAAAGTGGTAGTTTTTTAAGAAGAGAGATCAGTTGGAGATAAAGCTAAACTTAGCTATGTATTAGCTGAAACATAAAAACTCTCAGTGAAAAATAGAGATTTGAAAAATATTCTATAAATACTTGAAGAAATATAGAAATATTTTAAGGAAGGAATTATTAGTTTGAAAACCTAAATAAAAGAAGGAAGGAGGATTGAAGAAGGAAAGAGCACACAATTTAAATAAAAGGAAAATGAATGTGAAAGATTAGAAACTGAGGTGTTTTCAATGAGAAACGATTTACAGAAGAAGACAATCATAGGGAAGGAGAATCTAGTTCTAAGGAAACATCCAAAAGGACTTTCAAGGAAAACGACTCCAACAAGAAATGAGGCCAAAAATTGAATCAACAACCAAGAAGAGAGTCAAGAAAATAATTCTCAACTAGAAGATCTTTCACTTCATCATTGGAGGATATCAAGTGCCTCACTTGCTAAATTTTTGGACATATAGTAGCTGATCATAAAAATAGAATAATCAATTTTTATCAGCAGAATAGAAAGTTGAAGTTGGAGTAAAAAAGAAAGATTTCTCAACCTAGCAATCAAGGAATATCATCATTAGTCATTAGGTATAAAAATTCCTTTTATGGTTATTATTACTTATGCAGTGTTTTTTGGCACAAGGTTGTTGAATGCATGACCTATGCAAATAAGAAAAAGAATAGAATGAAGATCAAAAAAATATCTAAGCCTTTTCCACCATTTCTTTGTCACATAAGATGTTTTACATGTGACAATCTTGGCCATATGGCCAAATATTGCAAGTTTCCCAATTTATTTCTGTGATCTAATAAAAAAGAGAAGCTTAATGAAAGAAGATAAAAAAGAAACTCTAGAAGAGATTCTCATACAAGAAAGTAAAATATTAGGGTTTGGAAGAGGAAGGAGCACCAAGAGACCTCAATAAATAATTTAGGCCAATTTGGTCTTAGGGGGAATATGTAACAGAAAGTGCATGAGTTCCAGGGGGGCTCCTTGATACTTGAAGTGAAGCCTCAATCATTGTTTCAATGCTCCTTTCTGACCCTGTGAGAAAGTGTGCGGAGACATGATCTGATTTAAAAGTGTTTCAATAAATGGATCTAGTCCAAATCCTCCAGCTAGGTGTAATGGAGCTAGATTAATATGTTGTTGATTTAATATGTGAATTTTGAGAAATTGTGCGATGACAGAGAGGTAGAGTGCCATGCTAGTGTGTTGTACCTGCATTACAATTAGAGTAAGCAATGATTAGCTGTTTGAAGAAAAAAATGACACAGAATGTGTATGCATTGAACAAGTCCATGGATTGGTTTTGAATGTTATTGTTGAGCAATTCATTTCAAAATTTACTATGCCAAGGTTTATAGGGAGTGTGCATTCATGTTGGATTCTTAAATTCATTGAATTGGTTCAAAGATGTACATAGTTTTTCTTATCCAGATCCAACAAACATTTTTTCAACTCTAAAAGATTTCACCTGTTGGCCAATTTCTATTGAGGAGAAATTTGGTCATATAGAAACAAGGAAGATGTGATGGGAAGTTAACTTGACATTTGTTATGTATTTCATTTTTTATCTAACCTAGAGAGATCAAAGGTAATTGAGAGGGATTCATGTTTGATATAGTATTGTCATGCTGTGAAAATCATCCAATGAATTGATTTGGTCTCAAGGGCATAGTGGAAAATAATAAAAGTTTGAATTGGTATTTTTGACACTCGATCTTGTTCAAAATGGTGATTAGTTTATGTTATCTTGACTAGATCCAATTTCAAGTTGGTGCAACAATGTAGTGGATTGTATTATCTATTTAATCTTATCATAATTGAACATGTTAATTATCTAGTTGTTATTCCATGAATATTTGTTTTGATCTAGATGTTATGGTTGAGTTGTCACCAAAAGAGAGTGGAACACCTTAATATCGACATGGTCATGATAGTGTTGGTTGTTGGATGCACATGGATCTAGTCTTGATCTAGTTAAGGAGTGAAAAACTTTCAATGTTTGATTTGGTCCTTCATATAGTGGATTGATTAGGCCTTGTTGATTTAGTCACACATTCACTAGATTTGATCACCAAATCATTATGAATGTCATGAACACATTAAATTTTTAGTAATGGTTGACCGAGTGTGATAATTAGTCGTTGATGGGGTTTAAATTGATCCTTTGAGAAAATCAATTTTAAACAATGGTGTTATGTATCGATTAGAGGGTTGGAAACTGAAAGTATTCCCTGTAGAATGCACATGGACAGAGAATGTGCTTTTTGATGTTGCATAATGTGTGACTAAATATGGTGCGATGGTAGTGAGATCATTGCTAGACGTTGTGCACATGTAAAGTATGTTTGGAGAGTGTATGAAAGAGGTTAGAGTGCACATGACAAAGAGTTTTGTTGGCCTGGATCAGCCACTCGGTAGCTATACATTGTCGAAGCCAACATTGTCACTATATACACAAGTAGAAAACCCTTCTAATTAATTAGCCTCGGGTTCTACATATATCAACACGGGATGGTGATTGTATTGGAGTTGTAAGAACTCTCTAATTTTTTTTAGGTTAAATTAGTAGATAATGGCGTTTACTCAACATAGATTCCACACAAAAAGTCCCAACATACTTAGGGTAGGTTTTGTGTTCGTTTTTTTTTCACAACCATTTTTGTAGGGGTTTGCATCACCTCTTGCAATGACCTCTACAAAGATCAAGCCAGTTTCATAGATTGGCATCAACAATACATAGGAAACGTAAAGCATGCAATTTTGTATTGAGAGTATGTATGTTTCTATTGTCATAAGGAGAGTAGTGTTGCATGAATTAGAATAGTATGTTGTTGTGTGCTGAGTTGTTTGGTGTGAGAGCTTGATAGTATTTCCATTTTGAGTTGTTGCAAGGGTCAAGAGTGCAAGGAGATGTGATTATCACGTGCACATGATGTCTTATATCCACTATGATGCTAAAGCCATGTATTGTTGAGAGTGAGAGACAACATGTGTTGCTAAGGATTAATGGTATCATAAAGCCATGTAATGTTCATATGTTGCTATCAAAGTTTAGATGGCACCAAAGTTTTGGATTTCCCGGTCAGATAGGTGTATTGAGATATATGGTAAAAGTTTACCATGTATCTCATAATAATAATAATAATAATATTTAACTATTATATTAAAAAATATTTATTTATTTTCAATTAGTAAAATTAGTAATCGAAGAATTCTCTTATTTAATTAACATAAATTCAAGTTCATCTTTTACCATTAAAATTATTAAATACATTAAATTGCTTCTAACATAAATACGATTAAATTAAAGAATTAAAAAAGAACCATTATATATTATATATATATATATATATATATATATATATATATAAGAGGTATAACATTGACCACGTTCACAACATAAACATGTAACGACGAAACTTACATTTGTTTAACCAAATTTCTCATTCATTTTATATTTATGCAAGTTATGTATAACATGTGAATTATCATTAATCTCCTCGACAACCTTGGGGTTAGGCCTTGCTAGTTTGGCTGATGGGTATATCCCTTCAGGTTGATCTGCTTGGATTTTCCCGTGGAAAAAAACATCTAAATTATCATTCATGTTATTCCTCTATAAGTTATGGTTTATATAACATGTGAGAGATTAAGCAAGAAGCTGATATTTTAATTGTTACTTTTCTTATATAAAGAATTTCACCAATTTTTAAAAAGATTAAGTGAAATGCATTAGATATGTTTTGATATAAATCTTAATAAATTATTTTTTTAATGGTTTTTAAAATTTTCTTTTAATAATATAATTTTTTTTATTATTCATTTAAAAATGATTAAAATATTTAATAAATAAATAAAGTGATGTTACTAATTATTTTTGTTGATGACAAAGTTGTTTAGTTACCATTGATGTCAATATTCATATATTTTTTGGGGTGTATCATGATTGCAGGTGTGTTTCTATTGTTGTAGATGACTAGGACTCTGTATTCTAGTGTGATAATGTTGTATTAAGGATATGTTATAGATTTGGGTGAAAATTATTGAGAAAATAAAACCACGGGAAATTACCAAGGGTTTTTCCCATGGTATTTGGTGTGAGGGCTTGTTTGATGTGGTCATCAAGAGAAATAGTGTGTAATTAATGATTTGATTTAGTTTATCTTGATGAGGGAGAAATTTAGATAAATATGATATGCCAGTGTTGGAGTTTTAATCTAAGCGGATGGTGGTGGCCACCCACCTATTCCACTTGGACCCCCACCATTATTTCTTTCAGTTTCCTTAATTGTAGCATAATTTACTATTATTGGCAGTTTTTTAGGCCCTGAACTTCCAGAGCCATTTTGAGGTCCTAAACAACATTTTTTTTTTAAATGGGAAAACCTGTAGCCTATTATAGGGGTTTGTAGTCGAAAGTTGTATTCCTCGGATAATTATTTCTAACAAGGTATCGTACACATAAAACAGAGATCATATGCCAAAGTTACGACCCCAGGAAGTTGATGTACCAATTTACCCCAACGAGGCCCACAGACTTTTGGCGCTTCATCTCCTGGCGTTAAGTTTTTGGATGTTTAGGGTTTTCCATTATTTCTCAATAATAAATAGGCCTTTCAGACTCATTGTAAAAGTGTTAAGAAGGCATGTAACTGCCACATATCTTCTCAGAGATAAATTACCATTATCTGAGCTAGTTTATTTCCATTTTTCATGTAAACAATTTTTAGTAATTTGTTATTAATGAATTGAAGTTCTATTTTTGTTGTATCTCTGTGTTTCTGTTTATATCTATATTTCATTTCGTTCCTTCAAAAATTTGGATCAGTGGTATCAGAGTAGTTTTCTCTTTCTTTGTTTTTCTATGCATGTCCCCAACGAGACCGGGGTATAAGGAGTTGGGACTTGAATTGGTTGAGCCTTTAAAAGCTCATCCCCACTAACATGGAAGACCTCCCATGGTGGAATAAAATAAGGACAAGGGAGCAAGAGATCCTATCAAACTTCTACTCGAAGAATCCCTTAGGTGGCAATGGAACAAGATGATGGACAATTTTTCCCAGATTCTTCGGTGGATGCCCACTGACGAGGCATCTTCATCCAATGGTCACTTCGTAGGTGCCACCCCCTTCAAGGTACAATTGAAATTTGATATCCCTATATTCAAAGGTCAAATAGATGCAAATGTTGTAGATAAATAGTTGAATCTGTTGGAAGATTATTTTTCAGCCCATAGTTTCTCCGATGGGGAGAAGATTAATTTTGCATTTCTTAAGGCTACCCCCTATGTCAAGGATTGGTGGGAAACTTACTATGAGAAAAGGGCCAATGAACCCTTTCTGTTTATAGCCCCCGCCCTCTTAGAACACTTTTTGAGACGCTTCCAAGGAGCAATATTACCCTGTGGGGAGCTATGAGGACAAGTACATACAATGGACCACACTGCGATAGCAAAGGGACCAAGATGTGCATGAGCCCACAAATGTTTTCCATACTCTATGCAAAAATTTGGGTATCAAAGAATCTGAGCGACATTTGGTGCTAAAGTACCGTGGTTGTCTGCATAAATACATTCAAGAATAAATGGAGTTCTTGGAAATCTCCTCGCTTGGTGTAACATACTAATATGCTGCTAATATTAAACAAAAATTTAAACAAAAGAAGCGCGACTTTGGATCTCTGAATCAGAAGTAGGACAAGAGGCCCCCAAACCATAGAACAAAGGAAAAATCCAAGGTGGAGCGATCCAGGACAACCCATAAAAGATGCAAACAAATATTGGTACTACAAAGACAAAAAAGGACACATGAAAGTGGTTTGAGTTCCACAAGAACCCCACTCACAATGCAAATGAGTGTCGCGCCAAACAATTATTGGTGGTCAAGCTAAAAGCTTCAAAGTCTGATGCATGTTTTGATGATGATATAGAACCTAACAAGGGGAGTGACAAGGGGAAGAAGATTATTGATGTAGAACCTAGTGCCACCATTGCCACCACCAAGATCCAAAAGATTGAGCTTGAATATCTAGAGGAGAGGGAGCGTCTCTTCCACTCACAAATGTGGGTGAAGGGTTCTCCGCTATAGTTCATTATCGATAGCGGCGTCCAAAATATCCTAATTTCGACTACGTTCGTGGAGCTGTTGGGCCTACCGACCACACCACACCCACAACCGTACACCAACGGGTGGCTTCACCAAGGACGAGACCTTCGTGTCAGCCAACAATGTCGCGTTCCCTACAACATCAAGCCCTTCACAAATGAGATATTTTGTGATGTTGCTCCTCTTGAAGTTTGTGATGTATTAGTAGGCCAACCATACTTGTGGAAGTGTCATGTTGTGTATGAGTCTAGGCCTTGCACTATTACTATTAGTTTGGGAAATACGTTATACAAGATACCAGAGGAAAACCTACCTATTGCCATCTATTTGATCTTTGCTAAGAAATGTAGTAAAATCATCTCCAAGACTGAGAAAATCGTGGCCACATCCATGGCCCTGGGAAAAGTTTATCCATGCAGTAGAAGAAAGTGGATAAGTTCATGGAAGAATACAGGGACATCTTCTCCGTACCCAGAGGGGTGCCCTTACTATGTCAGGTCAAGCATTCAATCGATCAGATCCCTTGATCACCTCTACCCAATGGGACAATATACCACCGCTCCATTCTATAAAATGAAGAGATCAAGCTGTATATCCAAGAGTTGCTGCTAAAAGGGAACATCCGACCAAGTTCTTTAACTTGTAGGAGCCTGATTTTACTTATATAGAAGAAGGATGGGACCTAGAGGCTCTGCATTGATTATCAGGCACTGAACAAAATCACTACTAGGAACATGTATCCAATCCCACAGATTAATGACCTTCTTGACTAGCTCAAGCGGGTCAAGTATTTCAGCAAGATCAATAAGAAGTTTGGCTATCACCAATTTCTAATAAAGCCCACAAATGTATGGAATACCACCTTCAAATTCAAGGAGGGCCTTTTTGAATGGTTGGTCATGCCTTTCGGATTGACAAATGTGCCTGCAACTTTTATGAGGCTGATGGATGACATATTACGAGCCTTCACCAACTCGTTTGTGGTTGTATATCTAGACAACATTCTTATTTTCAAATAGAGTTGGGAAGAGCATTTGTAACACATTCGACATGTCCTTCAAACCCGACGACAACACAAACTATGTGCCAACCTAGAGAAATGCATATTTGCCATGATCTAGGTTCAATATCTAGGTTAAATCATAGATGAGAAAGGCATGCATGTGGATCTGGCTAAGATCCAATTCATTCGAGATTGGCCAACCCCAGCCACTCTAATAGTGCTTTGCATATTTTTGGGCATTGCCAATTTTTATTGGAGGTTCATGTTGGGATTCTCCCATCTCACTAGGCCTTTGAGTCAGGTTACTAAGGGTGAAGAAAAAGAAAAAATTTCCTCGTCTAAGTCCCAACATAAGGCGTTTTTTGAGCTAAAGCATTGCCTATGCTCTACACCTATACTCACATTGCGAAACCTGCAACAACCATTTGAAATCGAGACAGACACCACTGACTATGCTATTGGTGAAGTTCTCACCCAATAAGGAAATTTGATGGCCTATCAAAGTGAGACACTTTTCGATACAATTCAAAAGTACCCCACCTATGATAAAGATATGTATTCTATCATGCAGGCTTGCCAAAAATGGAAACATTACATTCTAGGGAAGGATATGATCATCCACACATATCATCGAACTTTTCAGTTTATACAAACACAAGGAAAGTTGTAGAATGATTTCCATCAAAAGTGGTCAAGATATATGCAAAAATTCCACTTGAACATTAAGTAAATAAGGGAAACACCAATCATGTTGTATATTGCCTAATTTGGCCCCCAGTTGCGGAACTAACTATTTCTCTCCATGAGATGTCTCGATGGCCACAACTGTACAAGAACGATCCAAAGTTTTCCAGCTTTTACTGGATGCTAGTGGATGGAAAAAAAGTTTCAAATTTCCACCTCCAAGATCCATTATTATGCTACCTGGGTCACCTTTATGTTCCTTCAAGTGAGTGTACAAGAAGAAAAATGAAGACATTGTTGCACTGAAGAAGCAACTGAAGTTGCCTCCTTATGAACATCCACAGACTAAGGAGGTTCTAGAAAGCCAAAGCTAGAAAGATGAAATGATGGACCTCATTCTTCACCTGAATGCTTAATTGAAAGAAATGGAGAATGAATTGGACAATTTAATACAGCTGAAATAGGCCAACATTGAGACAGCTACTACTACTATTATTCCTATAGTTACTACAGCAGTTCCTTCCACTTTGGAAGCTTCATTGGCCCCAACAGCTCCACTAGCTACAACACTTCCAACTGCATCAGCAACTACATCAGCAACAGGTTCAACAACAACAACAGCTCGTCCTAGTGATGAAGCAGCTAAACTGGTCAAAGCCATGGAGGATATGTCCATCCAGATCACTGAAATAAATAGACTTAAGGAACAAATGAAAAGTCTAGAGGATGAGAAGAAACTGGCTTATGCATAAGAATGAAGTTCCGAAGACAAATAGGTTGAATGAAAAGATAGAAAGCTGGAGAAAGAATTAACACTAAAAGAGCCACTAGCCCAAGCAGAACATCTTTTATGAGCCAATATCATTGACTCAGTCAATGATATTTGGCCATCTTTACAGGTAATATTTGAACAAAATGACTTGGTCAAAGAGGCTGGTGAGGCAATTCAAATATTTAGGGCGGAACTTGGAAATATGCTAGAAGAAGCCTCAAGAATAATCCAGTTCCTTAACTCAAAGAATAAATATGAATTGCAGGAACTTGGAATAGTTGACAGAATTGGGACCATACTAGAGGTTAAAAAGGTAATCACCAAGAGAAACCTGATGACACAACTTGAGGACAAGTGCCAAACAATGGAGCTGGCAATAGGAAGGTTCATGGTGAAATTCGATTCTTTGAGGTAGGAAGGTCTACCTAATCCACTAGTAATTAATGAAAAGTTAATGCCACATGAAGACTATGATAATAGAATCAGAGAAGTGGCAAAGGAACAAGCTAGCAGTTCCTCCATGAAAGGGATGCCTATACGAAAATTCCTTTACTAGGCTTTTGAGAACCTGTTTTACCTCCAGCATGAGGTAAAACATCTTTTTGTAAACAAGCCCACCTTTGCAAAATACACAGAAGCTGATGAAGTCTACAGAAGAATGGTAAATATTAAGTTACCAGATATAGAGACTTGGGAAAAGTTAAACGATTTACTGTAAAAATCAAGGTAAACAGTGAATACAAAGCAGTCAAAGTAAAACAGCAAATCAGCTAAGTCAAAGAGTATCAGATGAAAGAGTATTAGTCAAAAGCCAAGAGTAAAAGGACAGTCACCGTAGAGCAATAGCCAAAGAGAGAAAGAAACAAAAGATCAAAACAACAAACAACAAATCAGTAAAAGAAGGGACAACTAGCCTTTTAATTTCCTAGGTGTCTCTATCTTCTTGCATGAAGATATTTATTTTCCTTGAATAATTCCTAAAATAGTTTAGGATATTTTCTAACTATTTTTTGTATAAATACTTCATAATTCGAAGTATAGAGGTGTGGATTGCTGAACATTTCTATAGTTACATTGATCTAAAAACTTGAGGGTTTATTGTAAAAAATTTCAAGTCAGCAGACTAGACTGAGTAATAAAGGCATTGCATTACAGGATTCATGTGTTGGGCCACTTCAGTGAAGTATCTTTCATTTGTCAAATTGTTGTTTTCTTAATTATTTCACAAACATACATGTTTTTTCAAATTTGAATGAAATAACTGGAATTTTACTTCAGAATTTGTTTAAGTACACTCTGCCTTGAACAATTATTCATTTTTATGTTTTCTTATGATATCCAGAGTAGGGAATTCTTCATTGCTCCCTAGTTTCGATTGAACTCTTTCATTTCCTTCATTATCCGGTTTGAGGAATCCTTGAGCGCCCCTTAACCCCAATTGAAAAACCACTTCACCATCTAGCCTAAAAGATCTGAATTTACTCAGCTACCTTGACCTGTGAACACTATCTTTAGAACTTTGATTCAGTCCTGTTTTCTTGACATTTGGACTCCATGGTCCAATGGTAAAAAGACACTTATCTATCCATCTGAATCAGTGATTCCACCACCAAATCAAATCAAAAACCAACCAAGCCTTAAATAACTAGCCTAAAATCAATTGACTCAACAATGTTAAATCATAAAGAGAGAGCCCATTTTGAGCATTAAGAAGGCTAGATCCTGATCTCAAAAGTAGGTTTGTGGTTACCTCTATTATTTCTTTCATGACAACCCTAGGGAAATTTTAGTGTGATAATAGAACCGATGCTCTTTTAGTAGTGTAAGAACTTTATCCAGATGTTGTAAGTGCTCCTTCCAAGTTTTACTGTAAATTAAAATATCATCAAACAATACTAGTACAAACTTCCCAAGATATGGACGAAACAATTAGTTCATAGTGGCTTGGAATGTTGTTGGTGCATTGGTTAACCCAAATGGCATTACTTTAAATTCATAGTGACCTTCGTGTGTTCGGAATGTCATTTTTGGTATGTCTTCCAACTTGATTCTGATTTGGTAATAGCCTGACCTTAGTCCAATTTTGAGAAGTATTTTGTGCCATGTAGTTCATCCAACATTTCATTGATAAAGGGAATTGGGAATTTGTTTGTAATCATTATTTTGTTTAATCCTCTATAGTCAATGCATAACCTGAATGAACCATCCTCCTTCCTTACCAATACAAATGGAGCAGCATACATACTTTTACTTTTCGAGATGATCCCACACCTTAAAAGGTCTTGGATTAGTCTCTCAATTTCCATCTTTTGGTGATGTGGATATCGATACGGCTTGATGTTGATGGGGTTTGACCCTGCTTTGACTAGAAACCAATTTTTTTTTTAAACCCTAGTTGAAAGAAGGAAAGCAATTTTTTTTTGAAAGAAGGAAACCCTAGTAGGAGGATTTGTAGGAAGAAATGGAAAAAATGACGAATGTTAAGTTTGAGGTGGAGAAGTTCACTGGCAAAAACAATTTTTCATTATGGAAACTGAAAGTTAGGGATTTGCTGGTGCAACAAGGGTTGCACAAAGCATTAGATGGGGTTAAAAAGAAACTTGTTGGCATGACAACTTTGGATTGGGAGGACTTGGATGCCCGAGCTCTCAACATCATCAGGTTGTACTTGGAAGATGAAGTTCTCTTCAACATTGTTGAAGAAACCTCAACAACAGGTTTATGGGGAAACTGGAAACATTGTATATGACCAAATCGTTAACCAACTTAATTTATTTGAAGAGGAAATTGTATAGCCTTCAGAGGAAGGAAGGTACTAAAATTGTTGAACACTTAAATGTTGTTAATACACTTATTTTCCAGTTATCAAATATGGAAGTTAAATTTCAAGAAAAAGACAACTCTATTACCTTGTTTTGTTCCTTGCCCGATTCTTGGGATCACTTTGTAACTTCTATCAGTTTGAGAACAACCAAATTCTTGGAATTTGATTCAGTTGTGTGAGCTCTGCTATTTGAAGAAGTACAGAGAAATTCCAACATTGAAACTTCTACACCAAAAGCTATGGTAGCCAGAGGTCAGTCAAAGGAAAGAGGGGAGAAAGAAAAGAGTTCTTCCAGATCAAAATCAATGGGCAAAAAGTGTAAAGCTAAATGCTGGTACTGCAACAAAATAGGACACCTCAAGAAAGTCTGTTGGAAACGAAAGAAGTCTGAAAACTCAAAGAAAGAAGCAAATCAAGTTGAGTCATGTATGATTGATGAAGTTTTATCTGCTGAATTGGGTATGACAGATGAAGCTTTACCTGTTTGCAATGTCTCTCAGAATTATGAAAATTGGTTGTTAGAATCTAGTGCTTCTCATCACATGAGCCCGCACATAAATTGGTTCACTTCATATGAAGTTGTGAATGGTAGTTATGTGTTTATGGGTAATATTGTATCTTGTAAGGCTGTTGGGATGGGAAATATCAAAATTATAATGTATGATGATACAATTAGAACATTAACTGATGTTAGACATGTACCTGAGTTGAGGAAAATTTTGATTTCTTTGGGAGTGTTGGACTCGGAAGGTAATAAGTTTACAAGTCAAAATGGAGTGCTAAAAGTTTCCAAAGTTGCTCTGGCTGTTATGAAGGCAAAGAAGATCAGAAACCTTACATACTCAAAGGAAGTACTCAGGTCAATGAGGAAACTACTGTATCTAAGAAGACATAAGAAGGTACTCGCCTATGGCATCAACGACTGGGTCACATGAGTGAGAAGGGTCTTCAGTTACTGATGAATCACAACTTTCTTCCTGATTTGAAATCCTTGAGGTTGGATTTTTGTAAACATTGTGTATATGGTAAACAATGTAAATAAATTTGAAACTGGAAGTCATAATAGTAAAGAAATTTTGGACTATATTCATTTTGATCTTTGGGAACCATCTCCTACTGTATCTTATGGAGGTGCATTATAATTCTTAACGTTTAGCGATGATTTCTCCCAGAAAGTTTGGGTCTATATGTTGAAAATAAAAGTTGATTTATTTAATGTTTTTAAACAATTTAAAGCTATTAGGTGGAAAAGAAGATAGGAAATCAATTAAATGTTTAAGAACTGACAATGGCAGTGAATTTACTTCCTTAGAATTTAAACAATACTGTAAAGATGAAGGGATTGTTAGACATAAAACTATTGTTTATACTCAACAAAATGGCATTGTTGAATGTATGAATTAGAATCTTATGGAAAGATCCAGAAGCATGATTAGTAATGTTAACCTGCAAAAGGAGTTGTGGCCAGAAGCAGTATTTACTGCTTGTTATTAGTAAACAGATAACCTTCAGTTGTTGTTAATTGTAAAATTCCTGAAGAAGTATGGTCAGGTCAGTCTTGTGATTATTCAAATTTAAGGATTTTTGGTTGTGATGCCTATGGTCTTGTTCCAAAGAATCAACGTTTAAAGTTAGATCCAAAAGAAAAATGTTATGTCTTTGTTGGGTATGACTATGCAGTGAAAGGATACAGGTTGTGGGATCCTTCTTCGTGGAACATAGTTATTAGTAGAGATGTAACATTTGTTGAATCTTCTCTTATAAAATTAGATGTTGAAAAAGTTGAATAGGAATAGGTATCACCGAATCAACAAATTCATTTGGACGATAAACCCTTTCCAGAAAGTCAAAAGGAAGTAGAGACTTTTGAAGAGAAAGGTGAAGAAGATGCAAAGGAAACTATAGAATTTCAAGAACTAGTTCAACAACCAGTCACTCTAAGAAGGTCTACAAGGGAAATAAGAACACCAAAAAGGTATGAAGATTCTGCTTCATCTATTGCATTGATTATTGAAGATGGGGAACCTTCTTGTTATCAGGAAGCAGTGGATGATGCAAATAGTGAAAAATGGAAAAAGGCTAAGGACGAAGAAATGGATTCCTTAGCCAAGAACAAAACCTGGGATATTGTAGAACTTCTTGAAGGGAGTAGTGGTGTCAGATGTAAATGGGTCTTCAAATAAAAGCGAAATGTGATGGAAGTACCAAAAGGTATAAGGTGACACTGGTTGCAAAAGGGTATTCTCAGGTTGAAGGTATTGATTTTCATGAGATTTTTTCACTAGTCGTAAAACTTGTTTCTATTAAGCATTGTCTTGGTACTAACTACATTACTTGACCTTGAGTTAGAACAGTTAGATGTTAAAACAACTTTTCTACATGGTGATTTGGATGAAGAGATTTATATGGAACAACCAGAAGGTTTTGTACAAGGTCATTGCAGAAGATTAGTTTTTGAGCTCAGGAAATCATTGTATGGCTTGAGGCAGTCTCCTAGTCAGTGGTACAAGAAGTTTGACTCCTTCATGGTGAGCTAGAACTTTACTAGAAGTGAGTATGATCATTGTGTATACTTCAAAAGTTTCAATGACATACTCGATATCTTGATCTTGTATGTTGATGATTTGCTTATTGCAAGAAAAAGAATGAAATAGATTGTAGAAATTTTGAATAATATGACACTTATTCATAGAGATTATCCCAATTATACACTATTGCAGAATACATGCACAATACATAATCTCCTCTACATTGATCATCAATTTAGCAACATCAAAAACAATGAAACATCAATTGTATGCACACACTAACACAGTATGTAACCCGGGGAAAGCTTACAGCTGAAAACCCCACACTATCTATATATTAATGATTGAGAACATGTAACATTACATAGTACAATACTCCTCACAAGTATCCAGCACTATCTCCACCTGTTACACACAAAACTAGCTCAGATCCGAACAAGTCACAGGTTCAAATCTCCTCCGCTGCTTTGCCTGCCTCTATTGCACAATGCCAAGTGAAAATCACGTGAGCACAAGCTATTTCGCTGGGCATATACTACACAATCCTCATGGGCATACTCAATCCATTGAGTGTGCAAGACCTCATGCACAACTATAGTCACAACTGATAGCAATCTCAACCTCTAACACCTGTCTCCACTGAACTGTACATGCACTGAGTTAACTGATATATTCTTCAGTTGCATTATGAGTTAATAATTAGTGAATTAATTTAATCAATTAATTCACATCACTCATCACTAGTCTATTTGCAGTTAGACTAATTACAACTAGTTTAACCAAGTCAAACTGAACACAACTCCATCAACTCCACATCCAACTCCACAGAACTCACATGCATGAGTTCTAACTGATGTCCTGCATGCAATAGCTCAACTGACCCATAAGAAAAGCATATTTCCTTCTGACAGCTGCATGTGCCACATCTGTAGCTCAAACTGAAGTGCTCCAAGAGGATAAGATAATGTTTATAGTCTAGAAATAGAAATAGAATTCCATCTATTTTTCCCAACATGACCAATCATCCATAAACAACATCTTGCAACTCATAGACCATGATCCATATGTCTAAAAATAGACATAGTCTAAAAATAGACTTTGCGCCAAAAATACCCTGCGGGCCCACTTAGTGAAGGCGACTTCTTTCCACTAAGCTCCATCATCTTGTTGCATTCTCAACACTCCCTCTCAACAAGATATGGATTATCTGCAACCCCTATCCTACCTCGGTGGTATTCGAATTTGCTCCTGGTGGTCAAGATATCAGCATCCTGATCCTCCGTTGGAATGTATGAAAGTAACATGATTCTCCGCTGCACACAATCTCTGATATGATGGTACCTGATGTCAATGTGCTTAGATCTATCATGAAATACAGGATTAGCTGAGAGTTTAATGCAACTCTGGTTATCACAGTAAATCACAGTAGGATCCAAGTGAGAACCGAACAAACTGACCAGGATCTTCCTCATCCATATAGCCTCGCATGCAGCCAAACTTGCTGCCATATACTCGGCCTTTGCTGAACTGAGTGCCACGGATCTCTGCTTCCTGCTGTACCAAGAAACTGTTGTCGACCCGATACTGAAGACCCCTCCTGATGTGCTCTTTCTGTCCGTTGGGCTCCCTGCCCAATCTGCATCCGTGAAGCCACATAGCTTCACCTCATCCTCATGTCTATACCACAAACCATATCCCGATGTGCCTCTCAAATAACGCAATACATGATTGCCTGCCTTCCAGAAGAGCTTGGTTGGCTTAACCATAGCTTATGAAAGCTGGTTAACAGCATAGCATATATCGGGTCGTGTATTGACCAGATACATAAGCGACCCCACCGACTGTCGATAAACAGTGGCATCCACTTCTTCTGCCGAAGTGGCATCCTCCTTCCTCCAACCTCCAGGAAGAGGAGTATCAACAGGCTTGCAGCCATGCATGTTGAACTTCTCCAGTATCTCCCGAGCATACTTACCCTGAGAAACAAATAGTCCATCACTATGCTGCCAAATTTCCAATCCCAGGAAATAATGAAGGAGGCCCAAGTCCTTCATCTCAAACTCCTTAGCAAGATCATCCTTGCATGAAAGTATCAACAGCTCATCACCCGTTAGAATCAAATCATCTACATAAAGTACAATGATAAGAAACTAACCCTCCACCACAATCTGGTATAGTTTAGGATCCGCCTCACTCTTGGAGAATCCAAGTTCGGTGAAATAACTGTCTATCCGTGTGTACCAAGCACGTGGTGCTTGTTTCAACCCATACAACACTCTCTTGAGCCTGCACACATGCGACTCGCTGCTGAAGATCTCAAAACCTTCGGGTTGTTCAATGTACACCTCCTCCTCAATGACTCCATTGAGGAACGCAGTCTTCACATCCATCTGATGAATGTGCCATCCCATCTATGCTGAGAGAGCAAGAATCGTCTGTATGGAAGAATACCTTGCGACAGGTGCAAAGGTCTCCTCATAATCGATCCCCTCTATATGTGAAAAGCCTCGGGCAACAAATCTTGCCTTGTACTTCTCCACACTCTCGTCAGCTGCCTGCTTAACTTTGTAGATCCATTTCGAACCCACCACTGATTTCCCTTCCGGTCTTGGGACAATCTCCCATGCACTGTTTCTGAAAATCGAATCATACTCTTCCACCATGGTGTCTACCCATGCGGGATCCTCCACAGCTTCCTCGAAAGAGGATGGCTCAGTCACAACACATTTTCTCATAAGATCCATGTATCCAGTGTATCGATTAGGTGACTGTCTCTGCCTGCGTTGGGCTGTAGGTGGTCCTACAACTTTCTCTGCATCTTGAGCCAGTCGTTCAGCTTCTGTCAAGCGCTTTCGCCCTCTGATGGTTGGCGCTGCATGAGTGGTCTCTTCCACTCCATGAACTTCGTCTTGTGGCTGATCCACTTCCTGAAGCTCATCCTTAGGAACTAATAGCTCCTCATCTGCATGCAAGTGTGGCTCCCTCTCAAGCGAACACTTCATGGCTTTCTCCTCCTGAAATTTTATATCTCGTCGCACAACAGTCTTGCCACTGTCTGGCAAATACACACGATAGTTGTGGGGCGTATCAGTGTACCCCACAAATATCCCAACCTCTGCGGTTAGCTCCAACTTCTTCCTGGCATCCTTCGTCACATGCATGTAAACGTTAGCACCAAAAATCCTCAAATGAGAAAGATCAGGCTTCTTACCAGAATAAGCCTCCTCGGGTGTACTCATGCCAAGTATCCTGTGAGGACAACGGTTCTGCACATATACTGTTGTATTGCATGCTTCCGCCCACAAGTGAAGGGGTAGGCCCTGATCATGCAACATCGCCCGTGCAGCACCCACGATCGTTCTGTTCTTCCGCTCAGCAACCCCGTTCTGCTGTGGGTTATGGGGAGCTATGAGCTCTCTTCGAATCCCTTCTGCACTGCAAAAGTCCTTGAACTCGCCAGAGATGTATTCACCACCATTATTGCTCCTAAGACCCTTCACTTTCTTCCCCGACTCCTTCTCGACCAGTGCTTTGAACTCACAGAACTTTGAGTATGTCTCGCTCTTCTTCTGCATGAAGAAGATCTAGCACTTACGAGAGAAATCATCAACAAAGATCACATAATACCTGTGTTTTGCTGTCGAAGCTACTGAGAAAGGTCCACACACGTCTGTGTGAATTCTCTCAAGGATCGTCGTGGCGCGACTATCCTTCTCGTGAAAGGTGGCTTTCACAAACTTTCCCAAGGTACACCCCTTGCACTGATCTGACTGCGCAAGAGTGCCTTTAGGAAGCCCTGTAGTGATCTGCTGCAGTATCTTCAAGGCTCCATGGTGAAGGTGACCCAATCTCCTGTGCCACAGCTCACCATCATCCCGGCTCACCAATCCTTCTGCCTTGCATGCCATTGCTGCGCATCCATCTACATGCAACTGATAAAGGTTCCTCACTCGAACCCCTATCTTCTGGGTTTCTCCAGTTGTCTTGCTGCGCAGGAAAGCCTTTCCCTCGCTGAAAACAACATCATATCCCTTGTCTTCTAACATCGCCACAGAGATAAGATTCTTCTTCAATCCTGGAACATGCATCACTTCCTTCAATGCGAAGGGTTTACCAGACTCCCTCTCAAAGGAAATGGTACTGATACCAGTCACACTGTATCTACCATCATCGCCCATCTCGATGTGCACTCCAAGATCTTTGTCCTCCAGATCAGAAAACAAATCTCGATCTCCTGTCATGTGAAAAGACGCACCACTGTCCAAGAACCATACCGATCCCATCACACTTGAAACCAAGCATGCGATCAATTAAAAATCAAGCTCAAACTGCGAGGCTAGAGCCTCTCCTGCTGCAGATCCAGCAGCTTGCTTGTTCTTCTTCTTCTGCGGACAATTAGTGGCATAGTGTCCGTGCTGGTGACAATGAAAGCACTTCACCTTGGACATGTCCTGCTTCTTGCCTTTCGCACCAGACTAAGAAGCTTTCTTGTTCTTCCCCTTCTTTGCTTTGGCAGCCAAAGCGCAATTTTCTTCATCAGGTCCCTTTGATGAATATCTGTCCCTGGTATTCCGCCTGATCTCCTCCTGCACAAGATCTGACCAAAGTCTCTCCCATCCTGGCAATTTCTCCCGACCATTGACAGAGTCCTGATAGGAATGCCAACTCTTCAGAAGACCAAGGAGAGCGAAGCTCAGCAAGTCCTCATCATCGACAGTCACCCCCACACTTCCCAGTTCATCCCTGCACTGAGTGAACTTCGTGAGATAATTGGGCATACTGTCTCCCTTCTCACATTTGATGTTTCTGAGTTTATCTTTTAGCGCCAGCTTCCTCTGATCGCTCTTACTTTGGAATAGATCTGTCAATGCTTTCCACATCAAGTATGGAGAAGCCTTTCCATGTAGGCTGGACACAATGTGATCCTTCACGCCCTCCAACAGAATCCTTCGACACTTTGCTGTCTTCTTTTGCCAAGCATCAACTTGCGCAGCATCAGTAGGCTTTGGGACATCAACCTCTATGAAATCCTTTAGCCCATTATCATCCAACACTGCCTCCATCCTGTCCTTCCATGCAATATAGTTTGAGCTGCCCTCAAGAGCATACTCCAATCGTAATCCGTTGAAAGACATTGCCACGTTGATACCAAGAAAACACTGCTACAAATTCGAATTCCACCAGCTCCAAACTCAACCGCCTCTGATCTAGAATTTGTGAGTACAAAGTATTTCTCGTATAGAGATTGACTGTATGGGCTTTTACCGGATATCTCACCTTCCAAAGGAAGGATGAATCCAGAGGCTACCTGGCCCGATTACAGACTCTGCCTGAAGAAATAGAATGTAAACACTTTCTGAATAATAGATCTGATGATCAACAGCTCTGATACCATGTAGAAATTTTGAATAATATGACACTTATTCACAGAGATTATCCCGATTATACACTATTGCAGAATACATGCACAATACATAATCTCCTCTACGTTGATCATCAATTTAGCAACATCAAAAACAATGAAACATCAATCGTATGCACACATTAACACAGTATGTAACCCGGGGAAAGCTTACAGCTGAAAACCCCACACTATCTGTATATTAATGATTGAGAACATGTAACATTACATAGTACAATACTCCTCACAAGTATCCAGCACTATCTCCACCTGTTACACACAAAACTAGCTCAGATCCGAACAAGTCACAGGTTCAAATCTCCTTCGCTGCTTTGCCTGCCTCTATTGCACAATGCCAAGTGAAAATCACGTGAGCACAGGCTATTTCACTGGGCATATACTGCGCAATCCTCATGGGCATACTCAATCCATTGATTGTGCAAGACCTCATGCACAACTATAGTCACAACTGATAGAAATCTCAACCTCTAACACCTGTCTCCACTGAACTGTACATGCACTGAGTTAACTGATGTATTCTTCAGTTGCATTATGAGTTAATAATTAGTGAATTAATTTAATCAATTAATTCACATCACTCATCACTAGTCTATTTGCAGTTAGACTAATTACAACTAGTTTAACCAAGTCAAACTGAACACAACTCCATCAACTCCACATCCAACTCCACAGAACTCACATGCATGAGTTCTAACTGATGTCCTGCATGCAATAGCTCAACTGACCCATAAGAAAAGCGTATTTCCTTTTGATAGCTGCATGTGCCACATCTGTAGCTCAAACTGAAGTGCTCCAAGAGGATAAGATAATGTTTATAGTCTAAATATTATTATGAGACAATAATATTTGACTTTTCTATTTTTAGCCTGGCAGTCTAAAAATAGACTCTGATCACTTCACTGTGAACTAGAAATAGAAGTCCATCTATTTTTCCCAACATGACCAATCATCCATTAACAACATCTTGCAACTCATAGACCATGATCCATATGTCTAAAAATAGACATAGTCTAAAAATAGACTTTGCGCCAAAAATACCCTGCGGGCCCACTTAGTGAAGGTGACTTCTTTCCACTAAGCTCCATCATCTTGTTGCATTCTCAACATAGATCAACGTGTTAAAGGCTTAGCTCTCTAGGACGTTTGATACAAAGGATCTTGGAGCGACAAAACATATCTTGGGCATGGAGATACATAGAGACAGAAAAATGGAAAGCTCTGGTTATCATAGTAGAAGTATGTGGAGAGAGTACTTGAAAAGTTTGGTATGAATAATGTCAAACTTGTTAATGTTCCATTAGCTTCCCATTTTAAGCTTTATTCGGTTTTGAGTCCTAGAACTGATGAAGAAAAGAAGTATATGTCTCATGTACCATATGCAAACCCGGTAGGAAACTTAATGTATGCGATAGTATTTACAAGGCATGACATTTCACATGCAGTTGGAGTTGTCAACAGGTTCATGGAAAATCCAGGAGAAGAACATTGGCGAGCTATGAAATGGGTGCTTTGATATTTGATCCAGGTGGCTCCAAAAACACTCAGAAGGCTCATAATAGATCAAAAATAAAAGTGGTCACAATGCTCCCAAACTAGGACCAGATGGTAGTGCTTGTCGTTCTGATTCCAACAGTGTGAACGACACTTGAATCCGAGTTTGTATGGTCAAGTTATTGCTGGTCAAAGTTTTGGTCAAACTTAGCCAAATGGCCACGTTTAATGAGGCGACAAATTCACCGAGATCTGATGCATGAAATTTGGCCACTGGGACAGGTGAATTTGTAGGATATTTAATTTTTCTAATTACCCTTATTTTTGACAAAATTGAAAAAAACAAATTTGGTTATAAAAACCAAAAATTATATTAAAATAGGGGTGGCGAGAAGAACAAGAATACTAGCAGGTATGAGGCATTAAATATGGTGAATGAAGAGAAAATTCCATAAAATAACCCCTGCTTGTAAGAGAAAAATCAACAATCGGTATCAGATCTAGATACAAAAAGAATTGATGAAAATATACCATCATTAGAAGAAGATTTGATGTCAGCGCAACAGATCGTGGAGTCTTCTATAGAGGAGGAAGAATTCTTCCCCACTAAAAACACCATGATGGGGCCATCTTTTTCAATTTCATATCCCCTCAAATAAGGTATGCTCTTTTGTTAATATCTATATGTCAGTACATTTTCAAGAAAAACAAGAAAGTTGGGATGCTTTGTTGGCTCTTGGAGATTCCATTTTTTTCTTTGATTACATATTTGGAGGAGATTTTAATACAACTTTACATCGGTGGGAAAAGAAAAGGGGATCTCAAGTTAGAGATTAGCTTCAAGAAATTTGGAAGATCTCATCCAAAAATTAAATTTTTTGGACATAAAACCTTCCTCCAACAAATTTACTTAGAGCAAAAAAAATATGGATTGTGTTATATTGCTACTCGTTTATATAGATTCTTAATAGCACACTCACTCTTGTCTCAAAATATATTGGTCTGTTTTTTAATCCTTCCTTGAAATATTTCAGATCACACATCATTTTTTCTTGAAATCAATGAAAATATTGATTTTGGGCCCCTTCCCTCATGTTATCACCTAATATGGGAACGCAAAATAGGTTTCAGCGATCTGGTAAAGAAACTCTAGAGTGAATGGATCATGGGAAACTGAGTGATGACTTGGGAACAAAAGATGAAGTGATTAAAAATCACATTAAAAAATCAAGCTCAAGAACAATAGATAGAGAGACAATGAGAGATACAAGCACATGAAAAGAGAATGGAAATTATACAATCCAATATAGACGTTGGGCCTATGACAAATGAACTTCCTAAGGAAGAAAGGGAAGAATTTGCTAATTAACATAAAACAGTAAGTCCCAGAGTATTTAGTTAAAGGAAGGATATATAAATACAAAATATTTTCATAACCAAGCAAAGAACTTTGTCTGGAAAAATAACATCAAAGAGATAACAAAAAGAGAAACTAAAATCTTAGACTTTGATCAACTCAAGGAGGAGGAGGTCCGTCACTTTAGTGATTTGTACAACACCAAAGCGTTATGTAGCTTTGAAGCATAATTATCAATGTTGGAACAAATTTTGGAATCTTTATCTTAGGAGGATAACCTTGCTTTGATAAAAGGTCCCATTGAAGAGGAAATCTATCAACAAGTATTCTCCTTTCAACTCAGACAAAGCTCCAAGACCATAGAGTTTTTTCACCCACTTCAAACATTAGTTTTGGGAGGTAATAAGACTTAATTTTTTTCAGAATGGTGGTTTACACTTTTAGAATAATTGCATAGGGCCTGAAATTAACTCTTCCTTTGTTGATTCCAAAATAACTAAGCCCTGCTTTTTTTCAAGATTTAGGCCTAGAGGGCTTTGGATGGAAGCAATTGCCCCACCCTTTAGTAGAGTGGAATGACACTCTAATTTTCAAGAATTATTCTTTTCGTAGACCAAAACTTATTCTAGAAGCTTTTTGAAGAAACATATCTTCAAAAATTATTGGGTAGCTCTCTCAACATTTATATGTTGGAAAGTATGGTTAACAACGAATAATGCAATCTTTAATAACATGAATACTCCTCCTCATAGCACATTGATGAAAGCAATCACATTGTGTGTTGAGTTTGGAGCTCAAAAGATAGGCTAGAACTCTTCTCAACAAACCTTAGACCAAATGGAATGGGATTGGCTTAGAAAGTTTATAGTTTTGGAGAAATTTTCCCAAAACATAGGATGGAGCAAGCTTGAAATAGATAAAATAGGGAAGTTAAGACTGATAGAGGTAGAATTAAGATCATGGAAGAGCTTGCAACAAGGATGGGTTCTCTATTTTTATGGGGCATCCAAACGGAACCTAGGGGTTGCAAGAGGGGTATGAGTACTCTACGACCCCAAGGAGGATAAAGTGTTTAGGTAGTCATAGACAAATAATTAATCAGAGATATATGGTCTTTACCATGGAATTTTGTTAGGTAAAGAGAATTGGGCGGACACAATTATGGTTATGGGAGATTCTCTCCAAATCCTGCATCATCTAATCAAAATGATTCCTCCCAAAAGAGAAATCTATGGAAAACACCATGAAAAGAATAGGGAAAATTGCAAAAATATCCCATCCAAAGCATGTTCCCATGTGGTAAGAGACTTCAACAAAGCAAACAAGTACGCTAATGAGGGGTGTAAATTGAAGATAAGTGAATTAAAGGCCAATGACTAAATGAGGCTATAATTTACTAATGGTGGATGAAGTCTATTAAAAAAAATGAGTTAAATTGGTTGATACGAGAAAATATAAAAATGGGAAATTGGGGTGCCTAAGTGGCTTCGTGGCAACATTGAGGGAACATATGCATGCAATCAAGGTGTCATGAAAGCTTTCATAATCAATTAGTAGGGTAAAGTGTTGTAAAATTTGTATTTTGGTGCAGCAATTTCGTGAGGTATTCACATACAAAACCCCTCTTTTTGTTGCTCAGTTATATCTTCTTCAAAAATATCATAATATTTCTATTTGAAAAAGAGAAAACACATGAAATTTTTTAATAATTGAATTGAGGCTTCTGTGATCATATCAAGTTTATGAGGAAAAAATATTT
>CM062811.1:1050735196-1050920195 GCA_031772625.1 Pinus tabuliformis | reverse complement strand
TTTATCCTAATAAGAAGATGAAAATCAAGGACCACATTGATGACTTCTACATGCATTTGTGAATGTTAGAGGTGAGTTATGATGATGCTTCTTGTAGACTTTTTCCATACACTCTAGAAAGTAGAGCATTAGTTTGGTATCACAATATGCTGCCTAATTCAATCCATAGTTGGAGGGAGCTCAAAAAGTTGTTCTTAGATAAGTTTTCCAATGATAAAACTCATGCCATGTTACTTAAGGAACTCGAAAACCTTATGAAGGGGGACAAGGAAAAAGTGAAGGATTTTAATAAGAGATTTACACATTTTTTGAATAATTTACGTGTCGATGTTCAACCACACAATTCCATTACCAAATATTATTATATTGTTGCCTTGCCTAACAAAATTTATGTTTTTGTTGAAAGAGATGCAAAGGAAACATTGGCTTTGAAATTTGCAGAAGCTTTTATTGTTGAGAAAGACTTGCATTCTACTGAAGCTATTGATGATTAGGAATATTCTAAAGACTCCAAGGACATTAGAAAGAAATCTCAAGACTCTTCCACTAAAACTAAAGAAAATGATTCTCTTGATATGGAAAGCTTGGCTAATTCTTTGAAGTTTCTCACTAATGAAGTATCTAAACTAAAGAGAAGGTCAAGAGAGGCCACCACCAACAATAAATCTTTCAAGCCTCCTTTTATTAAGAAGAATAATAATTAACCAAGTCTATGCAAAGCTCCAATGTTGTGCTCAATGTTGAAAGTTTCGACATGGATAACTTTTGTACTTTCCATCAGGAGAGGCATTCAGAGAAAAAATGTTTGCAATGGAACCACAAAACGAATGCTATGGCGACCAATTTCATAGAAAATTTATTAGCAGAGGAGAAATCTGAGCAGACTGAAGAAGCAAGTGAATCAACCATGACAGTGAAAATTTCAAATGTTGGTCACTAAATCAATGCATTCAATGTTATATTCAATACTAAAAGAAAAAGTGTTGATGAATCCCTAGTGAGTGAAGCTCCTCCACAACAAGCAACTCAATAGTACAATTTTAGGAGAAAAGGACTAGTTTATATGCAAGATCTCAAAAGGAAATTGTTGAGAAAGATTTTACCACCCACCAATCCTGCTCAGAATTCACATAATAATTCTGGAAGTGCTTCGCCTCCTAAGAAAAATTCTGCAAACAATAAGAATAATTCCATCACTCCTGATGCATCTAACAAAGCTACACCACCCAACACTTCAGCACAACCTATTACGAAGGAAGATAATGGTTATAATGTTGTTAAGGATATGAAAAGGCTTGTGCCAATATTTCAATCTTTGAGCTTGAAAAAATAACAAGACAATGTGAAATGATCAACCAAGCATTTGCATCACAACGCCCATTAGGTAAGGAATTTTATGCTTCTCATGTTGTGTCTAGTAAGTCTCGTGACATTCTCGAGTTTGTAATAAATGTTGCTAATTTGAATATTCATACTATCTGCCCCTCTTTTCTTTTAACGTTTGAAATATTTAACTATAATGTCCATGATTGTCTCGTTGATTTTGGTGCATTTGCAAATGTCATGCCTTTACCTATTTCTAAGAATATTAACGCCAAATGGGAAAAGATCGATGCCCGAATCATACAATTGGACAAATCTTTGGTCTAGACAATTGGTGAACCCAATAATGTTATCATCCACTTATTATTAGAGAATAGATTTCACAAATCCATTAATATTTTTATCGTGGACATTCTTGAAGCCTATGGTTTTCTTCTCAGTAGAGATTGGTCCAAAAGCTACAAGAATACTTTTCTACATACTGAAAACATTTATGGCTTCCTTATAAGGGCATAAATAATCAAATTTGAGTAGAAAGTGAATCATACATGAAACATACCATGACAACGTTTGAGGGACACATTGAACCAATTAGATTTGTACATATCATTTTTGGAAATTTTTTTCTAGAGGACGACCATGGACGTTACCGCAGCCATCCCCTGTACCATCTGACACACAGTTGGAGCTCCTTACTTTCTGTCCAACTAGTCACAACTAATGAAATTTGTAACATAGATGTACATACTACTAGTGTAGGAACTAACCCAATAACTACTAAGATTTGGACTCTATATTTTGATGGTTCTAAAACTCAAGACGGTTTTAGAGTTGGTTGTATCCTTATTGACCCTTGAAATAAAAAATATAGCTTATCATGCCGCTTGGAGTTTGAGTTCATGAACAACACTGATGAATATGAAGCACTTGTTTTGGGATTAAAGAAGTCCATATACCTCAAGGTGGAAGTACTTAAGGTAATTGGTGATTCAGAGATTGTTACCCGTCAAGTACAAAATACCATTCATTGTGTCTCATCTAATTTGAAAAACTACCAAAAATAGGTATGATGACTCATTTCATTCTTTAAAGGATTTAATATAAGTTCTGTTCCTAGAGTTTGTAATGCTCCCACATATATTTTAACTAATGCAACTACTATGATGTCACCATTAAAATATGGATTCTCTATAGAAATTGTTTATAAGCCATCTGTGCCTAACAATGTAACTAACTTTTGTGTGTTTAATGATGACCAGTAGATATTGTAATTCATGGTAAATGGAAATGTTTTCAAAGATGTGGCTATTAAAGAAGATGGACACAAAAAGGATTTGCAGGAAGCAGCTCAAGCATCTAAAGGGAACCTTATGTTGAAAGGTGTGATATCTCTTGAGAAATTATAAGATTTGAAAAATTGTTTCAGAGGAACAATGAATACAAAGACTCAGAGCCCAACACTATCACATGAAGAAGTTAATTTGGGAACTAAAGAAGATCTGAAATACGTGAACCTCGGTACATGTTGCTCTCCTCAAGAATGACAAGATTTCATCTATATTTTCAAGCAGTAATGAGATGTGCTTACATGGACGTACGATGATCTAAAGACCTATGATACATGTATCATCCAACATGTAATTCCAATTAAAGAAGGGGTGAAGTAGTTTCAAGAAAAGCTAAGGAAATTTCACATGATTCTTGAACCCCTGATTCAAAAGGAATTAAGGAAGTTGTTGGATGCTCAGATCATTTTCAATTTTTTTCATTCCACATGGGTTTCCAACCTAGTTCTTGTCAGAAAGAAGTCTGACGAGATATGCTTGTGTGTTGATTTTCGCAACCTCAACTGGGCTTCAAATAAAGATAATTACCTTGTGCCATATATGGAGTAGATGCTCTAGATGATATCTGGCTCAGAAATGTTCTTGCTACTAGATGGGTTCTCCAGCTACAATCAAGTGCTAGTATTAGAACCATATAGATTAAAGACCACCTTTAGGATGAAGTGGGGAACTTTTTCTTTCAAGTGCATGTCATTTGGACTCATTAACACTAGCGCTACATTTTAATGGGCCATGGAAATCAAATTCTAGGGATTGATCGAACAAAGTGTGGTAATATACTTTGATGACGTAACAATGTTTTTAAAGAAGATATCTAATCATATTTATCATTTAAAATGTATTTTTGAGCGATGTCGCAAGTATGGAATGTCATTAAAATTGAAAAATAACATCTTTGGTGTGTCTAAAGGTAACCTCTTAGGAAAACTTATCGCTAAGAGTGGAACTAAGGTTAACCTAGAGAGGGTCAAGACTATTTCTCAAATCCCTCAAATCCCTTTTCCCTTGAACAAGAAAGTGATGCAATCCTTCTTGGGAAAGATCATTTTTCTTTGTAGATTCATCTCTTATTATGCATAGATTGTTAAACAATTACATGAGATGATAAAGAAGTATGCTACATATAAATGGGAAAATAAGGAGAAAGATATCTTTTCCCGAATAGAGGAAGCCATCATTAAGGCCCCAACATTATATAGCCTAGATTTTGGTAAATATTTTCTGTTATACACTTTTTCTTCTGACATGTCCATTGCAGCCATGTTGACACAAAAAGACAATCAAGCAAATGCTTGGTGTATATCTTTCATGAGCCCTGGTTTATAGGGATAAAAATTGAATTATCCCACCATCAATAAGAAAACATACACAATGTATAAGGCAATCAAGCATTTCAGGCCTTACCTCCTGAAATCCCACATTATTATCTATGTGCCTCATCCAACAGTTATAACATTGTTTGTACAACAAGAGTTGGGTGAGAGGAGGATGAACTGGATGACTTCTACCGTTAGATCATTCACCTAATGAATGACCCAGGTTGACCTTGAAATTACAATATTTTACAAGGAAAATTTTCATCTATTTTTAGCTTCGAGGTCATTACTCCCGAACCTCCACTAGCGGATGGGCTCATAAACGTTGTCATCGCCCCCTGGATCCCCCTAAGGACGATTAAACAGACGACATTTCTGCCCCATTAGGATATGGTATCCAAACACGACTGAAACAAAACCTCCGAGTCAGGAAGATAATCAAGCTCCACATCCAACACTCTTTTCTATTTTTTTGGTCAGTGTTGATAAGTAAGACCTTGGTGAGAGTGTATGTATGGCTTGAAAGAATAATGGTGAAAATGAAAAGGGATTGTGACAACTATAAGTCTTGGCTATTTGTTAATTCTCCTTCTTTTCTTGGGTATAAGTGCTGTAAGTAAAGTAATGTCCAGATGGAAAATATGATTCATACAGAATGGAAAAATCTTAGTGGACCTATGATGCCCATATCCTTGGATTTACATTCTTAGCTTGGAGTTTTTCTTATTTGTGTGTTCATCTATCAATTTGACCAAGTAGAGAAAGGAAAGGAGAAAAACTTAAAGAAAGCATAAAAACTTAAAACATTAGATGAATCCCTTGAACAAGGAAAAACCTCTCTTGCAAGTAAATATGGCAAGATCCCTCTTCCAACTTCAAAATAAATAAGTGCCTCCACACATTCTATAAGTAACTAAATAAAGAGGTGAAGAATAGAAAGGATTTCTGCATGGAGAGGTGAAGCAAGCAACTTTATCAGGGAACTGAACATGCCTGTTGGTAGCAAAACGATGCTTTTGCTTCCTTGAGGTGACTATGTTGAGGTAATGAATGTACTTAACAAATGATCATCAAAAGCTCGATACATTATTGTCCTTTCCAAATCGAAACGGCTGAGCTCTAACGAGTCTTTGAATGAGTTCAAACCAAGCAAGGAATATGAGAACACATGTACTAAACTAAGATAAAAGGTGAAGCTAGGGTGATCCTTATGATGAGTCAATACTTCCTAAGGGCTAGACACTATGTTGAAATCTAGACATAGACAGAGAAGCTAAAGTTCATCCAACATGTTTCCAAGTGTTCTCGTTGCTACAACACCCTCCAAAATTTTTGTTATGTTTAAATTTTGGAGCCTACCTGCCATCATGTGAAGCATTGATTTTGGTCATCAAGTGTTGTTTTATTTTTTCTACACATTTTAAGTGTCCACACCCCTTCCTAAGTGTCGTAAGGTCACTAGGATTAGCTATAATGCACTTTTGAGTCATATTGCATTTTCTAGTCACAAAACGACACGTATGTGTCACAACAACTCATGTTTTTATTGTCGCACTTGGATAATGTTTGTGAACTAGAATTTTGATGTATATTGCTTAGTCTTGGGTCTTGTTTGAGTTTTATTGATGAGTTGAGATGTGTAAAGCTTGATGGTGCTCCTAACTCATTGTGTTTTTCCATGTTTTAGTCATCAATACTTGGTTATTTTGCTGGCTTTGAAACCTACCCTTTAGGCTAGGAAGAGTGCACTGCACACTGACCCCCCTTCTTAGTTGGGAATGCACTCTGTGCAATTCTAAACCTTCCCTCTCTCTCCTTCGCACTACGCAATCTTAGTTATAAAGAATCTTCTCCTTGATGCTTACTCATCCTCCTTGCGCTAACCCTACCACTTGTTTCCTAGTATTGCACATTGTGCACTTATAGTGGGTAGTGATTCCCCTCAGTGTGCCTTGGAATTCCACCCTACACGCTTCTTGTGGCCTTGGCCTTCCTCCCTAGTGCATGATTCATTTTTAGTGCACATTCCCTATGACCTTGCCTCTTGGAACTACACCATGCACCCACCCTACCTCCTCCTCTTCTATAGTTGGGCATGGCACAGTCTCAGTGATTATTCCCTATCTCCCTTGTTCCTTGAAAGTGCACTCTACACCTAGAAGGTTCACCTTCCTCTCCCTTGTGAATTTTTGATTCATATTCAGTACATTGCATGAATCATAATAGAGTAGGACATTTATGAGTAGTTGTTTGCTTTCCATGAGTGATTTTTGCCTACTGGTGTTCTCAGCAAGCATGGTGGAATATGTTGAGGAAATATATCAAGAGAAGCTCTCTAAGAAGGTCTTCCTGAATAAAAGGGCACAAAGGAACCATGTTGCAACAATTGAAGGAATGTTGGATTATGATGATGAAAGTGACCCATGAAGACTCGATAAATCCTCTAGACCCTTTGGAGGGGATAAGACAACAACAATGAAAGATTTTTTAAAAGTATTAAAGACATAGTGGTAGTGTCATCAATTCTAAAAGAAATTCATGTTACAATTCATCGAGCTTCAAGTCATCAATGTCAATGACTTGTCTTGTTTTCGACACATGATGATATGGAAAATGATGATGTAATTTTGGAAAATATTGTAAATGTAAATATGTGGAAGTCCAAGAGTCATATATGGACAAACGATTCACTAGGAAATGTCCAAAATTCTTGTAGAAGTTCAATTGTCATATTAGAAGTTCAAGAGTGATAAGGGTAGTTCAATAATCATGGGTATATGAAAAGGTCATCCCTCTTGTTATAAAATGAGCCTCATTACTCAAGCAAAGGAATTTTAAACTTGGATTCTCAAACTAGGAATTAGAGAGAAGATTGTCCCTTTATGGAGCAAGTAGTGGCTTAATGCTCCACTATTAGAGCTAGTGTTGTCTCATTGTAACGACGCATATTAGAACTTTTTCTTAAAAGTAGAAGCTCGTTGAACCAACACACTTTCATGCATATATCGTGAATGTTGTAAGACTATTCTTTAGATGTTTTCATTATGTGTTTATGCTCTTATGTACTAAAGAAATTGAACTACTTCATTGGATTTGGTGCACATCTTATTGAATGTATGTTGTATTTGCTTTAATGATGCTTATGTTGATGTGAACTATTTCGCTAGATGGTTAAGGATTCTTTCATATATATATATGTGTGTGTGTCTTTATTAGGATAATACTACTACTTTTTCTTCTAAAGACTCACTTTTCTTCCCTTTCAGTGAAAGAACCTTGATAAATATTGAAATTGAACATTTCGCAAGGCTTACTTACTTGCTCATTTGAAAGTACATGTATGTTGCTATCTTATGCTAACTATTACAACAAAGGAAAATATTTAAAATTATGGTAGCTAGGTCATATTCGAGATGGGGATCCTACACCAAATGGTGTGAGGTCTAATTGGGACTTCATATCAGGGATACCCCCTGTATGTTGGAAATTTCCAAAACCGTAAACACAAAGATACATGGAACACCTTCTGGAAATATTATTTTTGGATTTTTATGACCCATTTGGATATCCTATATTTGAATGAATTTTTACTCCAATTATCTAGGTCAAATGGGAGCATAATATATATGGTTGGAAATGTTATTCCTAGACCTTTCCAACATAATGTGGAACTCCTAACACATCACGGTCGAGGAGGAATAATTTTTTAAATATTCATTATACATTCTACCAGTCAGCCTAACAAGTTAGCCTAGTTAGTGGATAACTCAGCTCTAACCTAGTGTTTAAAGAATTGTAAATAAGTGATGAGGAGGAGAGTTTTACCCACTCACTCAAGAAAATTTGTTTTGTTCTAGGGAATTGAAGGAGTAGGTATGAGGTTCATACCCCAAAACTAAGGGGAAAGAAAGTGAAGAGGATTTCTAGCCGAGTTGGAGGAATTTTTGTGGGATATATTCACTACCCTACCTAGGCTATAAGAAGGGTTTTGGGCACACCTTTTGGGAAATTTTTGTTTATGGTTTAAAGGAGGTTGAATTATTGTTTGGAGGAAGCCAAATTCTACTCCAATATAGAGGCCAAGTCCAAGATTGAAGAATGAGTTTTAAACATGTTGGAGATCAAGTTTCAACATTGCTGGAAGATGAATTTTAACCCTATTGGAGACCTAATTTCATCCCTATTAGAGGCTAAGTTCCTGCCCTATTGAAGGTCAAGTTATAGACATGTTGGAGGCTGAGTTTCTACCATGTTGAAGGTTGAGTTATAAACCTATTGGACATTTATTTGTAGTCTCGGTTAGAGACTGAGTTATAGACCCACTGGACATGAAGCTCTAGTTGGAGGCAAAGTTCTAGACTAAGCTGTGTAGAAGCTACCAATAGGGGAAACTTTCTTTGAACATATTCTAAGCGTAGATGTTTTCTCTTAAACAATTATAAGTTGGTGCTTACTAAGGATTGGTGTCCTCATCTTCTGAATAGGTTAGAGCCTGCAAATTTTGTAAGTTGGTGATTATAGAGGATTGATTTCCTCACAAGTGGTTGTAATAAATTGAATATTTCTTGAAAATAATTCAAGTGTTTCTTCTTCAAGTTTGGATTTGCACTTTAATCTCTGTGTTCATGCATAGTGTTGATAATTGATTATGTGATGAGATTTTAGTTTTAAGATTAATTGTTAAAAGTAATGAAATATTGATTCAACACCACCCCTCCCCCCCCACCATCTCTCAGTATTTCCAACAAATATTACTTAACCTTGCATATTGAAATATTCTATGTATGACTCACATTGATCTTTTTGCTTATTATTAGTATTTTTTAAATGTTACATTTTAATTTTATATTGAAAACTAAATAAATTAGACATCTCCATCTTATTACTCTTATTAGGAAGTAATTAAACTTTTTTATTTTCAATTATCTTTTTCTTTGAACATTCAAATGTTTTATTGATGAATATAAAAATCTCTCTCTCTCTCTCTCTCTCTCTCTCTCTCTCGCTATATATATCTATATATATATATATATATATATATATATATATATATATATATGTATCTATATATATATATATATATATATATATATATGTATATATATATATATATATATATATATATATATATATATATATATATATATATATATATATATATATATATATATATATATATATTCAAATAAATTAGTTAACAAGGATATTTAAATAGTTCATTTAATTCCCATTGTTGAGCTTGGTCGATTCACCTCACCAAAGAATGTATTTTAATTTAGTTGACTCCTCATTCAATTCGACCCACCAAATAATTTTGTTCAATTTAGTTGAGACAACTAAACTTTTGTAACTATCTACTCAGGGATATAAATATGGATGTACTCAACTTTATGCAAAGTTGGTTGGTCATTGAGGATATACTAATACAAGTGTGTTTTTGCTAACTCTCTACTAATTCTATGTCTCTTTTCTCTTCCATGTGATGCATATGATTCTTTAAGCTTACTCAATGTTCCACTCTGTTGGTGACTAATGAATACTTTTCACAAGATTAAAACATTTTTTATGTTGTCGATAGTGTTGGACCCATGCCTATACAATACACACACAAAAATGTTAACTCTAGAAGACATATAAGAGTGGTGGGAGAAAAATATCAATAACTACTTGAAAAATTATGCAAGATGAAATTGACTATATATTTCAGAAGCTAGAATTTTTTTTTCATGGAACCACACAAGAAGTTTATCGAATCAGTCCCTACCGAGATAAAGAAATATATCGATTGCTTAACTAATGCGACAAATAGAACCTAACAGTGCATTAAATTTAAACCAAATAACTAAGGGAGAACATATCTACACAAGTGGGTGGATAATAATTAGACGACTTTTGTAAGGAGAAAGCAATAGAAGAATGTACTTATGCTGAAAAAATTAAAGCAAGTTTTTTTTTCCAATTTTCATGATGTTGGACATTGGATAAACCAACCCTCCCAGTGTGTTTTGTGACATGGACTAACTACCTCTTGTGAATCCTTATATTTGGGAAGGTGATCGTTGACTAACACCTGTGGGTTTTGTTCTAACAACAATCGTGATTCCCAACAAGTGGTATTAGAGCGTAGGTCAGGAGTTTGATATACACCCAAATCGCATTGGGGGGAGGGATTGTTGGACATTGGATAAGCCAATGCTCGCCATGTGTTTCATGAAATTGAATAACCGCCTCTCTTGGATCCTGATCTCCAACGATTGTTGGGTGTGGAGCCTGATTATCTTCTCTATTCAGAGGTATCGGACCCTAGTTCGTAATGGGGCACCAATTCCACCCATAATTTAATTGCTATCAGGGGGGTCCAAGGGGGGGCAAAGGTAATTTTATGAGACCCCCCTAGCAGGGGTTCGGGGGCAACTCCCCCAAAGCTAAAAATATATGTAAAATTGCCTTGTAAAATACAATAATTTCGTAGTCAATATGGGTTGTTCATTTGGCGGATGATCTGACAGTAGAAGTTATGTTTAATTTAGCGTTTTTTGCCCTAGAAGGGAATCCCTCACTATATATGAGGGAATTCTATTGCGGTTCAATATATGTGTATTTTGAGCAAGAAAGAGAGAGGATATTGTGTGAGAGCGAAGAGGGAATTACAACAGATCTGTTGTAGGTTGTATCTCTTCATTTTGTTGGATAATATAAAAGGAAGGATTTGTTGTTTTTACGTGGACATAACCCAAATTGGGTGAACCATGTATATCTGTGTCTCTCTTGTTTTATGCGTTTTTTGTGATTGTATTTCTACAATATTTTATGTGTTCCATTGCTCTGTAATATATTATATTTTCTAACATCGATGTGATTGTTGAATAAAATCTGTGGGTTTTTGTCTAACGACAATCGTGATTCCCAACACACGATTATTTTTTCAACATCTTACTTGCTTTCCTACATAAATTTCTCCTCGTCAGGGGAGTCAATAATATAGCTGAATATAAACCAACCTTGTAAATGCAAATAAATTTCCACATGTGTAAATGATAGGGATATTGGGGAAAATTCCTTGATGCCTCATGTAAAAAATACAAAATAAGCATGATACTACTTCCTCAATAAATGAAAATTTTCGTCATAATCTCCATTTTTGACTAGGAGTAAGTCAGGTCAGCAATGGGTTGGTAGATGTTCGTGAGAAATAACTAGGAAATAAAAATAAAGAACATAAAGAAAATTGGTAGTCAAAATGAGAGGAAAACAGTCGATTACAAAGACAAAATAATATATGCTCAATGAGGAAAATTGAGAAAGGAACCAAGTGCATATGTGACAATACAAACAACCAATTGATATTAAAAAAATAGAGAGGGACAAAAGATAGAAAAAGTGAAAAGAAATGAGGGATGAAAAATTTACGCGGATATTAAGAAATAAAGAAGTTCAAGAGCAAGATATTGATGATGCACGAGAATCCTCTAAAGGTAGAAGAGAGCACCTAAATTTGAGAGGCATAGCTCCAATCTCTTTGAGAAGAGGTAGTAGCCTATAATCAAGCCCTAACATGGATGTAGAAAATATGGAACTTGATGACTTTGGACCAACAATTCTGTGATGCCTTACCACAAGTATATCAAGTATCGCTATTCCATAATTCCTCTAGCAAAGAATCCTGTTGTCACTACTACAACACCCTCTAAATATTTTCTACACTCAAATTTTGGAGCCTACCTATTATCATTCAAAGTGTTGCTTTTGATTGTCAAAGTGTCGTTTCATGTTATTATGTGTGTTTCAAGTGCCCTTGTATTATCCTAAGTCAAGTTATTAAGAACATCTATCGTGCACTTCACAGTTGTAGTACATTTACTAGTCACAAAAGACACTTTTCATCACAATCACACATGCTTTGTCTATCACACTTGGAGAGTATTTGTGAATTGGAGTTTCAATGCATACTTCTTAGTATCAAGTCCTGTATAAGTTTTACTAATGATTTGGTATGTGTCACACTTGGTTTTACTCCTAACTCATTATGTTTCCCATTTCCACCCTCTAGACTTAGAAAAATTTGCAGCTTTACAAACCTGCCCACTTGGAAAGGGAGAGTGCACAACACACTTCCATAGCTTATTTTGACCCCTCTTATTTGTTGAAAATGGACCTTGCCCCCAGGATAAGCCTTCCCTCTCTCTTTGGCGGATAATGCACTCTTAAGCATCAATCTCTCCTTGCATTTCTGAACTACACGCTCCTTTAAGCCTCTCCCATAGTTGATCACACAGCACATCAACAGTGAACATCAGGCCTTCCTTCAACCTAGACACTGCACCATGCACCCTTCTTGTGACTTAGGCCTCTCTAGTTGGGTGCATGGCACATTAACAGTCAACATTGATCCTTCCTTGTCCATTGACACTACACCCTGCACCCTCCATCTAGACTCCTCTTCCCATCAAAGCAAACAACACATTCTTAGTGCTCAACACATAACCCTTACCTCTTGACAGTGTGCCCTGCACCCAAAAGTTTTTTCCTCCCTCCCTGAGTTGATTGTTGAACCACAATCAAAAGATTTACATTAAACATCATAGAATAGGATAATTTTAGGCTAATGGCTACTTGTCATGAGTGATTTTAGTTGCAGGTGCTCTCAAGACAAGATGACAAAGATGCGTAAGGAGATTTGTTGAACAGTCCAAGGAAGCATTCAAAGACAAATAACACATGTTACAAAAAGTTAAAGTACTTTAAATTTGGATGATCAAAGTTATCCATAAAGACTCCATATGATATGAAGATTCTTTGTAAGGTAGACAGTAATAACAAGAAATCTACATCAAGTATTGAAGATATAAGTGGCAGAATTATCACCCCTCGAGAAATTCCATGTCATGAGTAACTATGGGTCCAAGCCATTAATGTCAGTGGCATGTCATGTTATCGTCACATGGTGATGTGGAGGTGACAATGTAATTTTTTAGTTATTATAAATTATAAATACGTGGAAGTCAAAGAGTCATATATGGACAACAGAGCCACATGGAGAAGTCCAGGAGTCATACGGAAGATCAAAAGTCATTTATAAGTTCACATGTTGTTCAGAAGTCCAAAGGTCATACTAGAAGTTGAAGGGTCATGTGGGAAGTCCAAGAGACATGAGGATATGAAAGGTCATGACTCTAGTTATAAAATAGGCCTCATTACTCAAAGAAAGGGATTTTCACCTTGGCTTCTTCCACAAGGCATTATAGAGATATTGATAGTTCTTTTGGGGAGCACGTAGTGGCTCTACGCTCCACAATTGGAGCAAGTGGTGTTCATTGTATCAATGTATCTTGGAAAAAAAAAAAATTAATACTTGAAGCCTATTCAACCAACACATTTTCACACATGTATCGTGGATGTTTGTGGTATATGTTTGCATTCATTTGTACCAAAGGAATTGAACTATTTTGTTGATTTGAGTGCTCATCTTATTGAATATGTGTTGTATTTGTTTTAATTATCATTGTATATATGTGAACTATTTTCCTTGATGACTAACGATTATTTCATATGTGTGTGTGTCTTTACTAGATTAGTACTAATACTTTTCTCTTGAGGAATCACTTTCTTTCCCTGTCAGTGAAAGTGTTATCTCTTTGAGAAAACCCTGATGTAAGGAAAAAACTCTAAGGTAACCTCTAAACAATATTTTCAATTGAAAGCTATCCATTTCAATTCGAAGGGGGATCCCTTCTATAACACAGTCAAATATGATTGGTTATGTACTCAACACATCAACCAAATTCGATTATTTTACAAAATTGGTCTAGAAAGGATAGGAAAAACCATTAGGCATGGAGTATTTTTTACAAGAAGTTATTGATTACAAGCTATATGAACAAAATATAGAGGCAAGATAGCAACACATTTATTAGACAATTCATCATTTAAGTATGATATAAGTAAATAGAAATAAATATTGAAAACGGAGCAACTGGTGAATTCCGTGAAAGATATTTAAGTCAAGAACATAGAAACAATTTGGAAATTCTAAATATGATCTCATAAACATAATTCATATTTAATCACTCAATTCCAAACGTAGAAGACTTATGGATCATATTGTGAAATTAAATAAATAACTTGCACTAGAAAACAAATAGGAAACCCATCACACAAGAATCTCTATAAATATGAACAAATAACACTCATCACAACAATTTATATTAATGCCAAAATTATACACACTATACCAAGTGTTATCACAAAATCGTGTACTAAGGGCTGCTACTTAGCAAGATCTCATGCAACTATTTCAAACCAGACTTTAGACTAAGGCTTAGCCTCCTTAGTCAGAGAGGGCTCTCTCACAGATTTTTGATATGAATTAATAACAAGAAAAGATGGCTAACTCTTCAAACAGTACATGAAAATAAGCTGGTTGGAACAACAAAATAAGACTTCTTCCATTGGGCTCATGGAGTCAAACACCTTTGCAGTAAATTACCAACTACTCATTCATGGAAGTCAAGGCATATAATGTCTAAACACTCAAAACATTTCTCAAAGGAACCTCAACTCATAAACATACACAGGAAATCTGAGCACTAGGTGAATTCAGAGTGATTGCACATCTATGGAGCTGTAAAACAGAAAGGAAGAGACACAACCATATATATTCTGAGCATTTAAACACAAGATGAATCTTGAGAAGAAAAAGTAATCTTTCTATTACTGTCAAAAATCTTTTACATCCGTCAATATAAAAAACTCTGTTTTTTGTATAAATCTCCAACCCTCATTACATCAGAGTTTTCACTATATATAGGAAAACAAACTAAACTACTTTGAGTCTCCTCCTCCAGCATGAGGGGAGCTCGATGACCTATCATTAACTACCCTTATCTATTTTTAAACAAACCCATTAAATACATAAAGTATTGAGCTGTAATTACAAAGATTCCTAATCACACTAAAATTCTAACTTCATCTCCTCGTATGCCTGATTCCTTTCTTGATCTTTGACAACTGTCTTTTGTTGGTTAGGCTCAAGATGATTGAGCTACAGATGCAAAGAATGCTGACTTTGGATACCTGTAAGCGCTGATGGATCATTTATCATCAGGATCAAAACACCTATTTTTAAGGTCCCTGTCTCCTACCATCCTCCGAAAATGTAGCAGCATGTTCCCAACTCTTTAATAACTCAAAGTATGGAACGCTGCTACCAAACACCATGTCTCCAGATGAGCTGTAGGCTGTATTGATGTACAGGTGTCTCTCTTCTAACTTTCCCGGTCAAACTGTTTATTCTGCATTGAAAACATCACCTACAGCAGTTTCGTAGCGCGCTACGAAACTGCTGGGTGATTTAAAAAACACAGTCTTCCTCTAAACTCCTCACAAAATTGAATAGCTGCTGTTGCCATTCTTCAGTTTCACCTTTGCTATGCTGGGATTCAGAATCACATTCTCTGTATCCTTCATAAGGTTAGAGTGGGTTACCTTCTTTTCCTCATCAAAGATCACCTCAAGCTTAGGCCTAACATAATTATTGAGAACTGAAGCACACAAAATCGATGCCCTTTTTATATTTTTTATCTCTGTCTCATCCTCCTGACTGACCTTAACAAACTGTAGTCCCTCAACCAACTCAATTTCCTTAATCTGTAGCTCTTTTTCTAAGAAGCCATTAATACTCTTTGACATCTTCTGTGTCATCTTATCTTCTAAAATAGAAACCAACAACTGCCGCAAATCAGAGCATGTGCTTTGCTCTAATGATTCATGTGTTTTTAGAACCTTGCAGTGCAAGGCCTTTAACCTTTTTCTCTCTGTACCATCACGACAATGATTGCAGATTTGAGATGTTTCTGTAGAGTATCTCTGGATTCTGTGTCAGATGCATTTTCTAATCTTTCCTTCCAAAAAGGAAATAGATCACACTTTATGGAACAAACAGGGCACAAAAATTCACAATCAATGTTTCGCTCCTTCCCAGCGCTAACGGTGCTTCTTCATTTCTCACAAGTAAGACAAGAGCGATACTGCGAATTTGTGCATACTCCTCCTTGGACACAAGCTCTATGTTCGCACCAACCATCCGCTCCACAAGAAGATTTCCAGTCAAGTCAGGATCTTCATCGACTTGTGCCTTGATAGTTCGTAATATGAGATAGCAGTCAAGATTCAAGTATCGAGCTGCCACTACAGTAGCACGACAATGATTACTTTGAATGCCTCCTATTGTGATAACACAATCTGCACCTTGCGCCTTTGCATCAACCATTAAAAATTCTAGCTTCCGCACCTTGTTCCCACTAAGTTGCATACCTGATAAGTCATCACGCTTTATCCAGACTTCAATGTTTGATGGTAAGCCCGGAAGATTCCATCGATGAATTGGTATAGGGAGATGTCCGAGAGAATAGAAATGGGACGGAATCAGATGAAGCTCTGTCGCCCAAGAGGGAGGTGTGTATGAAACTTTTGCTCAGAAAGGCTTCAGAACTGCCTTCTCCTTCCACTCGCTCTGCACGAAGCCCGTGAGCCATTGTTGTCTTCGCTCTGACGCTCTTGCCTTTCAACTGTAATTTACTGTAGCACCATGGAGATGTAAAACCAATCCAATGGCAGCCGCTGCTAAAGCCGAAATGTTTGCAATCGGGAGTCATCCTAATCCTATATGAAATTAACGACGCCGAACCCCTTTTCTGGCAAAGAAAAACAAATATCAACCAGGTGTCTATGTTCTCTGTCGGTGGAAGAACTAATGCACGAACAGCTGGTAATGTTTATCAAATCTCAACATCTCGTTTGGTTCCTTGTATTTGGTCAATACACAAAGATTAGAACATGAGGCGCATACTTAAATGCAACTACATTTCATTTGTCAAAAACTCATCACTGACACGAACATGATCCCACAACCATGAATTCCCAATGTACTTGGAGATGATATATGCACCACCACTTAATCGATAACCAGCTTCATATATATTTGCTACTTTTCCAACATAATTAACCTGAGTTGGGATCAGAAGGACTTCATTGACTTGAGAAAAGCGATTGTCCCAGGAAAGGATCTTCAAGGTATTAGTCTCAGGGAGAGCACTGAGCAAATCTATGTTGCTACAAACGAGCTTAATGCACTTCTTCCTTGAAAACACTGTCACTGCTCTCATCTGCATTTCTGGAGGGAAGCAAAACTCTGTACAATAGGCATGCTAGGATTTGGGCCTCCACTGAAAACTCGAACAAATCCCCAATTTCATAGCATGCTACGAAACCACCTAAACAGGTTACGCTGCGAAATTGCTAAAGGATTTATGCGCTGCGAAAACACCTTGTCCTTAAGCTAGTCTGAGCAATTTTTGGAAACATAATTTTCAGTGATAACACCAAGGTTCTGTAAGAATTTTCCAACCCTTTTTCATTCTACAAACTTTGTCTTTATATATCACTTATATGTTGTAAGCATGTTTCCAACAAATATTTAATTACAAAGTCTAAAACTAGATGAACAATTCTCTAATAAATTGATTAACCTTTAGGTTTAATCCTTATTTATCCTTATATAATTTTAGTGACTAATACATTTAAATTAAAATAAATTAATTTGATAAACAAATTAACTAATTAATTATTAAACATTTATATTTTTATCCTAATATTATTATAAATTTAGATTCTATTTAGTTTTAAATTAAAAGAAGATAATACATATGTACTGACATATATATTTGAATAAGTAAACTTAGTAAAAAATTTAACTAATTAATTATCTTATTAATAAACATTTATTTTAATTCATCCTATAATATTTCCTTTAATATTATTAGTTTATACGTAGGAGGATAATAAATTATTTATTAGGTTTAAAAAAACTAAAAAAATTATTTAATTACAAGCTGTTATATTTAGTTATATGTAGATCTAATATAAAAATGAATAGACCTAGCAGATTAACTAATTAATTAATTAATTAATTAACTATTTGACAAACTTTCCGCTATCCTTTGGACCAGTCAATTCTAGTTGTTACCTAATCAATTGTAGCCATTTTCTTTGGTAAAAAATAGTTGTTTCTTTCTAGTTGTTGTATGCTCGATCTCTCTATTTAACTTGTTGCCATGATCTGGTTCTTCATCTTGTCTTGACGATGAACCACACTTGCTGGTTTGAAATGTGTCGACAAATGAATTTTGATGTGATTATCGCTGAAATCCTTTCTCAAAATCTCTAATTAAAAACTGAATACATCACATATTTTCATTGTAAAACAAAATAAATAATATTATGTATCTGAATACCATGTTGCTTTTGGAGTCATGGCTGAATCTAATGACCCCAAGTCGAATTTGATGAGGTGGCATCCAAGTCAAAGTTGACAAGGTGTTTTTTCTAAATATAGAAAAAAAAATTCTGGAGAATTCCTGGAAAATAAGCTTCAAATATCAATTAGAATCTCTCAAAAAGTGATGGATGTGAAAAATATGAGAGAGGTTTTTGGTAATGGGCCCGTTGTTGACAAAAATGTCTTTCAGACTTGGAAAATTCATTTCCATCGGTTCAGAAATCACACCCGAAGTTACTTCGTTTTACACGAGAAAACTATGGAAAACATAGTGTTTTGCTGGCATCTAGTTAGTCAATGCTCGTTTGATAGATGATTTCTCATTTTTTAAAATGTGCTCCATCAACGCATATTTTGGACATAAGACAAAAATTTGAACTTCTCCTTTTGGCGTTGATACCCTGAATGTCAGCACATTTTTAAAATTTTCAAACATAAAATAATGCTAGCACTCTCATTGTCAGCACCTTAACCATGTTTATTACAGATTGGCGCTGACACTTTGTCAGTGCTTTAAAATTATTGAAATAAATTGTGATAACAACTAGCTCCATGGGGATGTTGTCAATAGTAGATGGCTGCAATAACCCCTATAGACCATAGGCCTGATCCATTGGGTTGATTCCAACTTGAAAACCAATTCATTTTCCAAACCTGAAACTGTTACCTACAACCAACCTATTCTGCAACTAAACCAAATTCAAATTAAAAATTGTACACTGTTGCAAACAATCACACTGCAAACCAAACTGTAACTACAAATTGAAAATAAATCTTTTGCCAACAATCTTATTGCACGCCCATCCTACACTAACCTTTTAAACAAATGTTGGATCAAATAATACAAAAAGGCCAATACAACCAGTCAAGTAGATTCTCAAATAATGTAGCTCCTTGATTGTCATCTTTTCCTTGCTCCACGTTAGTAGATTGTCATTTCTTAATCTTAGCTTTAGCATGCAAAAATCCATCATTCTTTACTTTATTTTATTCTTGCAACTTATTTAAAAACTTGAAAGCAAATTCATCATTGATAAAATATGAAAACTTGGGCCTGTTTACTGACTCTAAAAGGACTACAAAAGGATCCTCAAATGCCTGCAAATTGATCTCACAACAACGTAAAAGACTATCAATTTGATGTGTAATCCCTTCGATTTCATATTTGCTTCCATGCATCTCAATCTAATGGTTGTCATAAAGAGGCTGAAAATATTCATATGATAGTTGCAATGGAATACTTTCTGATAAAGAAAATATATGTGGTTTATTTTGAGAATTAGCATCCTTACAATCATCATTTTCAAAATCCCTATAAGTTAATGGCTACAAATCTGAACTGACAAAAATTTCCATATACAAAGCCACAGGATCATGAAAAACATGAAAATATTCCTGCTGATCTATAATGTTGTTAGTTTGTTCTAATAAATCTATGTGATTTTGCATCAGTTCAAGTTCCTCCGCTTCATTTATGATTTTAAATTTCTCTTTTACCAACTTGAATGAAGAAAATAACAAAGGAAGAGAGTTACCCTCAGTGAATTGATAACTCTCTTTATGTCCAATGTTGTAACTATGATATATAGATTGAGTGCTTTCATTAGACTGTTGAAAATGAACATTTTTTGATGAAGAAAATATAATTGGATGTTCATGAAATTCATGATCATAATAATCATCATATTTATCATATATAAGAAAATCAAAATTTGAGGCAACAACTTGCTTTTCATCGAGCTGAACTTTATTCTCTGTAAAAACATAAACATTGAGACTTTCAATAAAATGTATGATATTATCAATCCTCTGCTCATAATGAAATGGATTGGGATTTAGAACAAGTCTCTTTTGAACATGCTCATTCTCTTGTTCATCTGCATCTGTAACTTCATCTAGGATATGTTTTGGGAGTTTCTCACATGCTTGAATATTCTCATCTATTTCTTGAGCATCAATAAACATTTTTTGCGAGGTTAAAGATCTCCTGTTCATGAGAAGGTAAGAAAAATATGAATGAAAGGTTGTTGCATAACACAACATGGAGGTTGAATGTCTCTAGGAATCTTGTGATAAAGACTATTTTTTTTTTCTAATGAACATAGAGACAATTTCATCCCTCTATTTCTTGATGACACAAAACTTTGAAAGATGTTGGTACTTGGATTTCATCTTGCCCCAAAATTTCATAAAAATATCACTTAGTTCCTCACATGAACCAACTGATTTAGGCTCTAAATGTTTGAACCATTCTTTAGCATCTCCTTGTAATGATTGAAAAAAAGTTCTCAAGTAAACATAATCACACTCAACTTCAAAAGGGTCTATAAAATTCTCAAAGGCTTGAATGTGTTTTTCAGCCACAAAATTATTAGGTTTCCCGTCAAACTTGGGAAGGTATTTGTAATGTTTCAGAGGAAAATCATGGAAGGTATTTGGGAATTTTAAGGATGTATATCTTTGTTGAATCTTGGAAGGTATAATATTAGATACAAGAGGTGTAATATTAGCGTTGATCTCATGAGGCTCACAAGATTGGTCATGGACATCATATGACTCGGATGAAAACACTTGGTCAAGATCTGCAATGCAAGAAGAAGGTATATCTACAATTTTTAAAGAAGGATATAGAAGTGTAGATTTATGGTCTTCATTCGAATACAATAAGCAAAGGAAAATTATTTTAATATGCTCAAGAAAAGACAATAAGTAGTTAACAAAAAATAATACTACATCTTGGATAAAACTCAAACTTTGATACCTGATTTTCCCATATTGTCCTTTGATGTGTCTGTCAATAAGGCTCGTCCTCGAGTGAAGTCTTTGAATTTTATTTGAAAATTGATTGGAGTTTCTAGGTGAATGGTACACAACTTTATAATGTTTGATCATTGTTCACCATAAAAAATTTGAACTGCTTCTTTTTCATACTACCCAGGGATGATATCACCTTCCTTCCTCGACAATGACGCCAAAATATTTATCACTCAGAGAAAAGCATAGTTGTGAGGGGAAAACTCTAAGGTAATCTCTAACCAATATTTTGAATTGAAAGCTAGCCCTTTCAATTTGAAGGCGGGTCCCTTATATAACTCAGTCAAATATGATTGGTTATGTAATCAACGCATCAACTAGATCTAATTTGATTATACAAAATTGGTCTGGAAAGGACATGAAAAACCATTGGGCATGGGGTCTTTTTGAAAACAAGTTACTGATTGTAGGATATATGAACAAAATACATAGACAAGGTAGCAACAAATTTCTTAGACAATTCATCATTAAGCTATGATAGAGGTGGATAGAAATAAATATCGAAAACAGAGCAACTGGTGAATTCTATGAAAGATATTCAAGTTGAAAACATATAAACAATTTGACAATTCTAAATTTAAACTAGTAAACAAAATTCAGATTTAATCTCCCAATTCCAAACGTAGAATACTTATGGATCAGGTTGTGAAATAAAAGAAATAACACGCATTAGAAAACATATAGGAAACCCATCAAACATGAACCTATGTAAATATGAACAAGTAACACTCATCACAAAAATTTATATTAATGTTAAAATTCTACACACTGTACCAAGGTTTTGTAAGAATTTTCCAATCCTTTTTCATTCTACAAAATTTGTCTTTATATATCACTTATATGCTGTAAGCATGTTTCCAACAAATATTTAATTATAAAGTCTAAAATTAGATGAGAATTTCTATAATTAATAACTGAATACATTATATCTTTTCATTGTAAAAAAAAAAGAAATAATATTCTGTATCTGAAGATCATGTTGTTGTTGGAGTCATGGATTAAGCTAATGATCCCCAAGTCTAATTTGATGAGGCATCATCCAAGTCAAAGTTGATAAGGTATTTTTTCTAAATATACAAAAAACTAATTCTCGTGACTTCCTGAAAAATAGGCTTCAAATATCATTTCGAATCTCTCAAACCGTGATATATGTGAAAAATATGAGAGAGATTTTTGTTAACTGGTCTGTTGTGGACAAAAACCTCTTTAATATTTGGAAAATATGTTTCCAAATGTTTGGAAAATGTGCCTGAAGTTATTGCCCTTTACAAGAAAAAATAGAGGAAAACTGATTGTTTTGCTGAAATTTGTTTAGTTAACGCTCGTTTGATAGATGATTGTTCATTTGAGGATGTGTGCTCCATTAGCGCATATTTTGGACATAAGACAAAAAATTGTTCTTCTTTTGGTGTTTATACCCTGAATGTTAGCGCATTTGTTAAAATTTCAAACTTAAAATAACATTGACACTCTCGTTGTCAGCACTTTAACCCTGTTTATTACATATTGGAGCTGACACTCCCATTGTCAGCACTCTAAAATTATTGATGAAATATTGATAACATAAAGAACTTTGTTACATCCTACAATTGAACACTTCACAAGGCATACTGACTTGCTTATTCAAAAGTACATGTGCACTACTCGCTTATGGTAATTTCTCAAACCAAGGAAAATATTTAAGTAAATGGTGGCCATGCCTTATTTTCGGATGGGAATACTATACTAAATGGTGTGAGGTCTAATTGTGACTTCATATTAGGAATATCCCCCATAAGGTGGCGGGATCCAACACTGTCATCATTATGGCACTAAAAGGGGGGAAACCACCTTTTTATGGTTGAAAATTCACCTCATCCGAATAATTCATCTTTTGTGCAAGGAAGTAATGCACGAGGTTCCATTCCAACTCATACTCCTAAGGTAGGAGGGTCTTATCATCTTGGTCCAGAAATAACTTTTTAAGTTACTTACGATCAACTCCGGACACTTTGTCCTATTACTCATAAGTTTGCAAGAGCTCTTGGGTTACTTCCCATATTTCAAAATCCTCCTCATACTCCTAGAAATAAAGAGACACCTCTTACTGGTGTATTGGTTTCATCGGTGGAAGATTTGGTTTTTTCTACCCTCGAGGAGTTAGCAAAATCTCTAGAAGTGACAGTTCAACAAGAGGAACTTCAACCTATTGAGGAAGGCTTAGAAGGTGATGAGGGGGATTTTCCTTTTTCTGATGAAGAACAACTGAGGGAAGAAGAGCTACTTGACTATAAAGAGGACTTGAATGGTGAAAGGGAAGACTATTCTTATTCAGAGCACGATTAGGAAGGAGAAGGAGAAGACATGGCTGATGCAGATTTGTATTGGATAATTGTAATGTGGCAACAAGAATATTCCAATTTAATTTGTCCTTGAATTAAATTGTGAGTTAAAATTGAATTTAGTCTTAACAACTACTTGGAAATAATTAATTAATTTATTTTAAATTAATTAGTTGGAGAAATTCAAGTTAGAAGTCTTTCTGAAGTCATGCAAGAGTTATCCCTTAAATTAAGGAGATAAGGTTGAGTTATATTTGAGTTGTAATTAGTTAACTCAGTTTACTGAGTTAACTCCAGTTAAATTAGTTCCAAACTATTTGAGGAACTAATAGTGAGTTAACAGTCAGTTGATGCATTAATGCACTCAACTAGTGCTACTCCAGTTAACTGAAGATTCCCTCATCAGAAACTCATGCATGTCTATTATGAGAAAGACCTAATTGAGATTAATGTTCAAGTATAGTGTACTATCAGTTTCATGTGTTTTCTCATGGAGAAAACTCATGCATGCAGTCAAGGATAAATCCTTGAGGATTGTGCAGTTTTGGAGGAGAGATCATCCACTTGGTAACTAGGAGTCATCCACAAGAAACAACGAAAGGAAATAGGAGCTTGGAGGGTAGAGAGGAAGGCTAGAGAGAAGCCAAGATTGCCTGTGAGCATCTGTGAGGATTGTACTGAGAGCTAAGGCTTTGTATAATTCCTATGTATTTCCACCATGTATGATAATACAATAGTGTGGGGTTTTTAGCTGAGGCTTTCCCCAAAGTATTTTCATGTGTATTGTGCCATTGATTCTTCTTCTTCTGGTTATATTGTTCAACTCGATCTTTAAGCTTCTTCAAATTGATAGTAGAAGTAGGTTATAATATTCTTATTTGATTTATATTGCATTATCGGGTTAACCTGCCAGAAGATTTTCTACATGGTATCAGAGCTGGATTTGTAGAAATTTTCTACATGGTATCTAAGCAATGAACAATATACTTAGAAGAGAATTCGAAGTTTGAAGTTTGGGGTTGCAAGTACAAATCAAATTCATATCATACTTCAAGGTTGGTCAATGGCGTTTTATGGCTTGAGACTCGAGTATGCCTTGGAAGGTATCTCGAATTACATAGCATGGAAAGATAGAATGGAGGCTATATTAGAAGACAATGGCTTGAAGGAATTGATTTATCAATAAATCCCAAAGCTAGCTTCAACTAATGCACAAGAGTTGGCTGAGTGTAAGAAGTGTGTGGTGAAGGTGAGACAGATCATCCTTGAGGGAGTTTGAGACCATATTGCCTCGAGTCTCCATGGGAAGTATACTCCATTTTAAATGTGGACGACATTGAAGGCCTCTACCGGAACAATAGCCACCAGAGGAAATTGGCACTCAAGGATAAGCTTCAAAGAATCAAGATGGAGGAGGGCGATACTATTTCCACATATTTGAACAAGCTCACCACCTGCAGAGATGAGCTTGGCAGTGTGGGAATAACTACCACCGATGATGATATGGTGAGCCTCGCTCTCCTTGGCCTTCCAAAGAGTTGGAATAGCTACCAGGACTCTGTGAATGGAAGGAAGAAACTGCCAAATTGGGAATGTCTGTGGTCGGATCTTATGCAGGAGGAGATCAGGAGGAGCACACGAGATGGTTCTTCATCCAAGAATGATGATGAAGAAAATCTGGCCTTAGAAAGTAAGGCAAGGAAAGGGAAGGCGAAGGCTTCCCATTCCAAATTGAATTCTTCTAATGGAGGGAAGAACGGTGACATGTCTAAAGTAAGATGCTTTAATTGTCACAAGATGGGACATTATGCGACTAATTTCCCATCGAAGAAGTCCAAGAAGGGATCCTCGGAAGGTGAGGCATTAGCCTCTCAGTTTGAAATGGACTTTACCCTCATCACATGCATGGTATTATCGATGATGGGTTGTGTCTGGTATCTTGATAGTGGAGCCTCATTCCACATGACCGGTGATAAAAAATTATTCAGTGCCTTGGAGGAGAAAGACCTCAAGATGTGCATAGAGATGGGTGACGACAAAAGGTATAGTGTTTTAGGAGTGGGCACGATTTCTTTTCAGAGGGAGCATGGAGATATTATCACCTTGACAAATGTGATGTATGTGCCTGGACTGAAGAAGAACTTGGTATCGGTCGCGATGTTGGAGGACAAAGGCTACAATGTTGTCTTCAGTAAAGGAAAGGTGTTCCTAAGACACATAGACACGGTTTAGACCAAGAGGATAGGGATTCGAGTGAAGAATCTCTATAAACTAGAGGTAGATGATTGTGCACCATTGAGTACGAAAGCAAAATTGGTGCAAAGCCAAGACATTGGTGAGTTGTGGCACAGGCGGTTCGACCATTTGCATCATGGGGCTTTGAAGATAATGCATCAGATATCTACATGACTTCCCAAAGGTAAACTTGAGCAAGTTGACACATGCAAAGGTTGTACCTTGGGAAATTACATCAAGCCTTCCTTTCATGATCGAGACAGTCGAGCAGAGGCTATCTTAGAGTGAGTTCATACTAATTTGTGTGGACCATTCTCGATGGCATCCACAGCGAAGCAAAGGTATTATGTGATTTTCATTGATGACTATTCTCGTAAATGTTGGATTTATTTCATGCAGAAGAATGGCCAAACCTTCACAAAGTTTTGTGAGTTCAAATCTTTGGTCGAGAAAGAGTCAAGGAAGAAGATCAAGGCCTTGAGAAGTGACAATGATGGAGAATATGTCTCTCAAGAGTTTAAGGACTTCTGTGAAGCAGAAGGAATTAAACGAGAGTTGATGGCACCTCATAACCCAAAATAGAATGAGGTGGCCGAGAGGAGGAACATAACTATTGTAGGGACAGCATGGGAAATGTTGCATGACCAAGGCCTACCACTTACCTTGTGTGCTGAGGCATGCAACACAACGGTCTATTTGTAGAATAAAAGCCCGCATCACATACTTGGGATGAAGACACCAGAGGAAGCTTTATCCAGTAAGAGATCAGATGTGGGTCACTTCAGGATCTTTGTCTCATCGGTATATTTCCATGTGACAAAGGATACATGGAAGAAGCTTGAGCCAACAGTAGAGATGGGGATATTTGTGGGGTACATTGATACACCTCACAACTATCGAGTGTACTTGCCTACCAATCGAAGGATAGTGGTTCACATAGATCTCAATGATGAGCAGAAGGCCATGCGAGTTTCCCTTAAGAGGGAGCTCCAACTACAGGTTGTGGAGGAACTGTTGGTTCCTAAGGAGGAGGAGCCTCAAACTGATGCAGAGCAACCACATGCTGAGGTTCCAGGAGTGGATACATCCACTCAAGCAGAGTCTTCTAGAGATGGACGGAAGCACACAAGAGAAGCTGACAGATTTTTGGAGGATGCGAGAGAGAATGTGGGAGCACCATCTTCTCAGCATAGACAAAGGATGTCACCTAAGAGGTACACTAGATACATGGTCCTTACTAGGGAATGTGTTGAGACCGAGCCATATTCCTTTGAGGAAGCAGTGCAGCAGCTGATTTGGGTTGATGCTATGGTGGAGTATTATGACTCCATGGTTCATAACAGTGTTTGGGACATGATTCCGAGATCGGAGAACAAGTCAGTTGTGAGTTCCCGTTGGCTTTACAAGGTAAAGTAAGCTGCCGATGGTAGTGTGGAGAAGCATAAGGCAAGATTTTTTGCCCGTGGATTTTCACAAGTTGAGGGGATTGATTATAATGGGAATTATGCTCCTGTCGCAAGGTACTCATTTATCATATCTATGTTGGCACTATCAGCATAGATGGGTTGGAATATCCATCAAATGGATGTGAAGATAGCATTCCTCAATGGCCAGATTGAGGAAGAGGTGTACATAGAGCAGTCGAAAGGTTTTAAGACCTTCGATCGTGAGTCGCATGTGTGCCAACTCAAGAGAGCATTGTACGGGTTGAAGCAAGCACCTCGTGCTTGGTACACAAGGATAGACAACTACTTCACCGGGTTGGGCTTCACAAAGCGTGAAGCGGATGTGAACCTGTACCACATCGTGGTAAAAGGTAAGCTGTTGATCATCGTACTTTATGTTGATGATCTCATATTGACTGGTGATGATCAGATGATTGTGTCTTGCAAGGAGGACCTTGCAAGAGAATTTGAGATGAATGACATGGGTCTCATGCATTACTCCCTTGGCATGGAAGTGTGGCAGAAGGATGGGGAGTTGTTTGTGTCTTAGGGTAAGTATGCCAATGAGACTTAGGAGATTCCACATGGAGAAGTGCAAGCCCATGTAGACTCCTCTAGCAAGTAACCGGAGGAAGGAAGATGTTACTTCAAGAGAAGTGGTAGAGGCTACTATGTACAGGCAGCTTGTGGGTTCACTGATGTGCTTAGTGAACATATGACCAGGTTTGTGTTATGCGATGAACCAACTGAGTCAAGCGATGGTTCAGCCTACCAAGATGTTTTGGAAGGTGGCAAAGCATGTATTGAGATAACTCAGAGGCACATCTTAGTATGGATTATGGTACAAATGGATAGAGGGAGTGAAGCTACAGGGCTTCACTGATGTAGATTGGGCAGGGAGTCCATCAGATCGGAAGAGGACATCAGGAGGGATTTTCAACCTTCGGTCAACGATAGTTTCTTGGTATAGTAGGAAACAGAGGTCGGTTGCACTTAGCTCAGAAGAGGCAGAATACATGGATGCAAGTCAAGCATCATATGAGGCCATCTGGATGCGGAAAATCCTAGTTGGTTTGTTTGATCAGAGGATGGATCCAATTGTGATCTATTGTGATAATTAGAGTTGTATCAAACTCTCTGAGAATCCAGTATTTCATGATAGGTCCAAGCATATTGACATCCGGTATCATCATCTCAGAGACTATGTAGTGAGGAGGATCATGTTGCTGTAGTATATTTCGACAGAGGAGCAAGATGCTGACATTTTGACAAAGGCATTGTCAAAGTGTAAATTCGAGTTCCATAGAGACAAGATCAAGGTGGCAGATAATCCCTTTCTTATTGAGAGGGAGAGTTGAAATGTGGCAACAAGAATATTCCAATTTAATTTGTCCTTGAATTAAATTATGAATTAAAATCAAATTTAGTCTTAACAACTACTTGGAAATAATTAATTAATTAATTTTAAATTAATTAATTGGAGAAATTCAAGTTATAAGTCTTTTTGAAGTCATGCAAGAGTTATCCCTTAAATTAAGGAGATAAGTTTTAATTATATTTGAGTTGTAATTAGTTAACTCACTTTACTGAGTTAAGTCCAATTAAATTAGTTCTAAACCGTTTGAGGAACTAATAGTGAGTTAATAGGCAGTTGATGCATTAATGCACTCAACTAGTGCTACTCCAGTTAACTGAAGATTCCCTCATCAGAAACTCATGCATGTCTATTCTGAGAGAGACATAGTTGAGATTAATGTTCAAGGATAGTGTACTATCAATTGCATGTGTTTTCTCATGGAGAAAACTCATTCATGCTGTCAAGGATAAATCCTTGAAGATTGTGCAGTTTTGGAGGAGAGATCATCCACTTGGTAACTGGGAATCATCCACAAGAACAACCCAAGGAAATAGGAGCTTGGAGGGTAGAGAGGAAGGCTAGAGAGAAGCCAAGATTGCCTGTGAGCATCTGTGAGGATAGTACTGAGAGTTGGCTAGCTGTCAGAGCTAAGGATTTGTATAATTCCTATGTATTTCCACCATGTATGACAATACATTAGTGTGGGGTTTTTAGCTGAGGCTTTCCCCAAAGTATTTTCATGTGTATTGTGCCATTGATTCTTCTTCTTCTGATTATATTGTTCAACTCGATCTTTAAGCTTCCGCAAATTGATAGTAGAAGTAGGTTATAGTATTCTGATTTGATTTATATTGCATTATCGGGTTAACCTACCAGTAGATTTTCTACAATGGCCCAAGGGCCACTCACTCTTCCAGGTAATCTTCACCGTATGCTTGAACACTCAGAAAGTGTCTTTCAAAGGTAGATTTTGCCAAGAAGACTAAAGTTGAAGATCATATTGACGATTTCTACATGCATTTACGAGTGCTTGAGGTACGCTTATATGATGTTAGGTCCTTATACTAATAGTGTAACCCCTTATTGTTATTAGTGCAACCCCCATATTATATTGTTGTGCCCTTATATTATTATTGTTATGTTGACTTTGATTATATTATGACCCCTTAGACTCCTATATATAGAAAAGAAATCTTGTAATTTCTATCATCCAAGAATTTTTCATTTGTGTAATGTAAAGGAGGTTTCCCCCTAGAAGAGGTTGATTTTTAAGTTGTTGATCTATCTTTTCTATCTTTTTCTAAGCTGGTTTCATAACATTTGGTATCAGAGCTTTGGATTCTAGGGTTTTGCTGCTCCAAACAGGTCATTGTGGAATTTTCGCTATAACCTTGTTTCTGCGATGTTTCAGAAGCTAAAAAAAAACCCATTTGAGAAAAAATATCATTGAACCTCGGGTATGAATTTCAGATCTTGTAGCACTATATTTTCGTAGATATGATTTGAGGAAGTTGGGTTTTTCCAAGCTCCAAAATTCCATATCAACCAAGTCATCATGTCATTTTTGCTATAATGTGTTTTCTATGAAGGTTCAAACTCCGAAATTAAACCCATTTGATCCAAAATCGTGGTGAAGCTCGAGCCCAAATTTTAGATCTTGTTCTGCTATATTTTCGGAGATACAGTCCAAGACATTTAGGGCTTTTTCAGACTCCCAAATTACATTCCAAATAGGTGACCTTGGGAAAATCGTCATAACTTTCTCTGTATGCATCAGATTGAAATTTCGTAAGAAGTTACAAAACGATGATGGAATATAATTTTATGTGTAATTTGGTCAAGTCCGAAGGTCAAAACAATGACATGTGGCAGGTAGTACAATTTCTCTCTCCTGAACTAGTCTATAATCAGACCATTCTAGGAGATTTGACATAAATCTTTATTAAAGAATCCAATATTGATCAGACTAGTGGCATTGGAAAGAGGATGCAGAGGGCTACCATAGGTCTCAATTTCAGAGCTTGGAGATCCAAAATTTTAGAGATACAACATATTCAAGATTGATATCCTAAAAACAAGAAAAATAATGACTCAAATCAAGAAAATAGAAAAACCTAGTAAGCAAAATTGGATGGATGATTTGAAGAATGAAATCGAAGCTAAGATAAATAGTTTTATATGTGCCATGGAAGCAAATTTGAAGAAATTCATGGAAGATTTGAAGAAAGACATGGAAAGTTTCAAGGAATGGGAAAAAGATGCTACAAGAAAGGCCTCCTAATGACGAAAAGGTAGTAGAGGAAACTCATGATGAGAAAAAAATAAATGTTAATCATGATTTCGTAGAATCTAACATTGGATTGAAGACCCACCATATTCCAAAGATCCATATGAGGAAGTTTGATGACAAGTTTGATCTACATGATGTGCAACTGTTACAAAAGGTATGTATTGCATTTTTATATTTAGAACCGAATCAATTTTTATGGTATAAAGGGCTTTGTTCTCATAAAACACTTATCACTTGGTCAATTTTCACAGAGGAAATGATATCAAAGTATGAGGATACAAAGAGCAAAAACTTCTTTAGATAATTGATAAATCTCAAACAAAAGGGTTAAATGGCAGAACACATTAAGGACTGCAAAAAATTGAATATAAGGGTAAATGATAATCCAAAGAAGTAGAGGATTGATGTCTTCATAGGGAATTTAAAGGATAACATTCGACATGAATTTCATCTTTGGGAACTTGATTCATTGGAGAAGGCATTCAGGCTGGAAAGAAAAATTGAAAGAAAAATTATGGCAACAACAAATCCTACCACTCACAATTATAAAGATGGAAGTGTTGTTGCTCCTAGCCTTCCACAACCTACAAGGTTGACACCAAAAAAATTGGAAGAAAAAGGAGAAAATGACCTTTGTTATAGTTGTGATAGAAAATACACTAAAGGTCATAAGTGTGTTGAGAAGAAATTATTTTACATTGATTGTGAAGAGGAGGAAGAAAAGGATCAAGAAACGTCAAAAGAAGAGGATATACACCAGGAACCAACCCCAAAGAAGGAAGAAATGAATCTGACCATATTTCGTAATGCATTGGCATGAATTTCCACTCCTCAAACTCTCAAGATAGAAGGACATATCAAGAAGAAAAAGATAACCTCACTTTCAAGCAGAATCGAATGAAACAATAGGCAGACCAACATCGCAACGAAAGAAGTTTTGATAAAGGCGACTAGGTATTTTTATAAATACAACCATACAAACAAATGTCCCTCAAACAAGATAAGAAGGATAATAAATTATCACCAAAGTACTATGGTCCTTACAAGGTGCTACAAAAGATTGTACCATGGCATACAAATTGAATCTTGTTGCATCTTCCCGAGTGCCCCCAATTTTCCATGTTTCATTTTTAAAGAAGGTTATATGTGACAAGCTCCCAGTTTAAACAATATTGTTGGAACTTGACAAGGAAGGAAAAATCATATTGGAACCTGGAAAAGTCACGAAAACAAGAAACCAACAACTACAAAATCGATCAATTTTAGAGTATCTCATCAAGTAGAAGAACTTACCCACTGAAGATTCCACATGGGAGGACGAGAATTTTGTGCAGAAGCATCTAGAACTGCTCAAGTGTTGAGGACAACACTTTTTGAAGGAGAGGGGCATGTTAGGTCCCTATACTACTAATGTAACCCCTTATTGTTATTAGTGCAACCCCCTTATTATATTGTTGTGCCTATGTAGTCACATATTGTTATTATTGTGCACCATAGAAGCCCACTATTGTTATTGTTGTGCCCTTACATTATTATTGTTATGTCGGCTCTGATTATACTATGACCCCTTAGACTCCTATATATAGAAAGGAGGTATTTTATTTGTATCATCCAAGAATGTTGAGATTGCAACAAGATGATGGAGCTTAGTGAAAAGAGTCGCCTTCACTAAGTGGGCCCGCAGGCTATTTTTGGCGCAAGTCTATTTTTAGACTATGTCTATTTTTAGACATATGGATCATGTCTATGTTTATGGATGATTGATCAAGTTGGGAAAAATAGATGGACTTCTATTTTTGATGAAAGTGTGAGTGATCACAGTGTGAGTGATCAAGTCTATTTTTAGACTGGCTGTCAAAAATAGAAAAGTCAAATATTATTATCTCACAATAATATTTGGACTATAAACTTAATCTTATTCTCTTGGAGCACTTTAGTTTGAGCTACGGAAGTGGCACATGCAGCTGTCAGAAGGAAATTCGTTTTTCTTATGAGTCAGTTGAGTTGTTGCATGCATGACTTCAGTTAGAACTCAAGTGAGTTGAGTTTAGTGGACTGGAGGTACAGTTGATGGAGTTGTGTTCAGTTTAACTTAGTTAAACTGGTTTAGTTAGTCTAACTGCAGATAGACTAATGATGAGTTGTTAAATTAATTATTAACTCATAATACAACTAAAGAATACATCAGTTAACTCAGTTGCATGTCAGTGCATGTTCAGTTCAACAAGGACAGGTGGTAGAGAATCAGATTGCTATCAGTTGTGACTATAGTTGTGCACCAGATCTTGCACAATCAAAGGATTGAGTATGCCAATGAGTTTGCTCACGTATTTGGCCCGCATTTCAGCCTTTGCTCACGTCCACAAAGAGTGAGTGACTATTTTGCAGGTGAAAATCGAGTTTGGGAAGCTATTCTCATCAGTTCTTGAGTAGGTATTGAGCAGTGGAGGCAGGCAAGCAGTGGAAGAGATTTGGAGATCAGATCTGAGCTGTATTGTGTGTAACAGAGGTGGAGATACTTGTGAGAAGTATTATGCTGTGTAATGTTACATGACTCAATCATTAATATACAGATAGTGTGGGGTTTTTAGCGAGATGCTTTCCCCGTGATACATACTGTGTTAATGTGTGAATGCTCTTGATGTTTTATTGTTATTGATGCTGCTATATTCTTGATCAACGTAGAGGAGATTATGTATTATACATGTTCCGCTTAAATTGTATGATCAGGATAATCTCTGTTGAATATGTGTTAAATTATTCAAAATTTCTACAAAGAATTGTTCATTTATGTAATGTAAAGGAGTTTTCCTCCTCAAAAAGGATGATTTTGAAGGCGTTGATCTATCTTTTCTTCTATTTTGCGAGTTGGTTGCATAACATATGATGTTGAATGTATATTTTTATGTACACTCTAGAAGGTAGAGCATTAGTATGGTATCATAGTCTTCCAACTAATTCAATCCATAACTGGAGGGAGTTTAGAATTTGTTTTTAGAAAAGTTTGCCGCTGATAAAACTCCTACCATATTTTTAAAAGAACTTGAGAACCTCAAGATGGGGGACAAAGAGAAAGTAAATGATTTCAATAAAATATTTACCCGCATATTAAATAATTTACCTATAGATGTGCAACCTCATGATACTATCACCAAAGGTTATTATATAACTACCTTGCCAGCCAACATTTTTGTATTAGCTAAGAGAGTTCCAAATGAAACTTTGGTTTTAAAATTTGTTGAAGCCATTACTATTGAAAAATACTTGCATTCCATTGGATCGATTGAACATCATGAGTATTCCGAAGATACCAAAGATGTTGGTAAGAAAACTCAAGTCTCTTCAACCAAAACTAAAGAAAAATATTCTTTTGACATGGAAAGCTTGGCCAAATCTGTGAAGTTACTTACTAATGAAGTATTTGAGTTAAAGAGAAAGTCAAGTGAGGCATCTACCAACAACACGTATTCTAAGTCATTTTTCCTTAGAAGAAATAATAACTCTCAACCGGCTAAATCTGCTCAAAGTTCCAATATGGTGTTCAATGTTGAAATCTTGGGCATGGATAATTTTTATACTTTACATCAAGAGAAGAATTTAGGAAAAACATTCTGACAATGGAATCATAATATGAACACTATGATTACTAATCTTGTAGATACATTATTAATAGAGGAGCAATCTGAGAGGATCGAAGAAGAAAATGAACCCATCATGACTGAGGAAAAATCAGGTGTTGGACACTTGATCAATGCATTTGGTATTATATTCAATGTTGAAAAGAAAAGTGTTGAGGAACCACCAGAAAGTGAGCCTCCTCCCCAATCAACAAATAGTCGATATAATTTGAGGAGTAAAGGACTCGTCCCTGAGCAAGAGCTTAAAAATAAATTGTTGACAAGGATTCTACCACCGACCAATCTTACTTAGAGTACTCAAAACCAGTATGGAAGTGATCCTTCTTCCAAGAACACTTCCACTAGCAATAAGAACAAGTCCATCACTCTAAAATTTCCAATAAAGCTACACCACCAGATACTTCAACACTACATGTTAGGAATGAAAGTATCAATTATAACATCATTGAAGATATGAAGAGAGCTCATGCCAACATTTCAATCTTTGAGCTCAAAAAGATGACAGGAAAGCACGAGATTATTCTCCAAATATTTTCTTTGCAGCCTTCGCTAGGTGACAAAGCCTTTGCCTCTCAAGTTGTGTCAAGTAAATCCCTTGGTATTCTCGAATCTATAATTAATGCAGTAAATTTAAACACAAATACCCTTCCCCCCCCTTTTCTCCTAACATTTTAAATATTTAATTATAATGTCCATATGTTCCTTGTTTATTCTGGTGCATCTACGATGTAATGCCTCTATCCATTTCTAAAAAAAGTAATGCCAAATGGGCTAAAGCTAATTCACAAATCATACAACTGGAAAAATCACTAGTCCAGGAAATTGGTGAACTCAATAACATTATTATTCATTTTTCATTAGACCATAGAGTACACCAATGTATTAACATTGTTATTGTGGACCATCCCGAAGCTTAATGGTTTACTTTTGAGTGGAGACTGGCTCAGTAAGCTACAAGGATACTTTCAACAAACTAGTCACATTTATGGCTTCCTTACAAAGGAAAAAACAATCAGATCTAATTAGAAAGTGAGCTCTATATGAAATATATTGTGACACTGCTTGAAAGGCATAATGAGCCCATGGGCTTTGTAGATGTAATTTTTTGGAATTGTTTTTTAGAGATTGATCACAAGTGTTATCAAGCGTAGTCATCACCCCTCCCATAAAACGCACAGTTGGAGCTCCTTCTTTATATTCCAATTGGTGCAAGTGAATCTTGTAATATAGATGTACATAGTAGTAGTGTAGGAACTAGCTTAGTGGCTACTAATTTTTTGACTTTGTATTTTGATGCTTCCAAGACGCATGATGGCTCCGGAGCTGGTTATGTTCTTTTAGACCCACATAGAACAGGTACATTTTATCATGTCGCTTGAAGTTTGAGTGCAGGAACAATACCATCAAATATGAAGCACTCATTCTAGGTCTAAAGAAAGCCATAGACCTCAAGGTGGAGGTGCTTAGGGTAATTGGTGATTTCGAGGCTGTCACCCATCAGGTACGAAATGCTATCCACTATGTTTCATCAAATCCAAGAAACTACTAGCAAGAGTTATGCAACTTATTTATTATTCCAAAGAATTGAATATTATTTATGTTCCTAGGATACGTAACGTTGCCACAAACACTTTAGCCAATGCAGCTGCTTGGATGTCACATTTAAGAGATGGTTTTTCTGTAGATATTATTTATAAGCCATCTGTGCTCGATAACGTAACTAACTTTTTCATTTTCAATGACAACTAGTAGATAGTGCATTTTATGGCCAATGCAGAAGTGATTAAATATGCAGCCATTGAAGAAGATGAGCATTATTAGGCTTTGCAAGAAGCAGTTGAGCCGACGAAACAAAATACTATGCCTAAAGGTGTGGTGTCTCTAGAGAAACTATATGACTTGCAAAACCGATTTAGAGGACCAATCAATACTAAGACTCAAAGTTCCATGTTATCACATGAGCAAGTGAACTTAGGAACCAAGGATGATCCAAAGTATGTAAACCTAGGTACATGTTGTTATTCACAAGAACGATATGCATTTATATGTATTTTTAAATAGTATTATGGTGTGTTTTCATTGATATATGAATATTTAAAGACATACGATACACGTATTATCCAACATGTCATTCCTATTAAAGAGGGGGTCAGGCCATTTCAACAAAAGCTAAGAAAATTTCATCTAACGCATGAGACCTTGATCCAAAAGGAGTTAAGCAAGTTGTTGGATGCAAAAATCATCTTCAAAGTTAGACATTCAACTTAGGTTTCCAATATGGTCATTGTAAGGAAAACATCCGATGAGATATGCATATGCATTGATTTTGACAACCTCAACCGGGCATGAGATAAAGATAACTACCCCATGCCATCTATGGAGAAAATACACCAGACGGTATCTTGGTCGGAGATGTTCTAACTAATAGATATATTCTCTAGATATAATCAGGTGTTAGTAGTGGAACTAGATCGCCTTAAAACCACCTTTAGGAGTAAGTACGGAAGTTTTGCCTTCAAGTGCATGCCATTTGGACTTATCAATGTTGATGCTACATTTCAATGGGCTATGGACATCGCACTCTGTGGTATAATTGGACAAAGTGTAGTAGTCTATTAGGATGATGTAAATGCATTTTCAAATAAGAGATCATACCATGTGCATCGTCAAAAGCAGATATTCGAGCAATCTCGCAAGTATGGTATTTCATTGAATCCCAAAAAGATCATCTTTGGTGTGTCAGAAGGTAATATCTTAGGAAACATAATCGCTAAAAGTGGAATTATGTTTGATCCAGAAGGGGTCAAAGCTATATTTTAAATCCCTTTTCTTGTGAATAAGAAAGCTATGCAATCTTTCTTAGGGAAGATTAATTTCCTACGTAAGTTCATCTCTGATTATGTATAAATTGTCAAACCTCTACAAGCGATGATAAAAAAAGATGCAATAAGCAAATGGAATAAAAGGGAGAAAGATTCTTTTGCCTGCATGAAGCAAGCTATCACCGACGCTTCTGCATTATATAGTCCATATTTTTGCAAGGATTTTTTATTATACACTTTCGCTTATGATTCATCTATTGCAGACTTATTAACGAAAAAGGATAATGAAGGAAATGAAGAACCTACATATTTTATGAGTGCTGGTTTACAGGGATCAGAGTTGAACTACCTCGACATTGATAAACAAGCTTATGTAGTAGATAAGACAATAAAGCACTTCAGGCCCGATTTCCTCAAAGCTCACACAATTATTTATGTGCCTCATCCAAAAGTCATAATGTTTTTTGTACAACAAGAGATGGGTGAAAAGAGGGTGAAATGGATGACCTGTTTACAAGAATATGATCTTGAGTTCAAGCCAATTCATACCACTAAGGGACATGGCCTCTTTCGGCTCATAGCAGGAGCAAGATATTCTTTAGAAGAAGATATTTCAAGATGGGAACAAGAAATAGAGATTTACAATATCGATCAAGTTCCTCCGACAATTTCAACCACACCTTGGTATTATGATATATGAAAATATTTAGAGCATGGAAAGTTTCCCATACATCTATCGAATAAATAGAAAAAGGAAAATTTTCATAAAGCTATATCTTATCATCTAGTGCACGGAGTGCTTTTTAGAAAGCACCATAATGGTGTCCTGCTAAGATGACTAGAGCCTAGGATACAAAAAGGGTACTAAAGGATGTGAATGATGGACCAGTAGGTGGACACTTTGCAAGTGATACAACTGCACACAAAGTAATGAGGGTTGGTTATTATTGGCCCACCTTATTTAAGGATGCTCATGCTTAAGCCCAAAAGTTCCTAACTTGTGAGAGATGTGCTAGTCAAGATCAAAAGTCAGCCGCCCATTGCTACCAATCGCAATTGAGGAACCTTTCCAACAACGAGGACTAAATGTTATTGGTGAAATATTTCCACATTCATTGAAGCAACATTGATATATTATAATAGCAACAAATCATTTCACTGATTGGACTGAAGGGGTTCCTTTAAGGCAAGTCAACGACCAAGAAGTCATCCAGTTTCTGAAGTAAAATATCTTAACTAGGTTTCACATTTCAACGTCACTTGTCTTTGATAATGCAACTTAATTTTGCTCATTTATACTTTATGAGTTTGCATTATAAAATGGTATTTATTTGAAACATGCATCAAATAATTACCTACAGGGAAACAATTTAACATAATCAACTAATAAAAATGTTATCAACATTATAAAAATGAAAATTGTCTTCTCTGAAAAAGGAACTAGTATAATGCTTCAGTGAATACACTTTAAGCTGATCGTGTAAAAGCTAAACCCTCTCTCAAAACCTCACCATGATTCCTTATATATGGTAAAGAAATTATCCTACCACCAAACATGTATCTCCCTACCTTGCAAATTTCCCTAGAGTAATGGAAAACCATGCCTTTTGGTTCAAGGTAGGATATATATACTCTAGAAATGATTTTTATAAGAATGGAACAATGGCACAAAATTCCGCACTTAACTTTATCTTATTAAAATTTTAGACGAATGGCATGAAATTCCAATTAAATTTTAGAAAGATACGCCACTTTCTTCACCACCTTGCCCCCACTGAATCAAGTCAATGCATCGCCCTGCACTATCCCCAGGCCCATTTCTCTTTGTCCATTTTGTTTTTTCTACAATTTGCAGTTCGCTACTCTCTTTTCCTAGGTCAAAGTAAAAGAGCCCATTTTTCTTCTCCTTTTCCAATTTCTATTTCCAGTTTCTTAATTATTTTTTTCCCAAAATCAAATCAATCAATACATCCATAATGGTCTACATGGTTAAATTTCAATGAACATCTGGAAGATTTTTCGGTCATTACTCTCTTTTTATCCAAGTCAAATTCAATAGGCCATTTTTCTCTATATTGTTTTCTTTATTCCGGGTACACAACTAACAAAGTTTCAATGAAATTCAAATGATTTTACAGTACAACATTATACTACCGAACTGCCTTCTAAACGACACCCTCTCCTCGTCTATTGGAAACCTCTCTCTACTATGGACTTTAGATCTTTCCGCTAATGCATTGAGTGGAAGAATTCCACCACAGTTTGGGTAGTTGAAAGCGCTACGAATACTTAACCTTGGATTTTTGATGAGTTCTAATTGGTTGGTGATTGGAGGAAACGATTTGAGGGGTCCAATTCCACCAGAACTGGGTCGCCTGGTCAGGTTGTATTCTCTATTGTTGGGCGACAATGCTTTGAGTGGAAGCATGCCAACTTCTCTGGCCAATTGAACTTCACTTACAGAGTTGTATCTTGAATCTAATAATTTGAGTGGTCCAATCCCATCGGAATTCGATCGCCTCATCAGGTTACAATATCTCTCGTTGTCCTACAATGCTCTGATTGGAAGCATCCCAACATCTCTCAGCAACTGCACTTCACTTACAGAATTGTTCATCAACAGCAACAATTTGACTGGTCCAATCCCATTGGAACTCGGTTGTCTGGTCCACTTGGAACATATTTCATTGTATTCTAATGTTCTGAGTGGAAGCATCCCAACCTTTGTGGGCAACTGCACTTCACTTACAGGTTTGGAAATTCACCTCAACAATTTTAGTGGTCCAATTGTAAGTTTAATAACGATTTTATAATGTGGAATAAGCACTTAAAAGAATCAAAAACTTGAATTCCCAAGAAATCATACCTCTGGCCATTGATGCTATTCACAATCTATCACTGTTTCTCCCTCCCATTTTTGCATTGGGTACACCTTCAACCTTTTCTCATTAAAACCTTAGATCTTAAAGAAGACAAAAATATGGCAATGCAAAATCTGAGAACACCTTTGAGATCTCTGGTTATTGTTTGGCTTTAGTTTTTCCAAATCTTCAACCCACTCAATACACATGTCTAGTCATATATCAACCACCAACAACAATTCCATGAGTTTTGCAAGCAACAATTCCTTCGTTGTTTGGGTAGGCGGAAAATTTAGCAAATCAGTATAATTCCCTTGTGGCAGCATTAAAATTCAAGCCTGAGATAGCATCGAGAAAATAGTGAACACTGCGATCTCATTAATAACCCAAAAACTCTCATCCATGTGGCACTTCCAAGCTCTGCTCACTCTAACTTGATGGTGTAAGGCTGAAGGGGATTGATTTAGTGAGCTTGGGGACCAAATAGAAGTATTTATAGCCAAGCTTCCATCAAGCTTCTGTTGGCTATGTGTCAAATGTTCCACAGATCATGGTAGAGAACTATAGAGGGAGTAATGGACCACTCCAGGAGCTCCCAACAAGAAATTAATTTAACTGCAGATAGTTTCTGTAATTGAAGGAAATGACTGCAATTGGTTTCCATAATTTCAGGAAAGGGTGGCAAACTGTTGCCCGTAATAAATCGGCGGCAGATGAATTATCGGTGGCCGTTGGGACCTAACATTCTCCCACTTGGTCCATACTTCCAATCTTAATGTCTCATCTTGAAACCCATTGATAATCTGTATTCAGTAATAGATACATGAATCATGGTGATAAATCCTCTAATGATGAGTATTATCTTCCATGTATTACTATGTATTTATTTCTATTATAATTTATGTGGCAACAATTTCTTAATGAATAAACCTTATGTTTATTCTTGGTCCTACATAGATGAATTCTCTCAAATCAAATTAAGGTGCACATAAATATGAGGAAAACATCACAATAATTAAGAATTTCATTAAAATAACATTGTCCATACAATGAGAAACTACATAATGGAACCAAGTCCCATATTCATTACATGATCCTTGAATTTCAACGGTGGCATGCCCTAAGTCAAAGGATCAACGATCATCAACTCAGTGATGATGTGCTCAATGACCACTTTCTTTTCTTTAACACATTCTCTTATAGCTAAATACTTAATGTCGATGTGTTTATGTCGACTCCCACTTTTGTTGTTTTTAGCCATGAAAACAGTAGCTGAATTGTCACAATACATTCATAATGGCTTAGAAATAGAATCCATAATTCTAAGCCCAGAAATGAAACTCTTAAGCCATACACCATGTAAAGTAGCCTCAAAACTGGAGATGAACTCAGCTTCCATAGTCGAAGTGGCAAACAAGGTTTGCTTGGCACTCCTCCATGATACAGCTCCACCGGCCATCATAAAAATGTATCTTGACGTTGATTTGCGTGAATCAATACATCCAACAATGTCAGAATCTGAGTAGCCAATTACTTCCAAATTGTCCACCCGTCTATACATAAGCATGTAGTTTTTGGTTCCTTGAAGGTTCCTCATTTCTTTCTTTGCAGCTCTCCAGTGGTCTAAACCTAGATCACTCTGATATCATCCCAACATTCTCACAACAAATGCAATGTCAGGTCTTATGCAGACCTGAGCATACATTAGGATTCTAATAGCAGAAGCATATGGAATGTTCTTCATTTGTTCCCTTTCAAAGTCGTTCTTTGAGCATTGATTCAAATTGAACCTAACACCCTTCACAATGGGAGCAACACTTGGGGAACAATCCTTCATCCGAAATCTCTCTAAAATTTTATTAATATAGGTTTCCTGAGACAGACCCAAGATGCCTCGGAATCTATCTCTATGGATCTTAATGCCAATGACATACGATGCCTCACCCATCTCCTTCATATTGAAATTTTTAGAGAGGAATTGTTTCACATCATGCAACAAACCCTTATCATTGGTTGCTAGCAAAATGTCATCCACATATAAAACAAGAAAACAGATTTTAATCCCACTAACTTTCAGGTATATACATTGACCCATAATGTTTTCTACAAAACCGAAAGAAGAAATTACATTATGGAATTTCAAATACCATTGGCAGGATGCTTGTTTTAAACGGTATAATGATTTATTGAGCTTGCAAACCAATTGCTCACCATCACTAGAGGGGAATCCTTCAGGTTGTTTCATGTAAACCTCGTCCTCTAGATCTCCATTAAGAAATGTCGTTTTCACATCCATTTGTTGCAACTCTAAGTCAAAATGGGCTACTAATGCCATAATAACACGCAAAGAATCTTTCTTAGATACAGGAGAGAAAGTCTTCATGTAGTCAATTCCTTCTTTCTGAGTGAATCCCTTAGTAACAAGTCTTGCCTTGTATCTCTCAATGTTGCCCAATGAGTATTTCTTTGTCTTAAAGTCCCATTTACATCCAATGGCTTTTGCACCATTAGGAAACTGTTGGGTCCCTATAATACTAGTGATTACCCCATTACTATTGTAGTATACCCCTTATTAATATTGTTGTGCCCCTATTGCCCCCATATTGTTATTATTGTGTCCCATAGAATCCCTCTATTGTTATTTTTGTGGCTTTATATTATTATTGTTAGGTCAGCTGGATTATATTGTGACTCCTTAGACTCCTATATATAGAAAGGAGGTTTTTTCATTTGAATCATCCAAGAATTGTTCATTTATGTAATGTAAAGGAGGTTTCCCCCTCGAAGAGGCTGAATTCTAAGGCGTTGATCTATCTTTTCTTGAGCTAGTTCCATAACATTTGGTATCAGAGCTTTGGATTCTAGGGTTTCGCTGCTCCAAACAGGTCATCATGGCATTTTCGCTATAACTTTTTTTCTGCGACATTTCAGAAGTTGCAAAAAAAAACACATTTGAGAAGAAATCGGGCTGAACCTCGGGTCCAAATTTTAGAGCTTTTCGCAGTATATTTGCGGAGATATTATCTGAGGAAGTTGGTCTTTTTGCAGACTCCTCAATTACATTCCAAACAGGTGACCTGGGGAAAATCATCATAACTTTCTTTCTGAGCATCGGATTGAAATTTTGTAAGAAGGTACAGAAAGAGGACGGACTGTAGTTTTCTTGTATACATTTTTCAGAGTCAAAGGTCGAAACAGTGACACGTGAAACTTCATACAAGTTCACTCTACTGAACTAGTCTATAATCAGGTCACTACGGGAGATTGTGCATGACTCTTTATTGGAGAATCCAATTTGGATCAGACTAGTGGCATTGGAAAGAGGACACAAAAGGATACTATAGGTCACAATTTCAGAACTGGATGATTCGAAATTACAGAGATACATCAGATTCAATATCAGGCTTCTACAAAGTGAAAAAAAGGTGTGTAGTTTTTTTTTTAATTTTTGCGTAAGCTTGGTTTGAAGGAATTCAAATGGCATAGTAAAGCATTATTATCAGTAATTGATGCCCCGAGGAAAGAAAATGCAAACACCTAGTAAGCAACCTGAAAGCTCTAGCATGACTTATGAAGAAGAGGAAGAAATGCAACATGATATAGCAAAATTACGAGACCAAGTGTCACCTGCACAAAAAGGAACAAAATCTAAGATGGATGGTTTAAAGAAAGATGTAGAAGCTAAGATGGATGGTTTAAAGAAAGGCGTAGAAGTTAATATGGACGATTTGAAGATATATTTGAAGACAGACATGGAAGAATTGAAGAAGTTGCTACAAGAAATGGTCACTAATGGTGAAAGGGTAGTAAAGGAAACTCATGATGAGAACAAAAGAAATGTTAATCATGATTTCATAGACTCTAATGTTGGATCGAAGACCCACCATATTCCAAAAATCGATATGAGGAAGTTTGATGGCAAGGATCCCGCAACATGGATATTACAGATGGAGCAATTCTTTGATCTCAATAATGTGCAAAACACACAAAAGGTACGTATGGAAACTTTATATTTGGAACCAAATCAGTTTGTATGGTATCAATGGCTTTGCTCTCGTAAACAATTTATCACTTGGGCAATTTTTACGGAAGAATTGATAGCACATTATGAGGATACAAAAAGCAACACTTTTTTTAGCCAATTGATAAGTCTCAAACAAAAGGGTTCAATAATGGAGCACATTGAGGAGTTCCAAAAATTGAACATAAGGGTAAAAGATATTCCAGAGGAGCATAGGATTGATGTGTTCATAGGGTCTTTAAAGGATAATATCCAACATGATGTTTGCCTTTGGGAACCTGATTCATTAGAGAAGGCATTCAGGTTAGCAAGAAAAATGGAAAGCAAAATTATGGCAACCAGGAAGCATACCACTCACAACTATAAAGACGGAAGTGTTGTTGCCCCTAGTCTTCCACAACCTATAAGGTTGACACCACAACAATTGGAAGAAAAAAGAGCAAAAGGGCTTTGTTACAGTTGTGATAGCAAATACACTAAAGGTCATAAGTGTGCTGAGAAGAAATTATTCTACATAGATTGTGAAGAGGAAGAAGAAAAGGAGCAAGAAAGGTCAAAAGAAGAGAATATACTCCAGGAACAAAGCCTAGATGAAGAACAAATAAATCCGACCATATCTTGTAATGCATTGGCGGGAATTACCACTCCTCAAACCATCAAGATAGAAGGACAAATCAAGAAGAAAAAGGTAATAGTGTTGATTGATTCAGGAAGCACCACAATTTTATTCATTGTAAGGTAGCAAAAGAATTGAATTGCTTCCTATATCCAGCACCAGAGTGTCAAGTGATGATTGCAAATGGAGGAACAATAAATTGCTCTGGAAAGTGCCATAATATCAAGCTATCCATGGGAGAATATGTATTGACTAGCCCAATGCTTTCCATTCCAATGGGAGGTGTTGATGTTGTACTAGGAGTCCAATGGCTACAATCCTTGGGTACAATAGCTTTTAATTTTCAAGAACTTTTCATCAAATTTTCTATGGAAGGAAAGGAAGTTGAATTAAGGGGTATTGCAGGGAAACCAGGAAAGATAATCAGCTCTAATGGTATGACAAAGCTTCTAAAAAAGGAGCAAAGAGGTGTAATTGCACAATTATGTTCGCTAGATGTTTCCACATCGGAATCATCTATTTCTCCAGATCTCCAAAAAGTCTTGGACAATCATTCCAAGGTATTTGAGACTCCCAAAGGTCTCCCACCTATGCGTGATCATGATCATGCTATTCATCTGATTCCAGGAAGTGTTCCTCCAAACATCAGGCCGTACAGATATCCCTATGTCCAAAAGAGTGAAATTGAACGTATGGTTGCAGAAATGCTAGAGGCTGGTATAATTCAACCGAGTCAAAGTTCTTTCTCTGCTCCAGTAGTATTGGTGCACAAGAAGGATGGATCATGGCGCATGTGTCCGGATTATAGGGAGCTCAACAAGCTCACTATTAAAGATAAGTTCCCCATTCCTGTCATTGATGAATTACTGGATGAATTGCATGGATCAATTTACTTCACCAAGTTGGATCTTCGTTCAGGATATCATCAAATCAGAATGAAGACTGAAGACATTCCGAAAACAACATTTAGAACTCATGAGGGTCATTATGAATTTTTGGTCATGCCTTTTGGCCTTACCAATGCACCTTCAACATTTCAAGGTTTGATGAATTCAATTTTCAAACCATTCCTTAGAAAATTTGTGTTAGTATTTTTTGATGATATACTAATCTACAACAAGTCTTGGAAGGATCATGTTGAACATGTTGACAGGGTGCTACAACTATTGGAGGAGAAACAATTATATGCAAAAAGATCCAAATGTTTCTTTGGAGTCCAGGAGGTGGAATATCTGGGTCATATTGTATCTCATGAAGGAGTTAAGGTAGACCCTAGCAAAATTAAAGCCATTAAGGAATGGAAAATCCCCACATCCATAAAGCATCTGCGAGGATTTCTCGGGTTGACAGGGTATTATCGCAAGTTTGTTAAGAATTATGGGAGAATAGCAGCACCTCTAACAACATTATTGAAGAAAGATGCATTTTCATGGACTCCGGAAGCAACAAAGGCCTTTGAACATCTTAAAGAGGCAATGTGCCAAGCACCGGTCTTAGCTACACCGGACTTCACAAAAACCTTTATTGTGGAATGTGATGCTTCAGGAAATGGAATTGGTGCTGTTCTAATGCAAGATGAAAGACCCATTGCTTTTGAAAGTCGTCCAATCAAGGGAAAGTTTTTAAGCAAAGCTATTTATGAGAAGGAAATGTTGGCAATACTCCATGCACTTAAGAAATGGCGACCCTACCTAATGGGAAGACACTTCAAGGTAAAAACGGATCATGATAGCCTTAAATACTTTTTAGAACAAAGATTATCCTCTGAAGAGCAACAAAAGTGGGTCACAAAGATGTTGGGTTATGACTTTGAAATCATCTACAAAAAAGGGAAGCAAAATGTGGTGGCAGATGCACTCTCAAGAAAGGATGAGGATGTGGAAGCATTGTTGTGCGCCATTTCTATTATCCAACCAGATTGGATAAATGAAGCAAGGGAGGAATGGAAGAATGACGAAGAAGTGTGGGCACTTATTCGAAAGTTACAACAAGATTCCAGTACGTCTGATACATTTAGCTGGAAAAATGATTCGTTATGGTACAAAGATCGCTTATACCTCTGTAAGAATTCCCAGCTAAAACAAAAGATTCTTATGGAATTGCACACTTCTCCCTTAGGAGGGCACTCAGGATTTTTAAAAACTTACCACAGGGTTAAGAAGGAATTTTTTTGGGATGGCCTTAAATCAGATATTCAAAAGTTTGTGGTGGAATGTTTGGTTTGCCAACAAAATAAAGTTGAAACAATTAAGACACCGGGTCTATTACAACCTTTATCCATTCCAAGCCAACGTTGGGAGGAGGTTTCAATGGATTTTATCACAGGTTTACCCAAGTCTGAGGGAAAGAGTGTCATCATGGTGGTAGTTGACAGACTTACCAAGTATGCACACTTTTGTGCATTATCACATCCATTTAAAGCAAGTACAGTTTCTACTGCATTTATGGAAACAATTCAAAAGCTACATGGAAACCCAAAGATTATTGTAAGTGACAGAGATCCCATTTTCACTGGAAATTTTTGGACAGAATTATTTTCTTGTCTTGGTACTCAGTTAGCTCATAGCTCATCTTATCATCCTCAATCTGATGGGAAAACTGAGATAGTAAACAAATGTTTGGAAGGATATCTTCGTTTCTTTGTATCTGATAAACAGACACAATGGGTCAAATGGTTGCCTCTGGTTGAATGGTGGTATAACACTTCCTTCCATACAGCAACAAAAATGACCCCATTTATGGCACTTTATGGGTATCAACCACCATCCATCACATCATATTTAAGAGAAAATTCTAAGGTTCAAGCAGTGGAACATCACATTGAACATCAAAAACAAGTCCTCCAACTCTTAAAAGATAACCTCGTGTTGGCACAGAATAAAATGAAACAACAGGCAGATCAACATCGCAGTGAAAGAAGTTTTGATGTAGGTGATTGGGTATTCCTACGGCTACAACCATATAAGAAAATGTCCCTCAAACAAGCTAAGAAGGATAATAAATTATCACTAAAGTATTATGGTCCGTACAAGGTGTTGCAAAAGATTGGTACTATGGCATACAAATTGGAGCTTCCTGCAGCTTCTCGATTGCACCAGTTTTCCATGTTTCATGTTTAAAGAAGGTTCTAGGCGACAAGCTCCCAGTTCAAACAATATTTCCAGAACTTGACGAGGAAGGAAAAATTATATTGGAACCGGAAGCAGTCACAGAAACAAGAATTCGACAGCTACGAAATCGATCAATTTCAGAGTATCTTATCAAGTGGAAGAACTTATCCGCTGAAGATTCCACATGGGAGGATGAAAATTTTATGCAGAAGTATCCAAAACTACTCTAGCGTTGAGGACAACACTTTTTTGAAGGAGAGGGGCATGTTGGGTCCCTATAATACTAGTGATTACCCCATTACTATTATAGTGTACCCCTTATTAATATTGTTGTGCCCCTATTACCCCCATATTGTTATTATTGTGCCCCATAGAATCCCTCTATTGTTATTTTTGTGGCTTTATATTATTATTGTTAGGTCGGTTGGATTATATTGTGACTCCTTAGACTCCTATATATAGAAAGGAGGTTTTTTCATTTGAATCATCCAAGAATTGTTCATTTATGTAATGCAAAGGAGGTTGCCCTCGAAGAGGCTGAATTCTAAGGCGTTGATCTATCTTTTCTATCTTTTCTTGAGCTGGTTCCATAACAGAAACTCAAAAAGATCCTAAACTTCATTACTCTTTATAGAATTCATCTCTTCCTTCAAGGCATCGTACCATAATTCTGATTCTTTGCAACTCATGGCTTGTGAAAAGGACTCGGGATCATTTTCGGCTCCAATGTTGTAGTCAGATTCTTGCAGATACACAACATAATCATCAGGAATTGACGATCTCTTTGATCTAGTAGATCTTCTTAATGTTGTACCATCATCTTCCTGAGTAGTATGTGGTTCAACTCATTGTTCAAAATTTCTTGGCAACTCTTGAACTACCTGATCTACTGGAATGTCGTCGGTAGCTTGTGGAACTTCAACAATTGGTTGTTCAACACTAGTTTGTACTTGAGGGTTGCTGTGAATAATAACCAATCTATCACTTGAGGTGGAAGGTTGATATTCTGAATGATCCTCCTCAGAAACTATGTTCCTGGTTTGATCGCTCACACTGATCAAGTCATTTTCAAGAAACTCTGCATTTCTTGATTCCACAATCCTAGTGCTATGAGATGGACAATAAAATCTGTAACCTTTAGACCTTTTAGCATATCCAATGAAATACCCACTAATGGTCCTTGGGTCCAGCTTCTTCTCTTGTGGATTATATATTCTCACTTCAGACGGGCATCCCCAAATGCGCATATGTTTCAAACTTGATTTCCAACCTTTCCATAATTCAAATGGAATTTTAGGAACAACCTTGGTTGGAACTCGGATTTAGGAAGATTGGAGCTACTAAGCATACTACGCACCATGTCTAATAATGTTTGGTTTCTTCTTTCTGCTACACCATTCTGGTCGGGTGAACCAGGCATAGTGTATTGGGCAACAATCCCATGTTCTTGAAGGAATTTTGTGAATGGCCCAGGTGCTTGTCCATCTTCTATGTATCTACCATAATATTCTCCACCTCTATTTGATCTCATGATCTTAATTTGCTTGCTGCATTGTTTCTCTACTTCAGCCTTAAAAATATTAAAGGCATCTAATGCTTCGTTCTTTTTATGAAGCATGTAGAGATACATATATCATGAGTAATCATGTATAAAAGAGATGAAGTATCTCTGACCATGTGAGTCCATGTCTGGACTACATATATCAGTATGTATGATCTATAATATGTCTGAACTCCTATTGGCACCTTTCTTTGACTTGTTGGTCTGCTTTCATTTTATGAAGTCCACACAAGTCTGAAAATTAGTAAAATCCAGAGTATTAAGTACCCCTTCATTTACCAATCTTTTAATTCTTTCTATGGAAATATGACCTAGTCTCTTGTGCCATAATTTAGAGGAATCTTCATTAATAACACATCTTTTAGTGCCATTGTGAACATGCATTGAATCATAAGTGACATTGTTTTGTAAATTAATGTAGTAAAGACCATTAGACAAAATATCATTCCCAACACAATCAGATTTAAAAGATAAACTGAAGGATGTTTTTGAAAAGTTAAAGGAATATCCAAAAGGTACAAACCTTGAAACTAAAATCAAGTTTCTAAAAAAACTTGGTACATAAAAGATATTTTCTAATTCTAAAACAAAGCCACTACTTAAAGTTAAATAGTATGTTCCTATAGCTTCCACATGCGAGCCCATCTTGTTTCCTGATAAGATGCTTTGCTCACTTCCCACTAGCTTCCTTAGGTTTTGCAAACCCTGCAAGGAATTCGAAATGTGAATTGTTGATCCAGAATCAATCCACAAGGTGTTAATATTGACATTAACCATATTAGATTCATAACAAACAAACGAGATTGGATTACCTTTGTTCGCAAGCCATTTCTGAAATTTGGCGCATCCCTTCTTCATGTGTCCCTTCTTTTTACAAAAGAAACACTTGGAATCCTTCTTGATATCGGCTTGGGGGGGTACTTTACCTTTCCATTTCTTATTGGCTTGAGATATTCCCTTTCCATTTCTTATTGGCTTGAGATTTTCCCTTTCCACGTGTTGCCAGCATTGTACTTTCTCCCAATTCCATCATCAGTCTCCCTTCCTCTTGAACACACATGGTCATGAGTTCATTAATTGACCATTTATCCTTATGTGTGTTGTATGAGATTTTGAAGGGTACGTATTTGTGCGAAAGGGTGTTCAGGATGTAGTGCACCAGGAAGGACTCTGATATTTCAACCTCGAGTTTCTTTAATTGAGCCACAGTGTCCCTCATTTGCATGATGTGTTTGCGTACACCTTTCACAATGGTGAGCCTTAGGGATGAGAACTTCATGATTAGGGTGCTTGCTAGTGCCTTTTCTGAAGTGACAAATTGATCATCAATGGCTTTCAGCAAGTCTCAGACCTTTTCATGCTGATCAACGGAACCACGAATACCAGCTGAAATTTTAGTCTTAATGAACATCATGCTTAGGCGATTAGATCGCTCCCATTGTTCATAAAGCATGATGTTTGCTGTAGTGCTCGTATCAGTGAGTGCCGGTGGTTTATCTTTCCTAATAGTAGAGTCTATGTCCATCCACCCCAAATGAAGGAGAACTTTCTCCTTCCAGACCTTATAGTTATATCCCTTAAGTTCAGGGATATCACAACGAATTTCAGAGAAATTTGCAGGTTGTACAACTGCATAAAATTAAAGATCACATGCTTACATTAAATTTGAGGCCTAAATAAAGTTTCATGCTTTACCAATGTAAATCATGCTTAAAATTGAATCTAATGACATAAAAATTGTCTATGGACTAAATTTTCAATTCAAGCAGATTCAATTATTCTTTATTATAGAATTTATCAAATTATTCACTTAATTCATAATTCTAAAGGGTATATTATGATTATAAGTCGATATAAATTCTATCTTAGATTTGAACTTTATGATAAAACTATTAATTCATAATTCCTGTGGGTAAGTTATGAATAATTTGATATTTTATCCTAATTAATTATATAAATATAATAAAAATTCCTGTGGGATAAAATTTATTATATTTGGTATAATTAATTACAATTAATGTCTAAATATTGTTTATGTGATCCTAGTCAATCATAATATATAATATTATTTAATTAGAGATGTTATGGCTATTCTCTAATCAATTAAAAATTATATGGATCACTAGACATTATTTCTTTTATATATAAAAATTAGCTTGATATGAGAATAATGATAATTTGCATAAATAAAACTATAATATTCATGCATAACATTCAACGTTGGGTCTCGTATACTCATCCAAAATAACATGTTTTAATTAGAGCAGAAATAATCAATTCATGCAAATTGAATATGAGCATAGTTAATAAATTTGTTGGGTCCCTATAATACTAGTGATTACCCCATTACTATAATAGTTGTATCCCTTATTAATATTTTTGTGCCCCTATTGTCCCCATATTGTTATTATTGTGCCCCATAGAATCCCTCTATTTTTATTTTGGTGGCTTTATATTATTATGTTAGGTCGGTTGGGTTACATTGTGACTCCTTAGACTGCTATATATAAAAAGGAGGTTTTGTCATTTGAATCATCCAAGAATTGTTCATTTATGTAATGTAAAGGAGGTTTCCCCCTCAAAGAGGCTGAATTCTAAGGCATTGATATATCTTTTCTATCCTTTTCTTGAGCTGGTTTCATAACATTTGGTATCAACGCTTTGGCTTCTAGGGTTTCACTGCTTCAAATAGGTCATCGTGACATTTTTGCTATAATTTTTTTTTTTGCGAAATTTCAAAAGCTAAAAAAAACCCATTTGAGAAGAAATAACATTGAACTTCGGGTGCGAATTTCAGGGCTTTTCGCGCTACATTTGCAGAGATATGATCTGAGCAAGTTGGTATTTTTGCAGACTCATGAATTACATTCCAAACAGGTGACCTGGGGAAAATCGTCATAACTTTATCTCTCTGCATCAAATTGAAATTTCGTAAGAAGGTACAAAAAGAGGACTGACTGTAGTTTCTTGTATATATTTTTTAGAGCCAAAGGTCAAAACAATGACTCGTGGCACGTCGTACAAGTTTGCTCTGCTGAACTAGTCTATAATCAGGTCACTGTGGGAGATTTCACATAACTCTTCCTTGGAGAATCCAATTTGGATCAGACTGGTGGCATTGGAAAGAGGACATAGAGGGCTACTGAAAGTCACAATTTCAGAACTGGATGATCCCAAAATACAGAGATATGTCAGAGACAATATCAAGCTCCTACAAAGTGAAAAAAGGTGTGTAGATTTTTTTAAATTTTTGTTTAAGCTTGGTTTGAAAATTTATTTTGAAGGAATTCAAAGGGCATAGTAGAGCATTATTATCGGTAACTGATGCCTTGGAAAAAGAAAATGCAAACACCTAGTAAGCAACCTGAAAACTCTAGCATACTCATGAAGAAGAGGAAGAAATGCTACATGATATATCAAAATTACAAGACCAAGTGCAACAAGTGTCACTTGCACAAAAGCTAACAGAAGCTAAGATAAATGGTGTGGAATTTAAGATAAAGGGTGTGGAAGCTAATATGGATGATTTGAAGACAAATTTGAAGAGAAACATGGTAGATTTGAAGACAGACATGGCAGATTTGAAGACAGATTTGACAAATTTTCTACAAGAAATACTTACTAATGTTGAAAAGGTAGTAAAGGAAACTCATGATGTGAACAAAAGAAATGTTAATCATGATTATATAGACTCTAATGTGGGATCGAAGACCCACCATATTCCAAAAATCGATATGAGGAAGTTTGATGGCAAGGATCCCACAACATGGATATTACAGATGGAGCAATTTTTCGATCTCAATAATGTGCAAAACACACAAAAGGTACGTATTGCAACTTTATATTTGGAACCAAATCAATTTGTATCGTATCAATGGCTTTGCTTTCGTAAACAAATTATCACTTGGGCAATTTTTACGGAAGAATTGATAGCACATTATGAGGATACAAAAAGCAACACTTTTTTTAGCCAATTTATAAGTCTCAAACAAAAGGGTTCAATAATGGAGCACATTGAGGAGTTCCAAAAATTGAACATAAGGGTAAAAAATATTCCAGAGGAGCATAGGATTGACGTGTTCATAGGGACTTTAAAGGATAATATCCAGCATGATGTTCGCCTTTGGGAACCTGATTCATTAGTGAAGGCATTCAGGTTAGCAAGAAAAATGGAAAGCAAAATTATGGCAACCAGGAAGCATACCACTCACAACTATAAAGATGGAAGTGTTGTTTCCCCTAGTCTTCCACAACCTATAAGGTTAACACCACAACAATTGGAAGAAAAAAGAGCAAAAGGGCTTTGTTATAGTTGTGATAGCAAATACACTAAAGGTTATAAGTTTGCCGAGAAGAAATTATTCTACATAGATTGTGAAGAGGAAGAAAAAAAGGAGAAATAAAGGTCAAAAGAAGAGGATATACTCCAGGATCAAAGCCTAGATAAAAAATAAATGAATCCGACCATATCTTGTAATGCATTGGTGGGAATTACCACTCCTCAAACAATTAAGATAGAAGGACAAATCAAGAAGAAAAAGGTAATAGTGTTGATTGATTCAGGAAGTGCCCACAATTTTATTCATTGTAAGGTAGCAAAAGAATTGAATTGCTTCTTATATCTAGCACCAGAGTGTCAAGTGATGGTTGCAAATGGAGGAACAATAAATTTCCCTGGAAAGTGTCATAATATCAAGCTATCCATGGGAGAATATGTATTGACTAGCCTAATGCTTTTCATGAAATTTTTTGTGGAAGGAAAGGAAGTTGAACTAAGGGGTATTGCAGGGAAATTGGGAAAGATAATCAGGTCTAACGGTATGACAAAGCTTCTAAAAAAGGAAAAAAGAGGTGTAATTGCACAATTATGTTCACTAGATGTTTCCACATTGGAATCATCTATTTCTCCAGATCTCCAAAAAGTCTTGGACAATAATTCCAAGGTATTTGAGAATCTCAAATGTCTCCCACCTATTCGTGATCATGATCATGCTATTCATCTAATTCCAGGAAGTGTTCCTCCAAACATCAGGCCGTATAGATATCCCTATGCCCAAAAGAGTGAAATTGAACATATGGTTGCAGAAATGCTAGACGCTGGTATAATTCAACCGAGTCAAAGTTCTTTCTCTGCTCCAGTAGTATTGGTGTACAAGAAGGATGGATCATGGCACATGTGTTCGGATTATAGGGAGCTCAACAAGCTCACTATTAAAGATAAGTTTCCCATTCATGTCATTGATGAATTACTAGATGAATTGCATGGATCAATTTACTTCACCAAGTTGGATCTTCGTTCAGGATATCATCAAATCGGAATGAAGACTGAAGACATTTTGAAAACAACATTTAGAACTCATGAGGGTCATTATGAATTTTTGGTCATGCCTTTTGGCCTTACCAATGCACCTTCAACATTTCAAGGTTTGATGAATTCTATTTTCAAACCATTCCTTAGAAAATTTGTGTTAGTATTTTTTGATGATATACTAATCTACAACAAGTCTTGGAAGGATCATGTTGAACATGTTGACAGGGTGCTACAACTATTGGAGGAGAAACAATTATATGCAAAAATATCCAAATGTTTCTTTGGAGTACAAGAGGTGGAATATCTGGGTCATATTGTATCTCATGAAGGAGTTAAGGTAGACCCTAGCAAAATTAAAGCCATTAAGGAATGGAAAATCCCCACATCCATAAAGCATCTGCGAGGATTTCTTAGGTTGACAGGGTATTATCACAAGTTTGTTAAGAATTATGTGAGAATAGCAGCACCTCTAACAACATTATTGAAGAAAGATGCATTTTCATGGACTCCAAAAGCAACAAAGGCCTTCGAACATCTTATAGAGGCATTGTGCCAAGCACCAGTCTTAGCTACACCGAACTTGACAAAAGCCTTTATTGTGGAATGTGATGCTTCAGGAAATGGAAATGGTGTTGTTTTAATGCAAGATGAAAGACCCATTGCTTTTTAAAGTTGTCCAATCAAGGGAAAGTTTTTACACAAAGCTATTTATGAGAAGGAAATGTTGGCAATACTCCATGCACTTAAGAAATGGCGACCCTACCTAATGGGAAGACACTTCAAGGTAAAAACGGATCATGATAGCGTTAAATACTTTTTAGAACAAAGATTATCCTCTGAAGAGCAACAAAAGTGGTCACAGAGATGTTGGGTTATGACTTTGAAATCATCTACAAAAAAGGGAAGCAAAATGTGGTGGCAGATGCACTCTCAAGAAAGGATGAGGATGTGGAAGCATTGTTGTGTGCCATTTCTATTATCCAACTAGATTGGATAAACGAAGCAAGGGAGGAATGGAAGAATGACGAAGAAGTGTGGGCACTTATTCGAAAGTTACAACAATATTCCAATACGTCTGATACATTTAGCTGGAAAAATGATTCGTTATGGTACAAAGATTGCTTATACCTCTGTAAGAATTCCCAGCTAAAACAAAATATTCTTATGGAATTGCACACTTCTCCCTTAGGAGGGCACTCAGGATTTTTAAAAACTTACCACAGGGTCAAGAAGGAATTTTTTTGGGATGGCCTTAAATCAGATATTCAAAATTTTGTGGCTGAATGTTTGGTTTGCCAACAAAATAAAGTTGAAACAATTAAGACGCCGGGTCTATTACAACCTTTATCCATTCCAAGCAAACGTTGGGAGGAGGTTTCAATGGATTTTATAACAGGTTTACCCAAGTCCGAGGGAAAGAATGTCATCATGGTGGTAGTTGATAGACTTACCAAGTATGCACACTTTTGTGCATTATCACATCCATTTAAAGCCAGTACAGTTTCTACTGCATTTATGGAAACAATTCAAAAGCTCCATGGAAACCCAAAGATTATTGTAAGTGACAGAGATCCCATTTTCACTAGAAATTTTTGGACAGAATTATTTTCTTGTCTTGGTACTCAGTTAGCTCATAGCTCATCTTATCATCCTCAATCTGATGGGCAAACTGAGATAGCAAACAAATGTTTGGAAGGATATCTTCGTTGCTTTGTATCTGATAAACAGACACAATGGGTCAAATGGTTTCCTCTGGCTGAATGGTGGTATAACACTTCCTTCCATTCAGCAACAAAAATGATCCCATTTATGGCACTTTATGGATATCAGCCACCATCCATCACATCATATTTAAGAGAAAATTCTAAGGTTCAAGCAGTGGAACATCACATCAAACATCAACAACAAGTCCTCCAACTCTTAAAGGATAACCTCGTGTTGGCACAGAATAGAATGAAACAACAAGTAGATCAACATCACAGTAAAAGAAGTTCTGATGTAGGCGATTGGGTATTCCTACGGCTACAACCATATAAGCAATTGTACCTCAAGCAAGCTAAGAAGGATAATAAATTATCACCAAAGTATTATGGTCCGTACAAGGTGTTGCGAAATATTGGTACTATGGCATACAAATTGGAGCTTCCTGTAGCTTCTCGATTGCACTCAGTTTTCCATGTTTCATGTTTAAAGAAGGTTATAGGCGACAAGCTCCCAGTTCAAACAATATTTCCAGAACTTGACGAGGAAGGAAAAATTATATTGGAACTGGAAGCAGTCATAGAAACAAGAACTCGACAGCTACGAAATCGATCAATTTTGGAGTATCTTATCAAGTGGAAGAACTCATCCACTGAAGATTCCACATGGGAGGATGAGAATTTTATACAGAAGCATCCAGAACTACTCAAGCGTTGAGGACAACACTTTTTTGAAGGAGAGGGGCATGTTGGGTCCCTATAATACTAGTGATTACCCCATTACTATTGTAGTTGTATCCCTTATTAATATTGTTGTGCCCCTATTGTCCCATATTGTTATTACTGTGCCCCATAGGATCCCTCTATTGTTATTTTTGTGGCTTTATATTATTATTGTTAGGTCGGCTGGGTTACATTGTGACTCCTTAGACTCCTATATATAGAAAGGAGGTTTTGTCTTTTGAATCATCCAAGAATTGTTCATTTATGTAATGTAAAGGAGGTTTCCCCCTTGAAGAGGCTCAATTCTAAGGTGTTGATCTATCTTTTCTATCTTTTTCTTGAGCTAGTTTCATAACAAAATTTTGCACAACATTATCCAAATTGCATATAATTAAACTAAATAAATATTATAAGCATAAAAATTGAGCAAAAATTAGACATATTTCCAAATAAATGCCTTAATTCAGAAAATTCTCAAAATATGACATTTAGCCAAACAGAGCATATCTATAAACACCAAGGCAGAGATAAAAATAGCTCTGAAACCATGTGTAAGTTTAATAACAATTCTATAATGTGAAATAAACACTTAAAATAATTAAACACTTGAATGCCCAAGAAATCATACCTCCAACCATTGATGCTATTCACAATTTGTCATTGTTTCTCCCTCCCGTTTTTGCACTGGGTACACCTTCAACCTTTGCTCATTAAAACCTTAGATCTTAAAGAAGATAGAAATATGGCAATGCAAAATCCGAGAACACCTTTGAGATCTTTGGTTATTGTTCGGCTTAAGTTTTTCCAAATCTTCAACCCACTCAATACACATGTATAGTCATATATCAGCCACCAGCAGCAATTCCATGAGTTGTGCAAGCAGCAATTCCTCCATTGCTTGGGTAAGCGACAGATTTAGCAAATCAATATAATTCCCTTGTGGCAGCATTAAATTTAGGCCTGAGACAACATCAAGAAAATAGTGAACACTGTGATCTCCTTAATAACCCAAAAACTCTCATCCATGTGGCACTTCCAAGCTCTGCTCATTCTAACTTGATGGTGTAAGGCTAAAGGGGATTGAGTTAGTGAGCTTGGGGACTAAACAGAAGTATTTATAGCCAAGCTTCCATCAAGCTTCTGTTGGCTATGTGTCAAATGTTCCACAGATCATGGTAGAGAACTGCAGAGGGAGTAATGGACCACTCCAAGAGCTCCCAACAAGAAATTAATTTAACTGTAGATAGTTTCTGTAATTGAAGGAAATGATTGCAGTTGGTTTCCATAATTTAAGGAAACAGTGGCAGACTGTTGCTCGTAATAAATCAACGGCATATGAATTATCGACGGTCGTTGGGAGCTAACACCAATCCCATCGAAATTTAGTAGCCTCGTTAGGTTGCAATCTCTCTCTTTGGGTGATAATTTTCTTAATGGAAGCATCCTAACATCTCTGTGCAACTGCACTTCACTAATAGAATTCAGTATCAGGAATAGCAATTTCAGTGGTCCAATCCCATCGGACTTCGATCACCTTGTCCAGTTGGAATATATCTGGTTGGATGACAAAATTATAAGTGGAAGCATTCCGGCTTCCATTAGTAACTGCACTGCACTCTGTAACTTCAGCGCCGAGGGAAACAAATTGAGTGGTCTAATCCCTTCAATTGGTTTGATGAAAAACATAACATATATTGATTTATCCAACAACTCTCTCAGTGGCCAGATCCCTTCCATGCTAGTCAATTGTACTTCCCTATCTGAGTTGTACCTAGACACTAACAACCTTACATGTAGCTTTCCCAGTATTCCCACGACATTGACGATTCTTGATTTATCAAACAACCATTTAATTGGATCTCTACCACGTAGCATAGGTCAACTAAAGCTTTTATGTTTCCTAATTATATATAATAATAATATTTCTCGCAATATACCTAGTAGTATTAGTGGTTTGGTTTCCCTTGAATTTTTGGATTTATCAAAGAATAAATTTGAAGGATCAATCCCTGAAACTATTGGTTATTGCACTTCATTAGTTGAATTTTCTGCTCACACTAATAATTTATGTGGAACTCTTCCAATATCTTTGGCTAATTGTTCCAATATTAAGTTATTGGATTTGAGGAGAAATAAATTGATAGGAAAACTTCCTTACTACTTTACTTATTTTGTTTGTTTGAAATTTTGAACTTTGCCTACAATGATTTCTATGGTGACATTCCAGAATGGGTAACAAATTTCACCCAATTGTCTGTTTTGGTTTTATCCAACAATAGATTCACTGGAAATATGCCATTACATTTTGAAAGACTTTTGGGATTTACAAACAATTCTGAATATGGTGTAAACAAATCTATAGATTGGGAAGTGCTACTTGACATGAAAGGAAGTGAATATACTCTACCATATGTGTCAACCAAAAACACCATATTTGATTTGTCTAGCAATAATCTCATGGGAAAAATCCCTGCAAGTATAGGAACTTTGAATGGCTTGCGATTGCTAAATTTATCTGGGAACCAATTGGAAGGGCTAATCCCTGCATCTCTCAGTAACATATCCACTTTGGAGCAGTTGGACTTGTCCAAGAATAATTTGAGTGGACCAATTCCCCAAGAGCTTTCTAAACTATATAGTTTGGTTGTTCTAAATGTTTCATCTAATAACCTTTGCGGGCCAATCCCTACAGGAAATCAACTTTCCAGATTCGATGCAACATCATTTCAAAAGAATAAGTGCTTATGTGGGTGTCCTTTAGGTTCTTGCAATGGAAAGGCAAACCCAATGAGAGAAGATGACAATAATACTAGTAGTGCCCATATTAAAGTGGGATGGCTTGACCATCTAAATGAAAAGATGTCATTAATGGCATTGGGGATGGGATTCAGTGTTGGAATTTGGGGATTAGTTGGTGTATTCATCTTTTGTGAAAAAGCCAAACAATGGGTGTTGGGTCTAACACTTAATAGGCCACAACTCTTCTATGGAATGTATCGATTCCCTACATAGAGATCCATACACTAGATGTTGACTCTAAAATATAGTGAATTAAATTGTTATGTAATTTTTAAATAATAATTATGATGTATTATTTTCTCAATTACAACATTAATATAATTTCATTTCTAAATTACTTTTAATCTTGTTTCTATTTCTTATATTCATTTTAATATAAAAATATCTTTAATAAAATATTTAACCGTAATTAAAATATAAAAACATAATTTACTGAATAAATTTTTTTTATGAGCTAAACATATCTAAAATTGTTATATTAAAAAACTTTTTTTATTTGAAATTATAATACATAAGAAGTCTAATATATTACTTTTTCGTATATATATATATATTAACCAGTAATAATTATAATTGAAGTTATTTTAAAATGAGATTGACTCCCTCCATTATATAAATACACTGACTTAGCCAAAAAAAATTAACATAAAAGCACTTCAATAAAAAAATCAAAAAACTTGTAACATTTTACGCAATACCTTTTACTTTAAAATATAATGCATATATTAGCCATCTATCCATCCATTTCATCTACTCAATGACAATAAGAGGCATAGTATTGATGATTCCCTATGTTTAAACATGCAAAGACAATATTTATATTTGTTTACATAAATTTCACATTCATTTTATATTTCTGCGACTTATAATTTATGTGACATGTGAAAGATTATGCAGGAAGGTGATATATTGAAATTCATTTTATAATTTAAAATGTTATATATAGAGGTAGGTGATATTTTAATTGAAACCAGTGAAATAGCAATTAAAGTTATAGTATTTATTAGTTAACATTAATTTTGAAAAATGTTGATTTTAAAATAAATTTTAATAATTTTGTTTATCTTGTTTGTTATGTTTATGGATGAGTGTATGTTTAATTTTTAGTTTGAAAAATTACCATTTAAGTTATCAAAATTATTTAAAGATTACACTAGTTTTTAATATAGTTGTATTTTTGTTACAAAGTTTTCAATCAGTGATTTCACATCAAAAAATATGTTAATAGTACACTTCATTTCCGCCTATTCTATTTTATTGATTTTTGTTTCCATGTTATAAAGTTAATTATTTTTTCTATTGTTAAATGTAAATATATATTTATATGTTTAAAATATGTAATATTATATAATTTTATTAAAAGAAAGATGTGTGGATAGAAATTATAACGAAATTATGAAAGTATAGAATGTGGAATAAAAATAATCATTTTCAATGATTGAATGGAATAATTGTTTTTAATTTTGTTTTAGAAGGTTTTGGTTGGTTTGTTTTTTTTAAATTAGATGTGAACATAAATTTACACATTTGAAACATATAGTATTATACAATATTATTAAGATACCAATTTAGATTCATCTCAACTTCGAATTTATCTAGGGCCGAGAGGGATCAAATCTCTTAAAGTATAAATCTCTTTTTTCAGTGCAAAACTTGAGGAACTAGCACCTCGAGAGATTTGATCCCTCTAAGACCTTGATAGATTCAGTTAAGATGGATCTATGCTGATTTAATTATTAATAATTAATGTTTATAATTACTAATAATTAATGTTTATAATTATTAAATATATTTTTATTTTATTTTATTTTTTAATTTTAATTTTTATATTTAGATACCATAATAGGGAATTACAACATTTCTTCCATATAGGGTGGAGAGTGTCTATCCCAACAAAAAGGTAACAAAATTAAATTAAAATCAAAATATTTATTAAATATTTTGATTGCGAAATGAGAGATGGTTTTTAGGCATTTGGTATTTTTGAGCCATGGTATTGGCCATGGTATGTTAACAAAGCTTATTTACAAGTTAACAATATCCATGATAAAGTGGGGTGAATATCCATTGTTAAAAATCTTGTTATATTGCAAGTATCAAGTTTTTATGTGCTTATTAATGAAATTTAAATATATTACAAAATTACTATTTTAATTTATATGGTAAAATGGATCTTAATTTATAGCTACTATTTATTAGGGTTTAGATACATCTCTAAAGTAATTATAAAATATTTTGACTCTGAAATGAGATATAGTTTTTGGGCCTGTGGTATTAGCCCATGGTATTGTGACAAATCCTATTTACAAATAAATATAAAAAATTACAATATAAAAAAAATGTATTTTATTATTTTTATTGCTTTTCACTTTTTCAGCCACTACGACATATCCCCGTACTAGACTCTATATTACATTTAACTTTTTAGTAAAATTTCGTTAAGTCTACATGTAAACCATTACAAATCTTTTACATCTTACAAATTGAACACATTAATATATATTCAACATATTGAGCCCGCATGTAAAAATGTTTACTTTCTTACAGTATACCTACACATCTACCCTTGCTAGAGAGCCTCTCGGCAATAAGGATATGTAGATAGAGTCACAAAATAATTATGAAGCTATAGGATGTGAAATAAAGACAGTCAAGTTTAATGATTTAAAAGAAGAGCTAGTTTTTTTTATCTTGTCTCACATATACTTGTATATTTATGTTTAAATGATCTTTGACAATGTCTTAGAGTTGAACATGAATAAAGATTTAAGTGTATAAACAATGTGACTCAATTGGTGATTATAAAGACAAGTACATTTAATCTCTTCTACTCTCTCCTATTGGTCACCAAAAGAAAGATAAAAAGCAATGGTCAATTATTGATGCATTTGGCCTTCCACAAAATTCTAATCAACCATGTAATATTCAAAATGAAGTTGATGTTCATATACATTAATATGATGAATCAAATAGTGTAGAGCTTGTTGAAAGAGGAAACCCATAAAAAAAAAAAAAAAAAACCCAAAATTATATTCAAATCTAAATGGAATACAAGATTTTTGTGGGCTTATGTTGCAAAACATTGTAATGGTAATGAAAGGATAAAATGTTCTTGATGTGTTAAATTTAAGAGAGATACTCCATTTGCAAAAGAGGGAAGTATCACTCTTCAAGTTAGTGGTCTAAGTGGCCATGCAAAATCAGAAGCTCTAAATTTTGTTTACAACATTTGGAGGGAGAAAGAAAACAATGTAATATTCCAATCAGATGCTCAGAAGGAGAGAATTATATCAGTGATTGAAAACATGTATTTTGTTGCTATGAATGATTTATCTTTAGAAATGTATAAGTCAATATGTGACTTGAATAGGTATAATTGCACTCCACTCATGCTTCTAATAGATGAATATTTTGCATACACAAATATAACATCAAGGAAAGAGTTTATTCAAGCTGCTAAAGAGGTGTATTCGAACAAACTAAAATAAGAGATTTTACATAGCCCATTTTACTCAATTTTAGTTGATGAAAGCACTGATTGAATTATGGAACACCAATTGGATATATGTTTGCTTCAAATAAAGGATGGAATGATTCAATGTACGTATGATGTAGTGAGAACTCTTTTAGTAGAAATGGATCTACCTTTGTTGAATTTTGTTGGTTTTGGTTTGGATGGTGCATCTTCCATGGGGGTATTCATGAAGAGTATTCATGAATTGTTTTCTAAAATTCATCAAGATGTTCCTCATTTATTAGATATACATTGCATAACTCATAGGGAAGAATTAGTGACCAATGAGGCTTCGTCTCATTTTCCATACTTGCAATATATTGACAAATTTGGAAACAAAGTTTATTAATGCCTTGGGAAATCAACTAAAAGACATGGAGTATTGAAAGAGATAATATAATTATTTCAAATCTCTAAGTTAGAGGTCTTACAAATTCATCAAATTAGGTGACTCTCTAGAGGAAAGGTCATGGAAAGACTTGTTAGATTCATGCATTCTTTGTTAAAGTATTGGGAGTTAGGGGAGAAAAAAATGTATGAGTTGGAAACAATATTTCAAATGCAATTTCGCATTCATCTACTTACAAATGTACTCGTTGAATCAATGTTTCCAAGAGGATCATGTTTATATTACATCTATTGGCACTACTTTAGATGTTTCTATTAGCATGCTTCGTAAACGATTTTTGGGAAGCATTTTTGGTGTAGGTGCAATGCAAATGTCTTCTTTTTAGTTAAAGAATAAGGAGGAACCCTTTTGCAGATAGCATAGGTATTGTACATTTATGTCCATTGAGGTTTAAAAATTTTTCAAAGTTGAAAAGATCAGGAACACTAGATGATTGTATTCTTTTGGGGAAAAAAATTGTTGAAAGGTGATTGAATATTTAGATAGGAGATTCATAGGTTTACATGTATTTAATGCTTCTAAGTTTTTCACTCAACATTATTACGAGGAAGTGAATGATATAAATTGTCAAACAAAAATATGGTCGAAATGTTTATGTGAAAAATGTAGCATTGGGGAATCATCTATTTTGGATACTGCTAGATGTTTGGGTGAAATGGATGAATTTATTTGTAGTATTTCTAAATCATACCCTAAAAATCATATATATGAAGGGACCTATGTGGAGATGAACCTAAATGGTTTGAAGACTTTCCATATTTGATGCAATTATGACACATTATTCTCATTATCCCAACAACCACATCAGTGTGTGAAAGAGGAATCTGAAAATTAAATAGGAAAAAAAATGATGATAGATCACGGATTTCATTGGAGAAACTAGATACGTTAATGTTTCTATCTCTTAGTGCACCTCATGCTCTAAATGAGGTAGATTTGAATGCTATTATGATGTATGGAAAGAAATGAAAACTAATAAGCCATTTCCATTGGGCAAATATATTTATATTTTCAATGATTTAAGTCCAAATACTTTTGAAGATGATGGAATGAATAAAAAACACATGTTTACTAAATTTTTCTTTATTTACTAAGTTATATTGAGATTTTATAGTGTTTTACTACAACTACTCTTTAAATTTTAAAAATTTAGAAGGACATTATTTCATGTTAGAATTGTTTTCAAATTTTTTTTATTTAATATACACATATCAATAGAAGTACAACTTTTGTTTATAGCTTTTCATATTTGAAAAGTTAAATAAATATATACCTTTCCAAATTATATTAAGAGAAACCCTTCAAAATTGATCATTGGTCCAGACACCCATTTTGGGGCTGTTATTTTTCAACTCTTTAAATATGATTTTTATAAAGATGGCATAATGGCACAAAATTCCAATTAATTTATAGAAAGATACCCGACTTTCTTCACCAGCTTGGCTCCCCACTGAATCAAGTCAATGCACGGCCATGCACTATCCCCGCCCATTCCTCTTTCTCCATTTTGTTTTTTCTACAATTTGCGGTTAGCTACTCCCTTTTCCTGGGTCAAAGTCAAAGAGTCCATTTTTCTTTTCCTTTTCAATTTCTATTTTCAGTTTTTTAAATTTTCTTTTCTCAAAATCAAATCCATGGAGCAATGGAGTCTTCTAAGGATCAGAATGTTAAACGTAGCAGGAAATTAGGGAAAATTATTTTATTTTTTAGATGCAGTGTTTGAATTATGTTTTTGATGGTGGAAATAAATTCAATATCATCTAAAACACATAAAATTATAAATTTTAACAATTTTTATTTGAATTTACAACAACAACAACAACAACAACATTTTTTTCTTTAATTTACAAAAAATTTTATCAATTTTTTTTAAAATAGGAAACAAATTTCCCAACTTTCCTTAAAAAAAACTCTAATTTTTTAAACTACGGCCAAATCAATTAATACATCCATTTCTCTCTCTTACTTTCCCGGTCTACATGGTTAAATTTCAATGAACATCTGGAAGCTTTTTCGGTCATTACTCTCTTTTTATCCAAGTCAAAATCAATAGGCCCATTTTTCTCTGTTTTGTGTTTTTTTTATTCAGGGTACGCAGCTAACGAAGTTTCTATGAAATTTCAATGATTTTACAGTACAACATTTTCTCATTTCCCAACTCCAGAGTCCCATTTCTCCCTCTGTTTCCAAGTCAATATATGAATAGGCCCATTTTTCTCTGTTTTGTTTGGTTATTCTTGGTACGCAGCTAACGAAGTTTCAATGAAGTTCGAATGATTTTACAGTACAACATTTTCTCATTTCCCAACACCAGAGTCCCATTTCCCCATCTGTTTCCAAGTCAAAATCAATAGGTCCATTTTTCTCGGAAAGAGCTAACCAGCCATCCCCAGGGTATTTAATGCTTGGGATATGCACGCAGCTTAGCCCGATAAAACGCGAAAGCCAAAATATTAGTTAATGCCGAAACTTGGCTTTTGCTTGTTATCCCGTTAACCGACGTGCATATCCCTGGGCATTAAATACCCTGGAGATGGCTGGTTAGCTCTTTCCATTTTTCTCTGTTTTGTTTTTTTTATTCCGGGTACGCAGCTAACGAAGTTTCAATGAAGTTCGAATGATTTTACAGTACAACATTTTCTCATTTCCCAACTCCAGAGTCCCATTTCCCCCTCTGTTTCCAAGTCAAAATCAATAGGCCCATTTCTCTGTGTCTTGTTTTTGCTGAACATGTAGAATTAATTTTATGTCAATGCCACAAAATTCCAATCAATTCCAATCAAATTGTTGAAGATTCTCCACCACAAATATTCCAATTAAGTTGTTGGATGTTTTCCACCACTTTCTTGACTTCACTGAGTCAAGTCAATACACCGCCATTTTCTCTCTTCTCGGAATTTTCTCATTGCATTACGTTTTTCCTTTATGTTCACACACACATCGTTCATGACAACTGCTGTTGTGATTATTATAAATATCTGTATGCACATGATGAAGAACACAAAACTCAGAGCGTTTGCCTTTGAAGGAAGTTGGGTTGGAGTGGGAGAGAGAAATGGATCATTATAAAAGTGTTCTTCTTTTTTTCCTCATCATGTGTCTGTGCTCTCTCATGATGGGTGCAGTAATGCCTATTCATCATACGCATACTGAAGCTCATCAACATGATGTGTATGAGCAGACGGGTGGATTCACTTCTGTTCAACGTTTTCCTTTGAAGGGACGGAATATGATGGGGGAACGCTCTCTGTTTCAATCGTCCATGGCCGAGTATCATGAAAAAAGGGACGTGGAGGCGCTTCTGAGCTTCAGAAAAAGCATCATATCTGATCCACTTGGATTGCTCTCCGACTGGACGGCCAATAACTCGGATAACGTGTGCCGGTGGGAGGGAATTTCGTGCAGGCCAAAGACGAAACGAGTGGTTTCAATTGCACTCTCAAATGGATTGAAAGGTACGCTCTCCCCGTATATTGGCAACCTCTCTCTACTGCGGCTTTTAGATCTTTCCGGTAATGCTTTGAGTGGAAGAATTCCACCAGAGTTTGGGCAGCTGAAATCGCTACGAATACTTGACCTTAGTCATAATGTGCTTGAGGGTTCAATTCCACAGGAATTATGTAATTGTACACGTCTTCAACATTTGGAATTGAGGAACAACGAATTGAGGGGTCCAATCCCAACAGAATTCGGTCATCTCGTTCAGTTGGAATTTATTTCATTGCGCACCAATGCTCTGAGTGGAAACATCCCAACTTCTCTGGGAAATTGCACTTCACTTAAATATTTGCAGCTCAGTCTCAACAATTTGAGTGGAAGCATCCCAACTTCTCTGGGCAACTGCACTTCACTTACAGTCTTGGATATCGGCAGCAACCATTTGAGTGGTCCAATCCCATCGGAATTGGGTCGCCTGGTCAGGTTGGAACAACTCTACTTCGACGACAATAGTATAAGTGGAAGCATTCCAGCTTGGATTAGCAACTGCACTTCACTGGTATACTTTGAGGCTGAGGGAAACAAATTGAGTGGTCCAATCCCTTCGTTTATGGGTTTGCTAAACAGCATAACTGAAATTCAATTATCCAATAACTTTCTCACTGGCCACATTCCTTCCACGCTATTCAATTCTACTTCCCTATCTGACTTGTACCTAGGCGCTAACAACCTTATAGGTAGCATTCCGCGTATTCCCCAAGTCAATACCGCATTGAAAATTCTTGATTTATCAGAGAACCATTTAACTGGATCTATCCCACATAGCATAGGTAAACTAAAGTTTTTAATTTACCTAAATATATATAATAATAATATTTCTGGCATTATACCTAATAGTATTAGCAATATAGGTTCCCTTCAATTTTTAGATTTATCAATGAACAATTTTGAAGGATCCATCCCTGAGGTTATTGGAAATTGCACTTCTTTAATTGAATTTTCTGCTCATACTAATAACTTCTTTGGAACTCTTCCAATATCTTTGGTCAATTGTTATTCTATTGAGTTGTTGGATTTGAGGAGAAATAAATTGTCTGGGAAACTTCCTTATTTTCTGAAATTTTTTGTTTCCTTGGAAATTTTGAATTTTGGCTACAATAATTTCTATGGTGACATCCCAGAATGGTTAACAAATTTCACTCAATTGTCTGTGTTGGATTTATCCAACAATAAATTCACTGGAAAAATGCCATTACATTTTGAAAGACTTCTAGGATTTACAAACAAATCTTTAGCTTTATTTGATGAATTTCCAATGGAAATGCCAATTGGGGAAATGCCAATTAATATGAAAGGGAGTGAATATACTCTACCATATGTGCCAGAGAAAGATACCATAATTGATTTGTCTAACAATAATCTCATAGGACAAATCCCTGCTAACATAGGAACTTTGGATGGCTTGCGGCTGTTAAATTTATCTGGGAACCAACTAGAAGGGCTAATACCTACATCTCTCAGTAACATATCTACTTTGGAGCAGTTAGACTTGTCCAAGAATAATTTGAGTGGATGGATTCCTCAAGAGCTCTCTAAACTACATAGTTTGGCTGTGCTAGATGTTTCATCTAATAACCTTTGTGGGCCAATCCCCGGAGGAACACAATTTTCCACATTCAGTGCAACATCATTTCAAAGGAATAAGTGCTTATACGGGTGTCCTTTAGATTCCTGCAATGGAAAGACAAACCCAGTGAGAGAAGATGACAATAATAATAGTGGTTCACATATTGAAGTGGGATGGCTTGAGCATCTAGATGAAAAGATGTCATTAATGGCATTGGGGATCGGATTCGGGATTGGAATTTGGGGAGTAGTTTGTGTTTTCATCTTTTGTGAGAGAGCCAAACAATGGGTGTTGGGTCTATCACCTAACAAACCACAACTCTTCTATGGAATGTATAGATTCCCTATATAGAGATCCAAACAATGGGTGTTGGCTCTAGTATGTAGTGAAATAAATTGTCATGTAACTGTTGAATGATATTTATGGTGTATCTTTTCACATATATAATTTTTACTATGATGATTATCCATGATTGCATTTCCATATTAATCTTAATGTTATTTATATCTCTTAATAAGTTTTTATCACATTCAATTAATTTCCAATCAAATGAAATAAACATTACATTAATATATAAAATAGCATAATTTGGAAAATACTTTACAATAATAAATATATTCACAACATAATTACTATTTTTCATTATATATATTCATTTTAATAAAAACAAATTATTGTTTATCATTTTTAATAATAATAATTACAAAGTAATATAATATTTAAAAAATAAAAACTCATTATATTGACTGTAATTTTTCTTAATTAGACATGTCTTCATTATTACCAACATAGACCCATCTTAACTCCAAATCTAGAACCAAGAGCCCAAAAGAATAGAATTTCTTAACATACAAATCACTTTTTGACTACAAAACTTGAAAAAATGTATGCACTTCTAGAGATTTGATTCCTCTTAGCTCTTGGTAGATAGAGCTAGAGTTAAGATGAATCTATGTTGGTTTTCACTAACACATTAATCAAATGTTTCAATATTAAAATGTTAATACATGCTCCCTTGTATTTAGAAGGGAATTACAAATATCCCTTATCCCTTGAACTAAAAAGAACATATTAAGAGAATAAAAATTCCTTCACTTTTTTCTCTCTTTATATATATTCCATCTTAAAATATTTAGTCAACAGGCATATTGAAATATTTATTTAAAATCCACATTTAGAAAACAAATATTAATATTTTTAAAATTGAGAATAGAATAAATTACACATCTCTTTCCCGACCAAAAGTAATCTAAATTACTAAGAAAAATTGTAATCTAATTTACTTCATGCTTTTTAACATAAAGTTGATGTATAACTCTATTATTCACTATTCACATTTAAATATTTTATTTATGACTAACATTAAAATGTTTTTTAATTATTAATATATTTTTATTTTAAATGTTGCAAGTCAACTCAACATATAATGAATTATACATCATGTATTATCAATAATATTATTTTTACATGTCATATGTCAAATCTATATTAAGGAACTACATATCTCCCTCATGTTAAATAAATAATTATTTTTACTTTCAATTGCTTTACCTCTCTCTATTAAATTGATGTAGAATTAAAGTGGAAATTGAATTATTTTATATATGGAAGACATTGATTTTTTTATTATTTATATATTTTTAACTTGCTAATGTAAGTATTATTTTATTGTTTTTAAATGTAATGTTACATGACAACATCTTCCTCATAAAGTATTATCTTATTATTTTTGAATGTAATGTTAGTTGACAACATCTCCCTCCTACTAGACTAAAGCACCTCTTAGTGTAATAAGTATTACTTTATTATCATCTCCCTCATACTCACTATAAAGTGTCTCTCCACACAACTCCCCCACAATAACTTGTTAATGCAAGTATTGTTTTATTATTTTAAATGTAATGTTACTTTACAATATCTTCCTCACACTATATAAGTATTATTTAGCAGAGAGGTGCATTCTACAGCCCAGTCCGTGAGTGATGTCTACAACCTAGTGTATGAGTGATGTGTAAGTATGTTCATCCTCAAAAAATAAAAATAATATTCTTCAAACAAACTAATGTCAGCCTAAACAAAAATCATGACTTTAAGAGTTTCTTTATCATATACTTTGAATTTGAGTGGATCATAAATTTACAATCAACAATTTTTTTTACCACATTAAAATTTCAAATTAGGTAAAATTTTAAATACCTTTACTTTTTACTCAAGCCAATACTCTTCATAAATCAAATGAAAAAAATTAATTCAAAAAAAAAAAAAAAATCCTTTAAATTTAGTGTAAAATGGCTCCAAAATCTTTTAATATTTTTTTGTAAGATGAATTTTAAAGGGAAAAATCATCTCTTATAGATATATTAAATACAAGTTGTAATATATCAAAATAATAATTTGATGTAATTTTTATTATCATGTTATGTAAAAACATCATTAAATAAAATATTCATATTAATAGTATTAATATCATTAAGAAATCTAATATTAATATTTAAACTTTAATGTTAATATAACTTTAATATAATATTGATTTTTTTGATGTTATAATATATATTAATATATTAGAATATATATTCACTCTAGATATATATGAGAGGGAAGAACAAAGACATAGAGTGATAGAGGTGGTGACATAAAGGGAATGACAAGGGAGAGATGGAGATAAAGTGAGGGAGAGAGGAGAGGAGTGAATAGAGAGAGAATGAGAGGAGAGAGAGAGAGAGGGAGAGAAGGGTAAGAGATAGAGAAGGAGATACAAAGATGGAGGGGGGAGACTCGATAGAGGGAGAGAGGGAGGGAGATAGCGACAGGGTTGGAGAGAGAGAGAGAGAGAGGGGAAAAATGAGAGAGGAGGAGGAGAGAGGGAGAGAGAGATGGAGTTGGAGGGAAAGATAGGAAGGGAAGAAGAAAGACATAGAGAGAGAAAGGTGGAGAGAGAGAGAAGAAGTTACAAGGGAGGACATAGGGATATTTGTAAACATTATTTTGTCACTGAAGGTAAAGGAAAATAATTTATTCCCAAAGAAGACAATGAAAAAGGTGTTGCAAGGCTCAGATGTTTCCAAGCAAATTGGAGAGGCAATTGGTAATGGTGTAGATAATTTGTAGTTATTTATTTTATAGAAAATCATGTTAAATGTAGATGAAACCCACTTAGATAGATAGAGCTCTGGAAGAGATTTACAGTGGTATGTGGAAGTCTAGAAATGGCCTCATGGATCAAAAGTTAAAGCTAGTCAAAGCTAAGGACCCAAAAGTCAAAAGGGTGCATAGCTAAAGTTGATTGAAGAACCCTTTGGAGCATGTTTAGTTTGGAAGCATATCCAAACATGGTGGATCCTTTTAGTGGACAGACTAAAGGAGGACCGAGCAAACATGGCCCATAATAACAACAACGGGGAGAATATTGATTGGCCTAAGGCAAAGCCCACATACCATGCTAGCCCGATGGAGGTAGCCTAGTAGTTATACCCAAAAAAAACCTTAAGGAGAACTTAAGGGAATAGGTAGGATGATGTGGGTCGAGCGGCAATGTAAGGGCCAATAGACAGAGCCAAGCTAACATGGTAGAGTCAGTAGCAGGTTAAGGGCTTGAACCCAACAATTTTATTAAATAATTTAACGAAGAAATGAGTTGCAAAACAAGGCCTCTAGACCCTTTCTCTCTCCAGAAACATGGCAGTAGATTATTGGTCGGATAGTGGAGGCAATGACAGTTCATCCTACCAGGTGAATCCTAAAAGGTTTTGGAATGATGAATAGAGAAAGCGTCAGGCTGATGTAGCTGTTGTTAGAGCTAACTCATCTCTGAAATGCAATGATTGGGTGCAGGTACAGTAGGTGCACCCCACCGAAACACATCATTCATGTGACATGACCCTAGAAGAAGATTAAGTTATGTAGGAAGATTAGATGGGATGAGAGGGTCGGGACACGTCAGCGGTACACTGTGTAGTGACAACCAATGAGAAATGGAGAGGCAGACCCATTGTAATAGCTCAAATCACAAGGTAAATCCCATTGTTAAGTTATGGTATGTTCTATGCTTAGAGCAGTTTACTTCTTTTTATTATTAATATCCACAAATTAGCAATCACCTGTACAGTAAGTAAAGTGCAGATAGAACATTAAACAATCGACAGAAAACAAGCCAAGACAAGAGACACAAGATGTGGCGGCTAGCCAGGGACAAACCCCAATATGGGGAACCCTTTGATCAAATCTTCCTTTATCTTCAATAATTCAACAGAGAGAAATAGTACTTAAATTTGAATTACGTCAGCAGTAGCAAACCCTAGATCAGCGACATTAGCGACATCAATCAATATCTGTCAGATCATCTAGATCAGCGGCATCAGCATCATCGGCATCACCGGTATCATCGACATCACCAGTATCATCAGCATCATCGTCATCACCGGCATCATCGGCATCACCAACATCATCGGCATCACCGGCATCAACATCATCGGCATCACCGATATCATTAGCATCATCGGCATCATCGTCATCACCAGCATCATCGACATCACTGGCATCATCAGCATCACCGGCATCACCAGCATCATCGGCATCACCGGCATCAGCATCATTGGCATCACTGACATCAGCATCATCGGCATCACTAGCATCATCGGAATCACTAGCATCACCGGCATCATCGGCATCACCGACATCATTGGCATCAGCATCACCGGCATCATCGGCATCATTAGCCTTACCATCATCCTCCCCTCCACATGTGTGAGAGAAGAGTCCCTTTCTGCGCAGTAGGATAAGAGCCTCTTTTCTGCGCTGGAGAGAGATAGAGATGTGATAAGATGTGTGTGTCCAAATGAGGAAAAGAACTCCTATATTTATACACAACTATTGATGATTGAATAGATGTGACTGTTGGGCTTCTAAGCCTACATGAGTTGCTGGTCAGCTTGATAATTATTCCATAATAAAAATAAATTCATATCTCCATAAATACTTATCGGAATCGAATGATCTTTAGATCAATCCTACACCTCTCGACGAGAGGAATCTAATAAAAGTATTATCAGCCATGAATAATATGACCCACATGGAGTTTGGCCCTAGTTTCCAATTTTAACACTCCCTCTCAACTAGGGAGAACTCCATCTGCAATCTGTCTGTCGGTCGCTACTATTCATCCATCAAATGCATTGCCCTATACAGCTTGACCCCTGCTCTGTTCCACTTTATCCTGCCTACTTTGCTCAGTTCTGTTCTGACCTGTTCTGATCTACTTTTCTCTGCTCTGTTTTGCTCTGCTCTACTTTGTCTGAATTATGAAGAAGAAGAAATGATCGAGGATGTATCACACTGAATCAAAGTCAGTCTCAGAATGTGTACCACTGGTCCCAGACCAGTCTCAACCAACCCGAAGTCAGCGTCATAGTGGGTACAACTCCTACGACTGGTCCTAGACCAGTGTCATCCTCCATTAACTCAAAGTCAGTCTGAGAGTGCGTACCACTAGTCCCAGACCAATCTCAACCGACCTGAAGTCAGCGTCATAGTAGGTACCACTCCTACTACTGGTCCCAGACCAATCCTCCATTGACCCAAAGTCAGTCTCATAGTATGTACCATTAGTCCCAGACTAGTCTCAACCGACCCGAAGTCAGCGTCATAGTGGGTACAACTCCTACCAGTGGTCCCAGACTAGTATCATTGATCCCAGATCAATGAAGGTCATCCTTGCATAGGGAGTACGGTAGATACAATGATGCGTCCATCGGTACTACTATGGTCCCTATCCTCATTTCCCTACTCATTGATCAGATGAGAGGTACTTCCCATGAGTCCCAGACTGCATGGCTAGGATTCCGCGACATGAGAACTAATCATCATGTCCATAGGAGATCGAATCATCCTATCCCACAAGAGAGAAAATCATCTTGTCCACAGGAGAGCGAATCATCCTATCCACAAGAGAGCGAATCACCTTGTCCAGTGGATGCCATGGAGAACTAATCATCCTGGCCTATAGGAGAGCAAATCATCCTATTCCACAATCGCCATGGAGAACACATCATCCAGGCCTCACAGGAGAACTAATCATCCTGCTACACAATCGTCATGGAGAACACATTATCCAGACCTCACAGGAGAACTAATCATCCTGCTACATAACCGTCATGGAGAACACATCATCCAGAGCTCATAGGAGAACTAATCATCCTACTACACAATCGTCATGGAGAACACATCATCCAGACCTCACAGGAGAACTAATCATCCTGTTACACAATCGTCATGGAGAACACATCATCCAAACCTCACAGGAGAACTAATCATCCTGCTACATAGTCACCACGGGGTGTCATAGGGAAAGTTTTGATTATTTTACCCTGTACACGTACACCACCAGGTAATGGTGAGTCACCCTATGGTCATATGTCGCTCCAAGAAGTACCCTGCCCCCCCCGGAGCTCCAAGAGCTCCATACACCATACACGACCCTCATCAAAGGGTTTTTGAACGAAACCAAGTCATTCTCGGAAAGTCAAAAATTTGACCTTTCCTAGGGGCTTTGTCAGAATGTCGTCGACTTGTTCATCTGTATCGATATGTTGGAGCCTCATAGCTCCCTGCTGCACCATATCTTGAATCTAGTGGTACCTGATATCGATATGCTTGGAGCGATCATGAAATACATTATTTTTTGATAAACGAATCCCACTCTAGTTATCACACAGGATCATAGTGGTATCCAATGTAAATCCAAACAACTCACTGAAGAGCTTTCGTAACCAGACTGCCTCACAAGAGGCCATGCTAACAACAATGTATTCTACCTTGGCGGTGCTCAGAGCCACCGAATGCTGCTTCGTGATTATCCAGGATATCGAGGCAAATTCCAAAGAGAACCAGCACTGAGAAGTGCTCTCCACACTGCCTTCTCACTCAACATTCAAATAATCATGCAGTTTCATATTTCCGGCAGTGTATCTCAATCCATGAGAGATTGTGCCCCGAAGACATCTTAGAAGATTCTTGGCATCAATCTAGTGAGGCTCAACCAAATATGAGCTCACCATGCTCATTGCAAAACATATGTTCGGACGAAGGTTCACCAAGAACATCAACGCAAATGAGTTTATGAAACTCAGAGGCATTTCCCAAATCTGGTTCGACATCACTACCATATAACTTCTGAAAGTTAAGATCCTTGAGGTAGTCACAGTATTGCAGTCCATCATACCAAATCTTTCCAATATCTTCACCACATATTTTCCTTGAGATAGGAAAATTTCCCTTGGTTTCTACCAAACTTCAAGTCCTAGGAAATAGCGCATCAATCCTAGGTACTTCATTTCAAATTCAGAAGCCAACTCCCTCTTACATTTGTGAATGAGAGGGTCTGCACTTGTTAGAAAGAGGTCATCCACATACAGCACCAGTATGAGAGGTTTGTCATCTTCAAACTTAGAGTAAAGGTTAGGATCGGATTCACTCCTAATGAATCCTAGCTTCATCAAGTAGCTATTGATCCTCTCATACTATGCTCAGGGTGCTTGCTTCAGCCCATAGAGAGCCTTCTTCAACCTGCATACATGAGATTTTCAATTATAAATCTCAAATTCTTCGGGTTGCTCCACATAGACCTCTTCTTTGGTCAAACCATGCAAGAATGCAGTCTTGACATCCATCTGATGTAGGTTCCATCCTTATGAAGCCACAAGGGCTATGATTGAGTGGATGGTGGTATATCTCGCAACAGGTGAAAATATCTCATCATACTCTTTTTCTTTCGGTTCCCTGGTGTCAGCTTCTTGAGAGCTCCTCACTGTAGGAAGATTGTTCACCTTGTTGACAGCCATATCTTCGTCAAAGGTGACATGACTTCCATTTGATCGGCTACATAGATTCTATACCCCACGAAGATTCCTTTCGATGAACATTTCTTCAAAAGTCTTGGAACCCAATGCTTGATGAGGGCATTGGTTTTGTACATATACGGCAGTGTTTGCAGCTTCGTCCCATAGAAACTTGGGAAGTCTTTGATCATGGAGCATGGCACTAATAGCTTCCACAATTGTATGCCACACCATTCTGTTCAGGAGTATATGGTGTCGTAGTCTCCCTCTTAATGCCATCCTCTTTACAAAAGTCATGAAACTCGTTAGATTCATATTCAGTCCCATTATCGGTCCTTAAGATCTTGATCTTCTTTTTGGTTTGATTCTAGATCAAGGCTTTGAAGTATTGAAACCAAGAGAAAACTTCATCCTTATTTTTCAAGAAGTATATCCAAGTCTTTCGAGAATAGTCATCTGTAAAAGTAAGGTAGTATGAATATCCTCCGAAGGAGTTCACAGGCATTATACTAGATATGTCTAAGTGAACCAACTGTAATATATCAGAGGTCTTGCTTTGGCTTGAGGGGATTGGTCCCATTTTGAGCTTTCCTTCGGCACATCCCAGACATACATCTTCTTTCTCTACTCGGAATTCGGGTGTCCCTCTCACCATTCGTCTTACATCGGGTAAAGCTTTATAATGAAGGTGGGCAAACCTCCGATGCCAAAGTTCGGACTGAAGAGATGTGTCACAAGACATGACACCCAGCAGACTTCCACCGACTTGATATAATGAATCAACTCGAAACCCAAGAGTAAAGGCATCTTTAAATTTAAATAAACTCACCTATCTATCATAGATTTCCTTGGAGGTGTTCAGCTCCGAAACATAGGCCACCAAGTGCTTGTCGATAGAGTCCTGGATGATCTTCTTTGTTTTGATTTCACCGGTTTTCCATTTGTTCGTGGCAGCAATGGGTGCATTTGATGGAGGCTCAACAATATGCCTCTCACATGGTCCAACACTCCTTGATCTTCTAAGGTTAGATCGAGAGACATCTTCCATCCGTGATAGTCAGACGTCTCACGGAGCTTGTCTTCGGCAGGGAAGAGTGTTGAGGACCCCATAATTCTTTTAGGATAGCCTTGCCAATTTCTCTTCCGTGATTGCTCTTACTCTTGCTCTTGCTCGGCCTCTGTCTTCACCTCTGCTCCAATACAATGTTAAGTTATGGTATGTTCTATGCTTAGAGCAGTTTACTTCTTTTTATTATTATTATCCACAGATTAGCAATCACCTGTACAGTAAGTAAAGTGTAGATATAACATTAAACGATCGACAGAAAACAAGCCAAGACAAGAGACACAAGATGTGGCGGCTGGCCAGGGACAAAACCCAATATGGGGATACCCTTTGATAAAATCTTCCTTTATCTTCAATAATTCAATAGAGATAAATAGTACTTAAATCTGATTTACATTAGCAACAGTAAACCCTAGATCAACGGCATCAGTCAATATCTGTCATATCATCTAGATCAGCGACATCAGAATCATCGGCATCACTAGCATCAACATCATCGACATCACCAGCATCATCGGCATCACCAGCATCATCGGAATCATCGGCATCACCGGCATCATCGACATCATCGTCATCACCGGCATCATCGGCATCACCGACATCATCGGCATCACCGACATCAGCATCATCGGCATCACTGGCATCACCGACATCATCAACATCACCGACATCATTGTCATCACTGGCATCATCGGCATCACCTGCATCATCAACATCACCGGCATCATTAGCATTATTGGCATCACCGACATCAGCATCATCAGCATTACTGGCATCATCAGAATCACCAGCATCACCAGCATCATCGGCATCACCGGTATCATCGGCATCAGCATCATCCACATCACCGGCATCACCAGCATCATAAACATCACTGGAATCATCGACATCATCGGCATTAGCATCATCCTTCCCTCCACATGTGTGAGAGAAGAGTCCCTTTCTGCGCAGTAGGAGAAGAGCCTATTTTCTATGCAGGAGAGAGAGAGATGTGATGAGATGTGTGTGTCTAAATGAGGAAAAGACCTCCTATATTTATACACAACTGTTGATGATTTAATACATGCGACTGTTGGGCTTCTGAGCCTACATGCGTTGTTGGTCAGCTTGATAATTATTCCGTAATCAAAATAAATTCATATCTCCATAAATACTTATCGGAATCGGATGATATTTAGATCAATCCTACACCTCTCGACAAGAGGAATATAATAAAAATATTATCATCCATGAATAAGATGACCCACATGGAGTTTGGCCCTAGTTTCCAATTTTAACAGGTCGAATAGTGGAGGCCATGACAGTTCATCCTACCGGGTGAATCCTAGAAGGTTTTGGAATGATGCATAGAGAAAGCGTCAATTGTTGTTAGAGCTAACTCATCTCTGAAATGAAATGATTGGGTGCAGGTACAGTAGGCGGACCCCACTGAAACACATCATCCATGTGACATGACCCTAGAAGAAGATTAAGTTATGCAGGAAGAGTCGATGGGGTGAGAGGGTCGGGACACGTCAGCGGTACACTGTGTAGCGACAACCAATGAGAAATGGAGAGGTAGACCCATTGTAATAGCTCAAATCACAAGGTAAATCCCAAAGGTAAAATAAAAGGCATAGGCGAAGTTATTGGAAATAATACTGAGAGGCGGGGGTGAATCAATGTTTACAATTCATTAATTTTTCATTTCACAATCAGATTTATATACACTACTTCAGTGAAGTGAACTCGCGTGTGCACACAACTATTATTAAGGAAACCAACATATACCCAGAGAACTTATGATTCAGTTAATTCATCATGTATTGATCTTTAATCAGTGCATCAATACTTTATTATACAATAACTATTAGCAGTAATAACGTAAGAAACCATCACACATATGCAACACACATGAACACCAAGATTTAAGGTGGAAACGTAATGCGGGAGAAAAATTGCCTGTTGTTTTCGTCTCTGTCTAAAGAAAATCGGTTTACAATCTTGTAATAGTGCAGACTCATACCAGTACACAAGCACTCACATGCTGAAGGATACAACCTTCTCTCATTCTCCAGCTTCTACTGGAAGGGAGCTACAACCCCCTAGCTCTTGTATTGGTTGATATCTTTACCAGTACCTAGGCATTACCTACAGAAGGCTACGACCTTCTTTCTTCCTCCAGGGACCAGGTTTCATAAATTTTCAGACTGCAATAATTGCATCTACCAAAAATTAGTCAATCTGAACAGTTAGATCACTATCACCAAAACACTGTGCTGAACCTAGAAACTCGTATCATCAATCAGAACCAGCTACAACCTCAAAAATCATGTGTCAGCATGCATACTCTACTTCAGTGAAGCCAACCTGCGTGCTATGCTACTTCCTTTAACGAAACGTGTGTATACCTCCAAAATTACTGAAACATAGAAACCTCTGAATCAAAACTGTACCAACCAGTAACTTTTGAGGATCTACTGTCAACCTATAGAGATATAAATAGACAGCAACAAATATCGCCCTTCTCACTTATTCAATCAATCAATCAGACTCAATCTCCTTATGCATACAATTCTACTTTCATATCTAAGAAGACATCATTGACAGGCAATAGTGAAATAATAGCACTGATAACATAGATCAGTCATTTATGAACAACATGCTTTTCTTTTGCATACGCTACTTGGAAGAGTCAAACCTACTTGTATACGTGCCTTTACCAAGGCAAACCAACGTATAGATCTTTAAATATTAACTTACAACTTCGTTGCTATCCCAAACTTCAGACATACACAGATCATGACATTTAAAGAATAAAACATGTGTAAGCAATCAGATCTAGCCCAACCAATATCAGATCATACAATTATAAGTCATTTTAGGTCTCGTGATCCTGATCCAACATCGTATCCAAGGTGCACATAATATTTCAGATCATATCATAATCATAGCCCCTACAACATAAAAAATACTAAAAATAGAAGTATTCCTGAGTAACCCTTTCACTTGCACACCTGGCCCTTTGATCTTCTCCTCCTTATACAATTTTAGGCCTTTCTCAATACCTTAAACCAAGACAACACTTAGTACTTGTGGTATTCTTGGACGAGATCAAATAATCGTTACTCCGCTCAATATTGTGGGCTAATACCATGGTATTGACCCTTGGTATTATTTAATCTTAAATTTCCTTGATTTTCCAACCCATACACGCTTTTCCTCTTGTGAAAGTGCGTGCATACGTATATGCCCTTTTTGTTATGTGAACCGGCATGTATACGCTACTTGGATAAGGTGAACTTACGTATACAACTTAAACTGACTTAAAACATCTTTTTTCTTCAACTTCTTGATTCTAATTTGTAGTCCTTTGTTCTAGCTTCTTGTTCTTCTGTATCGTTTCCATGTTACCTTTGAATTGACCTGTTGCAATGTGAGTGTCCCTTTATTAAATCTAAACTGACCTATGAGTGAGTTTCCATCAAGGACAACGCATGTATCATAATGCCAATAATCTCCCCCTTTGGACTTGATGGCAACCATATTGGTGTTGATTACTTCAAGTTGTAGAAACTGTTAGAGATATCAAGCAACACCAAAATACTCTCCCCCTTTGACATCAAGGGAAAAGGACGGACCAAGATATTCTCCCCCTTTGATATACACTATGCTGTCCATTCTCCCCCTGAGTACATGCAGAGTTTGTAGAGATATTTTTCAAAAGAATAACATGACTCTATAACTCAACTAAGTGAGTATGACCTCCCTATCACGAATGACTCATACATACATCAATCACCCAACCAAGTGGGGATATACCAAATGTTCATACATGACTGAATAATTTCAATTATTACATCATCCTTCCCATGCATATTGAGATTACAAATTACATCATATGTCCAAAAGGACTCATTTATAGACTATGACAGAAAGAGGCATATTATTACATCATAGGCCTTTACATGACCTTTACAACAAATGATATGAATATCTGAAACCATAGCTAAATTCAGCAACCATGATGCCAACAATGTGTAATGTTTTGAAGGCTAATGCTCCCCTTGAACCTGTGCTACTTGTGCATTGTCAACAAATAATTCCTCGAGGCATCTACATTAGTCAAATAAACATCAATGAACAAAGCCTATCAATAGTCTGTAACCATCAATATCAGACTAAACACCCATGTCAGCGATTGATTTTGAATCAGACCCACTATTTTTCTATTAGAAAAACACATACGCTCTTGCAGCCACAAAAACTCACGCATGTACGTGATTCTTCTTCATGAAACTCACGAATAGGAACCATTCTTCTGAAAACTGGATTTAACAATAGGATGATGCAGAAACTACTCCCAGCTTTTGTCTGAGATATTCAAATGTTTCTCTGGTAAGTGGTTTGGTAAATATATCAGCCACATGTTCTTTGGAGGGAACATACTCCAATTTAACCTTTTGTCCTAGCACTTGTTCTCGGAGAAAATGGTAATTAATGGGTATGTTCTTGGTCTTGGAGTGCATGACAGGATTTTTTTAAATACTAATGGCACTTGTATTATCACATAGAATGGAGATGGGTCAAGAACATGTGATTTGAATGTCTTGCAATATTTTCATAATCCAAAGTAGTTATGTGCAGGAAGATGCAGTAGGCACATATTCTGCTTCAACTGTAGATAAGGAAATCGAACTTTGTTTCTTGCTGAACCAAGACACTAACCGTGATCCCATATAGAATGCACCTCCACTAGTGCTTTTTTGATCATCAACATTTCCTACCCAATCTGCATCTGTATATGCATGAAGAGTGAGATCTGTATCTTTAGGATAACATAGACCAAAGTCTTGAGTTCCCGAGAGATATTTGAATATTCTTTTTACAGCCTGAAGATGTGATTCCTTTGGATTTGCTTGGAACCTTCCAACAATTCCTAAATCATGCATGGTATCAGGTCCGGTACTTGTTAGATAAAGTAGACTTCTAGTCATAGATCTATATGCTGGTTGATTTACTGTAGGTTATTCCGCGTTAGAACTGAGACTACATCTTGTTACCATTGGAGTACATACTGGTTTAGAATATTTCATTCCGTACTTCTTTAGAATCTGCTTGAGATATTTAGTTTGAGAAAGAAAAATACCATCTTTTGTTTGATGTACTTGTAGACCAAGAAAATAAGTTAGTTCACCAACTAAGGACATTTCAATTTCTTCCTACATAATCGAAGCAAATTTCTGACTCATCTATTCTTCATTGCTACCGAAGATGATATCATGAACATAAACAACGATAATTAGCAGTTTATCATTCTCAATATTTGTGTATAATTTGTTGTCTATAGATCCTTTTGTGAAAACTTGTTGTTGTAGATATTTGTCAAGACGATAATACCAAGCCCTTGGAGCTTGTTTCAGTCCATATAGAGCCTTTTTGAGCTTGCATACAAGTTTTGCATCATTTCCTAGAATGAATCCTTCTAGTTGTTCAATATAAAATTCTTCTTCTAAATCTCCATTAAGAAATGCACATTTTACATCCATTTGATATACTTCAAATTTTCAAAAACTTTAAAGAGTAAGAAACATTCTTATGGCTTCAAGTCTGGCAACAGGTGCAAAAGTTTATTCAAAGTCTATACCTTCTTGTTGAGCATACCTTTTACAAACGAGTCTTTCTTTGTTTCTAATAACCTCTCCATTTTCATTCAACTTATTCTTGAATGTCCATTTTGTTCCCATAACATTTTTATCATGCGGTCTAGGAACTAATTCCCAAGTATCATTCTTTTCAATTTGGTAATATCCATTTTGTTCCCATAACATTTTTATCATGCGGTCTAGGAACTAATTCCAAAGTATCATTCTTTTCAATTTGGTCAAGTTCTTCATCCATGGCCTTAAACCAAAATTCATCTTTGCTAGCTTCATTAACATTTTGTGGTTCTATGGAGGATAGTAATGCTAGATAATTAGAAGTTCCTGCAAGAGTTCTTCTTGTCTATACTCTAGACCCTTTTTCTCCTAGAATTTGAGATTCTGGATGATTCTTTTGAACATACCTAGATGGAGTCTTTTCTCTGTCAACTGTATCTTCTTCTGATGCTTCATTGGTTTCTTCTTGTATATCATTTTGATTTGATACAGGAAGGCATTCACCGTCTTCCTCATTATCATCTTCCTTTGTTGATTTCATCTGTTCCAGATTTCTACATGCTTCATCAATTACTACATCAATGCATTCAACAATTTTTCAAAGTCTCTTATTATAACATTTGTATCCTTTACTTCTAGATGAATAACCAAGAAGAATTCCTTCGTCTTCTCTGGGTTCAAAATTACCAAGTTTTTCATCAGTCTTTTTCATAAAACACTTGCTTCCAAAAACTCTGAAGTGTTTTACAGTAGGAGGCTTACCATACCAAATTTCATATGGAGTTTGATCACTATTTACCCGAACATTAGCTTTGTTGAGAATATTTACGACAGTAAATGCAGCTTCACCCTAGAAGGTGGCAGGAGTTCCAGATTCATCAAGCATAACTCAAGCCATTTGTTGAACTGTTATGTTCATTCTTTCCACCACGCCATTTTGTTGAGGAGTTCTGGCAACAAAGAACTGTATTTTTATTCCATGTTGTTCACAAAAATAAAAAAAATCATCTGATATGAATTCTCCTCCTCGATCAAATCTGAGACATTTTATTTTTCGATCTGATTCATTTTCAACTAAAGCTTTGAATGCTTTAAACTTTTCAAATGCTTCATCTTTATGCTTTAGTAAACCAATCCAACACATTCTAGAAAAATCATCAATGAATAAAATGAAGTATTCTTCTCCACGAGGTGACTTTTTCCTTGTTGGCCCACACAAATCAGTATGACTGAGTTTAAGAGGCTTACTTGTCGATCCTTCTTTTTCATTGAAATTAACTCTGGTTTTCTCACTGAAGTGACATGGTTTACAAATGGTATTGTCTGGGATGGTGATATTTGGAAGATCACAAACTGCCTTGAGTCTGCATGCTTTTCTTATTTGAGAAAAGCTTAGATGCCCCAATCTTTTGTGCCATAACCAGTTCTCTTCTATTTTTCTTAGATAGCATTGGTCTTGACCTCCTTTTAATATATATAGATTTCTTGGAGTTCTTGTACCTTTGATTACTATCTTTCCTGTATCAAGCTCATGAACCACACATCCGTTTGATCGAAACACAACTTCATTTCCTTGATCACACATTTGACTGAAACTCAACAATTTATGCTTTAAACCATCTACATACATAACATTTCTAGATTCCACCTTTTCTTTCAAATAAATAGAACCTTTACCCTTAATGACAGTTGGCGTTGCATTTCCAAAAGAGACATTCTTTTACTTTTATAGAGCATTATATGAAAGGAGTTTATTTTTATCACCTATCATGTGTTTAGAGCATCCGCTATCAATGTACCATTGATTTTATTGTCCTTATGCAAACATATCTATGCCACATCTTTCTGATTGAACATCCTTCTTTCTCCATACCTTGGAATTTGATGATGTTTGCTCCTTTTGAATTGTTGGCCGAAATTTTCTCCTGCATTCAAATTCTTCATGACCAAAGTTATTGCAAAATGAAAATTCAATTTCATCTTCAAGAGGAGAAAATTTATTATAAGAACTTTTCTTGATTCCTATCATGCTCCTTTGTTTTTGTGCTTCTCTAATGATGATAATCTTGTAAGCAACACATTGAGAAACCTTATGACCAAAGTTATGGCATGAAAAACATTGTCTATTAAAGAAGTTTCTGTGATCATAAACTCTTTTGGTATTGTTTACCTTTTGGTTAATGCTTCTATTGATGTTGACCCTTGGAGTAAAATGACCATGATTTACCTGAGGAGTACTTTTAGGCTTTTGCTGAAGATTGACACATTGTTCATTAGTATTTGCTGAATCAAGGTAGCTTCTGATGATGGCTGACGACTTTTTTGATTGGGATGTTTCTCCAGTATATCCAAGACCAGTCTTTATAAATGGAGAATGTTGAACCTTGATGATTTCATCTAAGATTTATGGTCCTTTAACAAATATGAGATTAAGAGACTTTTTCTTCTTAGTTCTTTTCTTAGACCCACTACTTCACATTATAATTTTTCATTGTGATTTTCTCTTTCAGTGAGTTGATGTGTCAAATTGTATATGACCATATTGTTTTCTTCCAAACAGATTTTAAGTTGATTGATTTCTTCAATAAAATCCTCCTCTTCTAAGGCATCCATAAAATCGTCATTATCATAAGCCATGAGTAGTTTAAACTCTTGTTCAGATTCATCTTCATCACTATTAGACATGCCATCACTATCTTCATGAGTATAATAGCTTCTTCTATTGACAAATTGTTTTCTATTACCCTTTGCAGACTCATTTCCTTTTTCATGATTATATTTATGAGGACATTTAGCAACATTATGGCCAACTCTACCACAAGCAAAACATGTGAATGGTAGCTTACCTATGAATCTTCTGGAACCCCATTGAAGCGTCTTTACAAAGTTTACCTCATCTTCTTCTAAAATATATACTGATTCCTTGAGATCTTCCTTTTCTTTTCCCTTTGATGAAGCTTTGAAATCAACTTCTCTCATATCCGATGGACATCCTTTCCTCATTTAGAATGCAGATAGAATTCCATGAAGTTGAACAACAGTAATAGATTGAAGATCCTACTTTTTTTCTATGGCAGATACTTTTGACTCAAATTTAGAAGACAAAGATCTCAAAATTTTCTCTACTAAAGTAGCCTCCTTTATTTCTTCACCCAGATTCTTCATACAATTAACAATCTCATCTATACGTAAAAAGTAACTAGCAATACCTTCATCACTCTGCATCTTGAGAGTTTCATACTGAATTCTAAGAGTTTGGAGCTTAGAACGTTTTACCTGGGAGTCTCCTTCATAGCTCTAAATGATTTTGTCCCATATTTCTTTGGCTATCTTGAGCTGCATGACTTTGACAAGTTTTCATTCTGACAGACTTCCAAATAAAGTATTGACGGCTTTGGCATTGGTTTCGTATTGTTTCTTTCCTATTGTATCTGTGGGTGTTGCTGCTGGAAATTGGTATCCTCTGTTAGGTCTTGAAATTGTCATTCATTTCCATTACACTTTCATTATTATGGCCATTATATCACCTCCATTTCACCTTCATTTCACTACCATGTCACTACATGCATATCACTTTCATTATCATTGGGTCACATTTATGTTTTTCCAAACTTTATTAATTCTTAGCATTTTTAAGTGAATTTTTGGTTAAAAATTAGAAAATAATGTGCATATGCTTATACCTAACAAGTGGGTTGAGATTGTTGACATGTGTAGGTCAAAAGGAGGCTTCTAGAAGACCTTTATGTGGCACCCTAAGGCCAAATTCGAATTTGAGTAGAGAGGATCATGGGATCATGAGGATATGTGTCACATTTCCTATTTGTATTGAAGCTCTAAGAAGACATGTGTCGTATCATTTCCTATTTTGATTAGGACAATAGAGGTATAGGGAGATATTCATGGACTCTCATTAATGAGATGACTTCTCATCTTTTTGTATAAATAGGAGATCTCTCTCCTTCATTTAGTAGTTTTTTTTGGTAGCTTTGAAGAGCTTTGTTGTACTTTGTAATTTTGAAGAATTTGAATCAAGATTTGATGTTCTCAACATGGAAGGAGATGTGAAATAGATGTCATGGAGCATATTAGAATGTAAGGTAGAGTAGATTTTGTTTTCTAGTTTTGCTTTGATTTCATTCAAGTATGTCATTTTATTGTTTTCAAGTTTAATAGTTTAGATTTTCCATCCATGCAAGTGTGTTCAACTGGTTGATTTTAGATTTATTTAATTGTGTAATCTATGCTTAGCAAAATAGTCCAAGAAAGTATTTTCCAATTGGTGATTGGAGTATTAGAGCACACAGTAGATTAGTTTTCCTTTACATGTTTTGTATTTGCTTTCCATTTCAATTTCATTAGAATAGTCACTCATTACATAAATGAATATTTCCAAAGCCTTTTGTTGATGGTTTATCTTCAAACTAAATGGTGAAATGTTGAGTTTATGAATGAGATTTCTTGTTGTTCAATGCCTTTTTCTTCTTAGTGTATTCACTCATGATATAAACAAATATTTCCAGAGCCTTTCATTGATGATTAACCCTCAAACTAAATGGCGAAATGTTGTGTTTATGAATGAGATTTCTTGTTATTCATTAGTTTAGAGTTAGATAGCTTAATTCCATTTTCTTATCAATTTAGTAACTCATGATTTAAATAGATATTTCCAGAAGCCCTTCGTCGATGGTTGAACCTAATACTAAGTGGTGAAATCTTATACAAATGACTGAGTGTTTCCTTGTATTTCATTTTTAGTTTTAGAACAATGAAGTATTGAATCCCTCAGCTATCACAAGGAGGTAGTTCTCCCAAAATTGTGTAGCAAAGTGATAAAACACTTCATTTAGCTGTTATCATTTTTGCTTTCATTTCGTAGATAGTTTGCCAGCTTAGATTAATCTAATTGTTCAAAGTTTTGATTTGTTTTTATCTAATGATCATTTCCTTTTCTCCCTTCTTTAGAAATTAGATTCTAACATTAAAAGTCATTAGATTTAATTTTAACATTTAGAGATTTCACCTAGAAGCATAGCTTTTCTTTCTTAGATTAATTTCCTTAAGCATAAGAAACAAAACCCCAAAATAACAACATAAACTATAAAACAACGAAGTAAGAGAAAGGTTAACTAGCACATATGGTGCACCACACTTCATCAATTTACAATACCCGAATTGATAATTTATGTAGAGCAATTTAGGACACTAAATTGACTAAAAATTTTGGCGCCGTTGCCGGGGAAGTGTAATTAGGAGACCTTATTTCTTACATCTAAAAAAATCAATAATTTCTCAAGTATGCTCTCCTCCTGCACTTTGTGTGATCTGGAGGATCAGAAAAAGATTTTTTATGTTAAAATAAATAAATTCATTCATTTGATTCAATGAAAAAAAAAACAATAAAAATCCAACTGCTTTGATAGGTTCAATTGTCCAAGATTGACTGATTATGGTTTGTAGTGACCCTCAAAACATTGTGTCTTGTTTTAATAAGATTTTGCAAATTAGTTGTGGAATGTAGCCCCGTTCCGCAGCTAACTGTGTCTTCCACAGCTATTTCCAAGGTTTAGCAGGTTACAGACATCCAATGAAGAAACCGACCACATGGGCATCTCCGGAATCGTCCCGACATGGATCCTATCCTAGTCACCCAGCCCAGATTGATAAAAAACCAGCTTAAGACCTCAGTCAAAAACCTGTTTTTAGCATATTTACCTTGAAGTCTTTACTTCCTGAAATTGAAATCCATAAAAGAGGAAACAACTAATGGCTATCTCCAATCCTAGTTTTCACTGTGGCCTCAATACAAAACCTGCATTCCTGTTTGAGCTTTGGCCTTGAAACAAACCTACAAAAACATTTAAAAATAAAATAAAAAATAAAAATAAAAATGGGATTTCCTATCTGTTAGAAAACGCTATTCAAGACTCTATATATCTCCAGAGTTTTCCAAGCTTATTGTGCACTGGTTAAAGGAAAAACTTGATATTTCATTAAAAACACTTGTTAGGTCATTCTAATGAGTGGAATGAGTGAAAATGTGATAGAAGACTTAGTTTCTAATAAAAATGGTATTAAAGATCTACACATGCATTATATTCTAAGATTTGTTGTTCTTCGTAAAGACATATTTTTAGCAGTTGGAGGGGCATGGGATAAGATTCTAGATGGTGGTGACCCAGCCACTGATCAATCTACTCTAATTCGTATGGCTGTAAGATGCTTTAAGGAAGCCCCACAACTTGATCTATCAGGCTGCCAACGCTGGAATCGGTTTATTGAGGTGCACTATAACAGAGTAGATAAAGACGACCTTCCAAGCCACAGAGAAATCACTGTTATTTTTCTTCTAGATTTATCTACATGCCTTCCTTCTTTGGAGAGTTGTAAGGGCCAGTATTTAGAGCATGAAAAGGCTAGAGTTGAGAGAGAGTGTGAAGCTGCTGCTAAAAAGGAAATAAAATAATAGAGAAAAAGAAGGATGAGAAGAAGGTGACTGAGAAAAAAAATGCAGAGAAGAAGAAAGATGAGAAGGCCATTGCTGGAATTCTAGCTCAATCCAAAGGATGGAGACTTGGTGTCTGTGAGGATAAGGACCTATAGGACAGGAAGCGAAAGATGAAACAGCAGCAGAAGAAAAATTTGAAATTTATTTTACAGCCAAATGCATCAATTCACAAAAACGTAGAATAGTAAAAACATCAAACTTTAACTACACGATCCGGCCAAATTGAAACGAATTAGGGAAAATAAAACATGGGTTTTTTGGGACGGGGTCAATTAGATAACCCAAAAATGGTTTTAAGAAATTCGTAGTGGTTTGGGAGAATTTATCAGTTCTCTGAAGCCCATTTTTGCATGTCGCGTGAAGAAAAATGAGTTTGAATTAATGAACAGGCTATGATTTAATTCAGCAAGGGAATTCTGATTTGAGAATCAACTGTGTGCTGGCATCCAAAACCTGATTACATGCCTTCCGTATTTAATAAACTCGCACTTCACTGTTTTAAAAGTTAATTACATAACGTGAACCAGTTGGATACGACTCTTCACAACTAATTGATAGACGTGGCGAAGTCCCATGGTAGCAAGCTACTGGCTTATGATTCTTGGTCTTGTGGTGATTGAAATAGTTCTCAATGTTACAAATCCATTTTACCATTTTGTTGGGTAGGATATGATGACTGATCTCAAGTATCCTTTGAAAGCCAATACTGTCCCTTTCTGGGCTGTGCCAATATATGCAATAATATTGTCAATCCTTATTTTTTCCATTCACTATATTCGCAAGAAAGAATCTTAATGACTTACACCATGCCATATTGGGTCTTCTATTTGCATTGCTCATTACAACAGTCATCACTGATTCAATAAAAGATGATGTTGGTCGACCTCGGCCTGACTTCTATTGGCACTATTTTCCTAATGGTTGGCTGTCTTTTAGCTGCAGAATGCAGCCTTGTTCCGCAGCCATCTCCATGCTTTTGTATGTTACAGGTATTAAGATAGGAAAAGGACCATATGGGTAGCTTGGAAAACATCAGAGTATGGATTGTATCCTATCCATCTGGTCTAGATCAATGAGGAGGACTCCAGTCAAAGGGAAGTCAAGGTGTGTGTTATCACTAAGTCGCCACATGTCAAGGAGAAAAATAAAATAAAAAAGCAAAACCAAAGATTACCAGGTAAAAAGTAAAAAAAATAAAAAATCAATGAAATAAGTAGGTTATTTGCTCATTCTTCTGAAAGGTATTGATTAAATTTTGGACTAATGATGAAACATGAATGGCTAACTTTCTGTTCAAGATTTTTAGCTACAAAAATTGTGCACATTCCGCAGCTAAAGTCATTCCGCAGCTAAAGCCATTCCGCAGCTAAACCTCAATTCCGCAACTGAAAAACCTCATTGTTCAAATTAGCCTAACTTTCTCATACGAAATCAGATTTCGATGATTCAAGTGTCGTTGGAAAGATATCAACAAGATCTACACAATGAGAAATCCATCATCAGTGTTTGAAACCGTAAATAATGAAATAAATGGCTGAAAAGAAACAACATTCAACTTGAGGCACTAATTCCAAAGCAGGTATAAATTCTTTTGGTTTTCCTTCGTGAACTTGTTTCATTAATACAAATTCTTAGTTTTGTGTGTAAATATCATAACTAGAGAGATTTTCCACCTCTCTCTTTTGATAATCTTACATTCCATTGCAGAATAAGTATTAGTTTTTTCTGCAAGTTCCAGGAGGAAGGACAAATGACTACAAGTGAATGGTGTCTCTCTAAGAGACCAATTTGTTTCATAAGAGGATGATCAGCAACAAAGAGGAAATATGCTAATGCAAAATCAGATCTAAATACTTGAAAAACTTTCAGATACTATTGTCTCCATTACATCCATACTTCATAATAAACAAGTCACCTCATTTCCCTTCATATTTTCCATTTACATTCACATACACTTTCCATTACTTTTTGTCCACTCATAACCCACAAATAAAACAAAGAGGCTCAGTCACATGCCTATTGCCCATTGCCCATTGCCATTTCTAATTTCCAATGTCATCATTCCATTTTCATCTTCCCTTTCTTATCATTTTCATTTCGCAAATAAGCCCTGCTTCAATGCAAATTATTGAGTCCATAGTCCTTTGAGTCTAACTTCCTTGCAAAAATGCCTTGAGGCTTGCATGCCTTAATGGCAAGTCCTCATGCCGACAAACAATGGGAATACATTAATGTCCCTTGTTCATCAGATCTTCTAGGTGACTCGACATCAGCAAATTTATTCGTACCTAGCAAGATGTGTTTGGGCATCTTGACTCTCATTGTCATCAATGGTGAGAGTTCTCGTGTTGACTAGTGGCATCCATTAATGGCCACTAAGTCAACAATTTCCTGCTATGTTCGATATTAGAACATATCTTCACATAGTAGGAATTGTTTCAATGAGTTTGAAGACATGAAAACTATTATTTTCAGCATTTTTGGAGTAGATATAAAACAGATCAGCACTATTCAACAGTAGATTCAACAAGTTCTAGTAGAAGTAATAAAAAGTCATCTTGACTCTTTCATCCATGACTCTTTTTGTCCAGCCACTTGAAGAGGATTATGATCAGAATTTTGTAGCCACCACACATACAACTCATCCATTTCCAAAGGGTAAGTTAAGGTACATCATTTTCTAACTTTTGACCATAGAATTCCATCAAAAGCTAGAATGATAATTGTTGGAAAAACATTTCTCTTCCTCATTTCATAAAATTGCCAATACAATTAGTTTGGGGAGGGGAGGGGTGGGGAATACATTCATATTCATATATTTCCATGTTCATATCATATTCAGAAGCCCACATACTTCCAAAATATATTAACTATTACATTATTATTATGAGCATACAATGGCTTTTCAAAAGTGCTTAAAGGGTAATTGGATACAAACACAATCATGGTTGTCACACAAGAACCAACCATCATACAATCCAATAAAGATATACTTTGCAACAAAAATCAAAATATCATTATGCAAAGTTTAAAGATAAAAATAGAATGCAACAACAAAATAAGGTTGTAACACAAGAACCAACCATGTTGCAATTCAAGTAAAACACTTTGCAGAAGTATGAAGTTATCAAATGATATCATGCAAAGTTAGAAGTATGAAGTTATCAAATGATATCATGCAAAGTTAAGCCAAATTTCGAGGATCAAGAGAATTAATGTAATATATATTGCATGAGGACATGCAATAGCTTCAGTTGGGGGATATGTTGGGTCTTGAAATTGTCATTCATTTCCATTACACTTTCACTATTATGTTCCTTATATCACCTCCATTTCACTTTCATTTCACTACCATGTCACTACATTCATCTCACTTTCATTATCATTGGGTCACATTTATGTTTTTCCAAACTTTATTAATTCTTAGCATTTTTAAGTGAATTTGTGGTTAAAAATTAGAAAATAATGTGCATATGCTTATACCTAACAAGTGGGTTGAGATTGTTGACATGTGTAGGTCAAAAGGAGGCTTCTATAAGACCTTTATGTGGCACCCTAAGGCCAAATTGGAATTTGAGTGGAGAGGATCATGGGATTATGAGGATGTGTGTCACATTTCCTATTTGTATTGAAACTCTAAGAAGACATGTGTCTTATCATTTCCGATTTTGATTAGGACTCTAGAGGTATAGGGAGAGATTCATGGACTCTCATTAATGAGATGACTTCTCATCTTTTTGTATAAATAGGAGATCTCTCTCCTTCATTTGGTAGTTTTTTTGGTAGCTTTGGAAAGCTTTGGAGAGCTTTGTTGTACTTTGTAATTTTGAAGAATTTGAATAAAGCTTTGATGTTCTCAACATGGAAGGAGATGTGAAGTAGATGTCATGGAGCATATTAGAATGTAAGGTAGAGTAGATTTTGTTTTGTAGTTTTGCTTTGATTTCATTCAAGTATGTCATTTTATTGTTTTCAAGTTTAATAGTTTAGATTTTCCATTCATGCAAGTTTAATTCATGCAAGTGTGTTCAATCGGTTGATTTTAAATTTATCTAACTGTGTAATCTATGCTTAGCAAAATAGTCCAAGAAAGTATTTTCCAATTGGTGATTAGAGCATTAGAGCACACAATAGATTAGTTTTCCTTTACATGTTTGTATTTGCTTTCCATTTCAATTTCTTTAGAATAGTCACTCATTACATAAATGAATATTTCTAAAGCCTTTCGTTGATGGTTTATCCTCAAACTAAATGGTGAAATGTTGAGTTTATGAATGAGATTTCTTGTTGTTCAATGCCTTTTTCTTCTTAGTGTAGCATTCATGATATAAACAAATATTTCCAAAGCCTTTCGTTGATGATTAACCCTCAAGCTAAATGGTGAATTGTTGTGTTTATGAATGAGATTTCTTGTTATTCATTAGTTTATAGTTAGATAGCTTAATGCCATTTTCTTATCAATTTAGTAACACATGATTTAAATAGATATTTCCAAAAGCCCTACGTCGATGGTTGAACCTAAGACTAAGTGGTGAAATGTTTTACTAATGACTGAGTTTTTCCTTGTATTTCATTTTCAGTTTTAGAACAATGAAGTATTGAATCCCTCAGTTATCACAAGGAGGTAGTTCTCCCAAAATTGTGTAGCAAAGTGATAAAACACTTCATTTATTTGTTATCATTTTTGCTTTCATTTCATAAACATTTTGTCGGCTTAGATTAATCTAACTGTTCAAAGTTTTGATTTGTTTTTATCTAATGATCATTTCCTTTTCTCCCTTCTTTAGAAATTAGATTCTAACATTAAAAGTCATTAGATTTAATTTTAAAATTTAGAGATTTCACCTAGAAGCATAGCTTTTATTTCTTAGATTAATTTCCTTAAGCATAAGAAACAAAACCCCAAAAAAACAACATAAACTATAAAAAAACGAAGTAAGAGAAAGGTTAACTAAGCACATATGGTGCACCACACTTCATCAGTTTACGATACCTAGATTGATAATATATATAGAGAAATTTAGGACACTAAATTGACTAGACATCCTCCTTCCACAATTTCCCAAACATCAGCTCCAAGCAACTGAAGATATGCTCTGGTTCTTATCTTCCAATATACTAAGTTGTTTCCGTTGAAGATTGGTGTTCTAATAGATCCCATGCCTTCGTGATTGTTCATCTTGAGAGATATCCCTTCTTCTAAAGGACCTCCTCTGATACCAATTTTTGGAAATAATACTGAGAGGGGGCGAGGGTGAATCAATATTTACAATTCAATAATTTTTCATTTCACAATCAAATTTATATACGCTACTTCAGTGAAGTGAACTTGCATGTGCACGCAACTGTTATTAAGGAAACCAACGTATACCTAGAGAACTTATGATTCAGTTAATTCATCATGTTTTGATCTTTAATCAGTGCATCAGTACTTTATTAAACAATAACTATGAGCAGTAATAACTTAAGAAACCATCACACATAAGAAACACACATGAACACCAAGATTTAAGGTGAAACCCAATGCACGAGAAAAACCACCTATTGTCATCGCCTTTGTCTTCTTTCTAATATATAGAAAATATGTTTACAATCTTGTACTGGTGCAGACTCATACTAGTACGTAGGCACTCACCTGCAGAAGGCTACAACCTTCTCTCATTCTCCATATTCTACTAGAAGGGAACTACAACCCCCTAGCTCTTGTACTCGCCGATATGTTTACCAGTACCTAGGCACCATGCTACATAAGGTTAAAACCTTTTTCCTTCCTCCAGGGACCACGTTTCATAAATTTTCGGACTAGATACTCTTGGTACATAAGCACACAATTAATCACCACTGCAATAACTGCATCTACCAACAATTAATCAATCTGAACAATTAGATCACTATCACTAGAACATTATGCTGAACCCAGAAACCTGTATCATCAATTAGAACCAGTTACAACCTCAAAAATCATATGTCAACATGCATACGCTACTTCAGTGAAGCCAACCTACATGTATACACTACTTCCTTTAATGAAACTTGTGTATACCTCCAAAATTACTGAAGCATAAAAACCTCTTAATCAAAATTGTACCAACCAGAAACTTCTGAGGATCTACTGTCAAATTATAGAGATATAAATAGACAAAAGAAAAGATCACCCTTCTCACTTAATCAATCAATCAATCAGACTCAACCTCCTTATGCATTTAATTCTACTTTCCGATCTAAGAAGACATCATTGACAAACAATAGTAAAATAGCAACACCGATTAGATAGATCAGTCATTTCTGAACAACCGGTGTTTCTTTTGTATACGCTACTTGGAAGAGTCGAACCTGCTTGCATACACACCTTTACCAAGGCGAACCAACATATAGATATGCTAATATTAACTTACAACTTCACTGCTATCCTAGACTTCAGACATACCCAGATCATGACATTTAAAGAATAAAACATGTGTAAGCAATCAGATATAGCCCAACCAATATTAGATCATACAATGATAAGTCATTTCAGGTCTCATGATCTTGATCCAACATTGTATCCAAGGTGCACAAAATATTTCAGATCATATCATAATCATAGCCCCTGCAACATAAAATATACTTCAGATAGAAGTATTCCTGAGAAACCCTTTCAATTGCACACCTGGCCCTTTGATTTTCTCCTCCTTATATAGTTTTTGACCTTTCTCAATACCTTGGACCCAAACAACACTTAGTACCTATGGTATTCTTGGATGAGATCAAATAGCCATTACTCCACTCAATATTGTGGGCTAATACCATGGTATTGACCCTTGGTATTCTTTAATCTTAAATTTCCTTGATTTTCCAACCCATACGTGATTTTCCTCTTGTGAAAGTGTGTGCATAGGTATACGCACTTTTTCCTGTGAACCTAGTGTGTATATGCTGCTTGGATAAGGTTAACCTGCATATATAGCTTGAACTGACTTAAAAATTCTTTTTTCTTCAACTTCTTGATTCTAATCTGTAGTCCTTTGTTCCAGCTTCCTGTTCTTCTGTACCATTTCCCTATTACCTTTGAATTGACCTGTTACAATGTGAGTTGCCCTTTATCAAATATAAACTGACCTGTGAGTGAGTTTCCATCAAGGACAACACTTGTATCATAATGCCAACAATTATTGCGGGCTGACAGTGCTACGGGCTGATGTTGGAAGACAAGGTAAAGCACAAACTAATAAAAGAAGTGGAAAGTCGAACTGACTGGGACAACTCACCCTATAAAGTAGACCTCGAAGGTAATACAAAGGGGAACAAAGGTTTATGGCCAAGATTTATGGCAAGTGACAAAGCAAGAGATAAAAAGATTCCCGACAAGTAATGTTTCATCAAATCATGGAAATCATGCTCAAGACATGGTTTTGTGACCTTTTCACGTGTTAGAGAACTAGGGCCAATGGTGGATATTTACATGTTAATTAGCCCTTCGAGGCGAAAATAAAGCATGAAGATCCCAAGCAAAAGTGCTAATAATAAAGGCTTTATGCAGTAGTGTAAGCACTTAGGTTGAGACCTATATGGAAACATGTTTTAAATAAAGCACTTGGGCCATGATCAAATGCATTGGATGAATGAGTCACCAACTTGAACTTTGGTAGTTAGGCAAAACATAACAACAAAGAACTAAAAGCTCCAAAATTGGCATGAATATACCAATAGTAGTGTAGACAATTAAAGAGGCAATTTTAGCATAAACATTAATTTTGGAGATTCACTAAATATAGAAAACCTTGACAAAATCGTGTAAAAGAGCTACAATTGCTAAAATTAGCAGTTTAACTCACAAATTGAGTTTTTAATAGTAGATTAGATACTGATAACTTAGAAACAATATTCAAAAGACCGAAATAAATAAGATAAAAGCAAAAATTAAAGGCACATGCAAAGATAAAAGTGAAAATAATGCAAGAGTAAGGAAGCCTAATTTAGCAGCCAAAAATTCTTTATAAGAAAAATTGATTAAGGAATTCTGCAAGAATGTGAAGCATCGTTTTGCAACATGCGAGTTGAGGTGGATTGACGTTGCTGGTGTGATGGTGGATTTCTCAGTAATTAGACATTTCTGAAGTGTTTTGAAGAGGTAGATTCTAATTGTTTTTGTATGGATGTGGCATTCATGGTTCTAGTGTGAAAATGGATGAAACATGAATCATTGAGTCTAGGAAAGTTGTAGTTTACAGACCATGGGTTGTAGCTCCTTCCTGTAGGTGCTGGTAAATAATTGGGGTTGTAGCCCCATTTAGTTATAGCTGATAAATTAGGGAGTTGTAGTTTCTTGTTGGTTATAGCTCGAGAAATTTGTAACAAGTTGTAGCTTTCCATGTGACTGAATTGAAGCAAAGTTTGAAGAATATTTGTGTGTTATTTGTGTTGTTCATGTCATACTAATATGAATTAATTGTTGAAGTTATATATGGTGTCCTAATATCATTTCATAAGTGAAAGAAAGTTTTTAAATTATGAAAATTCTTACAACACTGATTCACCCCCCCCTAAGTATTGTCCTGGTTTCTAGCAATTGGTATCAAAGCCTGGTCACTTCATATCAATTTAATAACTGGAAGAAAGATCAAGGGCCATGGAAAAATAAGAAGGGGGATTTACTAATAGAGAACCTATGTTCAATGGAACAAACTATTTGTTTTGGAAAGTGTTGATGGCTAAAAATAACCTCATCAACATTAGGGAATACCATATAGCCAGAGTCCCAAATCAGATGCTTATCCATCTTAATGATGGCTTCGACTGGTTCTATTGGGTCTCATTACCCCCTCACTCTCCTCCCTGAATTGTGATGTTTCTAATTAATTATCAACAAGAAGAGGAAACCAAACCTACTCTCTTGCTACATGCTTGCAAGAAAACAATTCTTAGGCTGAGTAGAAGGCTCAACCAAGCCACACCTAAGGTTGCTCCTCTATAAGGTGACTTCTAAGAATGAAATTAATTAATCTAACCATGAATATAAATCTAAATGCAATGTAGAAAAGTAAAAAAAAAAACTAACCTAACTAGATATCCAGGAGATAACTCCCAAATACCAAGTGCAAGAATTTAAACAAATTGGGGATTTTACACACTTTTAATGATGAAATCCCAACCGTTGAAGAATTTCTAACAATTGATATTATGAATTCCATGCATGTTTTGTTTCGAGATTTAAAACAATGAATGATTGAGCACTAAAATTAGGAAATAATTCACTTAATTTCAATGACAGTTAAATCGAATTTAGATATCAAATTTCTAAGTAAAAGGCTATTCAGAAATTTGATTCAAGCACATGAGAAAAGCGAATATCAACAAGAGATCCATGACACTAGTAGATCAGGGATTTGTTCTATAAGACAACCATGTTCATATTTAACAAAAGTGCATAATACGAAGTAATTTACAAAGATCTACCATCATAAAGATGAAATTTTCATTACAAATAAAATTATTTAAATAAAAAATGATTAACCTAGTTTGTTTACTCTATGGATGTCCAAAAATATCCTCAAAATGATCAACTCTACTAGCAGGAAGAAGAATAACAAAAGTGCAAGCTCTGTCTCACTAACAAATATTGAATTCTGAAAAGAAAACTCCCAATTTCTTCAGATTTGAGTTTTCCTTCCTATCTATAGCTTAACTCCCTTTATAGAAATGCCTAGAGTCTCTAAGTTGCAGAGAAGAGGAACTATTTCCTCATTCCCAAAATTAATATTTATAATTTACAAAAAGAATCTAAAAATGGAGAGTTGTTGGAGGAAGTTTAGATCCATCAAATTTGGGGCTGCAATTCCTCTTTTTCTCCTCTACTGGATCAATTTCATTTCTCCAAGATGTTTTAACTACATATTTTCCAACATATCTCCTGTAAAACAAATCAAAATTCAAAATCAAAATCAATTGATTTACTTATTAAAATCAAAATAACCAAAATTGGGAAAACACACTCTCAAACTAAAATCTAATTAAATAAATATATTAAAAGATAATTATGCTTCCCGTTGATATCTATCAAGGCTTCATTGGCTTAAGAAGACACTCTCAAATGATGTTGCAACAACATCAACCTACAAAAAATGGAACTCTAAAAACAAAACACAAAGAATTGATTTCTTGTTGCAAATTTGTAGCCTCCACTATTGCTAAATATTAGGTATATTAAATATTCATATTTAATTCATTGAATTCCTCCAAATTGTTCTCCATGACTTTATATTTCCAATGAGCCATCCTAGGCCTCATTTGGCCAAATAGAATTCAAGATAAAGCTTTCCAAACTCTGAATTTCCAAATTGTCAAAACGGTGAAAATTTGATAAAAGTTGACATTTCATTTTTTTTAATTTTTATTTTTATTTTTGTTTTTTAACCTTTTGTTAATTTTAATAGATTTAAAATATAATAATAGAACTCTAAATTAAAAATAGAAAAAATAAAATTTAATTAAATAATAAATAGAATAAGTAAAAGAATCTTAAAAAACAAAACTTAGTATTATGAAAATCAAAGACGATGAAGTTAAAACAAAACATGTATGATATGGAGAGTCATAAATGTTTGAGAAGAGAGGATGGATGGGAGGTATAAGGGTGCTAATGTAAAGGGGTAGGTGGAGGACCATACATGGAGTGTGGGCTCTCCACCACTCATCTTTTCAATCCCCAACTTGGCTTCACAACTTATGACTTCTTGTTATGTCATTTCAGTCTCTCCAACTTATGACTTTGTAAGAAATTGAAATGCATCATATGAAACCTTTGGGTGAGGGTTTCGGGATGAGGTCATAAAAATTGATTGATTTATTTTTTAATATTTATTTAATATTTTGTTAGTATATACATAATGCATAGGTTTTATTACATAGTGTATATATACATAATTCTATGTCGGGGTGGTTTTGTAAGTTAGTTAAATAATAAGAAATAAATAAATTAATAATTATTTAATAATTAACATTTATAGATTAATTAATCTAATTAATTAAAGATATTAAAAAATAAGTAATATACATTTTGTACATATTGAAGCCTAGGTAGTGAAAATCACTCAAATTTTGAACAAACGCCATTTTCAAACCGTAAGTCCAATCTCAGCAAAATTAGAGTCAGTGGGAAACTATCGAGAAATGACATGCAATAAAGTGATCAAAGTAGAAAATAGAGAACAATGAATATCCCTCCAAAATTAAAAAAATCAAAGCATAAAAAGAGTGATATGACCAAAATTTGCATAGAGGGTCCCCATTATTATATGAGGATAAAATATAAAAATAGGAGGTTGTTCTTTTGCCACAACAATGATGACACACGGGGAAGAAGTAGTTATCTCTGGTTAATAGATAATGAGTACAAATTTACCAGAAGGTTGAAATGATGAATTCTATCAAGCCTTCAAACAATAAAACATTTCCCATGGGTCCCAAATTAATAAGCAATATAAGTTCCAAAATGTTAAGTACTTGAAACAAACTGAGTCTAAAACCATGAATCCATGTTTCTAGGAAGATATTTAATTTTAAATATATGTTATGTAAGTGACATAAGAGGTTCAAATAGGAAGTTTTAAAGAAAGCATACATCTATCGATATAAATGATCTCCTTTACCAGGCATCAGTTCGCTGCCAGGAAACTTCCATAGCCCCGACGAATTTGTCTTAGTGCCACACTAGCATACCCAACTGCCAGTGAGCCTATTCAGTACTCTGATGGGTTTACTTGTGTTTATCACACATACGTGCTTCCAACCCTCTTTTACTACCCTTTTGATAAACTTTATTTTGAGAATTGCTTTCAGAAATTGGATGAAGAGAGAGGGGTGGTATGAGAGATTTTAAAGGTAATGGATATAATACTTATAAAGTTTTGACTTCCTCATCTTTTCCCACAACTATCAGTCAAGAGGCATTTTATTTGAAGTGGGGGAATGGGTAAAATTCATTGAGTTAGAGTCAAGCTAGTTCTTTCCTTATAAACATGAACTCTATCACTTGGAAATGTTGAATGTTCCTCTAGGGAAAAATAATTTAGGTGAAAGGACTTGGAATTCAATAAAGATGTCCCTTTTGGGTAAATAAAAACTCATGAAATTGACAAATTAATAATTTCCCCTACATGTTGACCAATGTTGAGTAAGAAAAATTATTCCAAATAAATCTTGGTAATATCACCAAAATCAATCTGAAATGAAAATAAAATTGGCACACTAAAAAAATTACAAAAGAAGAAATGAAATGTAAAATAAAATAAAAGGTTGAATGAAAAGTCAACTTTAAAGAAAAACTCGACAAGATGATTTATAAAAATACCTCAAAAAAGGAACAAGTATGAGGGATAGGATGCAAGTTTTTCTTAAGTTGTGATCTTATTAAGTTGTCTTGCAAAGTTGTCATTTATTAGAATTTTATTCAAACAAAAATTCTAACTGTAAATAGAAGTTATGATAGAAAGTGGAGCTAAATAAGAAGTTTCTCTCCTTGAATTTTTTCTTGTTTCGAAATTAAGCTTGCATGAAAAACATCTCAACGATTTTATAATAAAAATAAGGTTCATGGAAAACAAAATAGAAGTTGAGAGGTTCCTTGATTTAGCTTATTTGCAACTCCAACATAACTACTTTGTCTAAATCACAAAAGCAAGAGGAACAAGGAAAACAAAATCCAAATCTGAGCAAGCAAGGGTGCTAAATACTCAAAGGAAATTCTTAAAGACCTACAAAAACAAAGCTTATTATTAAAAAAATACTAAAAACAAGGTTGAAAAAAAAACATAAAGAAAATGATAAATTATGAAACTTAGTATATGATACTTACCTTGAAGAATTTCGCTATGATTTACTTGAAAGCTACCACTTTTCTCTAGAAAGAGGTAACTTCTTTTCTTGATTGATATTAAAAGTATTAATAAGTTGCATTTTAATGTAATTTTCATGCATTGCCTGAGATCATCAATTTATTGCATCTAAACCAGAGCAAGCATTAAGTTGGAAAATACTAGTTCATGTTCAAGGAATCAAGAATAAATAACAATCATAAGAAATAAGAATGAAAATATGCCAAAAACATGCTTTGCTTTGTGTTGCAGTTGCGATATTCCCTTTGCTTCTTCAAATATCATATTGGCTCTAAAGTGTTCAACAATTTCATGGTATCAATTCAAAATACCAACTTATGTAACGATTTATATAAATATGGAGAGGCTTGAACCTTTGTGTGATAATCATAAAATTGGAGTGGTTTAAACATAATTAAAATATAAGGGAATCCGAAAAATGAAATAATTAACCACCAATCCAACTTACCTGTGCGTGCTTACTGATATGTTGTGTAATATAACCATTGCTTGAGCATGACAAACATTGCAATCTTTATTAGAAAAAACAGTGTTAGCAGATGTCCTAACTCTTTTAAATGAACAAATGCAAGTAAAAAAAAAAGAACCGTGATGACAGGATTCAACTCAACATGGTTTTAGCAAAAGTAGAATTCGAGAAAGCACGTGGGAATCTCCATGGACAAAAGTTATTTGTGCAAAATTTCTTGTGATTTTCATTTTTCCTTTAGGAACTAGGATAAGTAGGATCCAAGCATTTTGTTAAAGCTGCATTAATAGAAGGCAAAACATGATCATGGCTTATCTTTCATATTTTCAAAGCAAAGGAGATGTAAAGCAAAGTGTATTTGTAGAAAGCATAGAAAAATAATAAATTCTAATGAATAGGTGAATACTCCCCTTTGAACATGTTTGTGAGCGAATTCCATTGAAAAAAGGCGATTTTCTTGCTTATTCCTCTACTTGTAATATTACAAGGAAAAGAAAAGAGAATCAATCTAACTAAACTACTTCTATTACTAATCTTAATCTAATGGAGTAGATTAAAAACTAATTAAATTCATATTTCCAGTGAAGCCATTCTCTTATCTTTTGTCTTACACATATGTACATATAAAACATCAGTGAAAAAAGTAAAAATATAATTAAACTAATAAAAATAAAACTTAATGCAGTATGAACATATATTGCTAATGTATCTTCCAAAAGAAGCTTATTCACAATGACCCTCTCTTGAAAAGTTTGCTCCAACCATAACTCTATGGGATCATAAAAATATGGATGAATCTCAATTAATGGTTGAAGTGAATTCAAAAGAAGAGAAGGCAACAGAGAAAGCTTAAATGATATATCCTTTAGTGTTGGAGTTTGCATAAAATTGTTAGTGTTATGTATATGAGGGAAAACATTAAAAATATTTTGTAGAGTTGAATTTTCCAAGCAACTTTTAAATGGATATCTCTAAGAAAGGATGGAAAATTAATGAATAATCCAAAAAATCTTTGGTTGGGTTAAATGACTCGTCATATTATATTGATGCACTCACAAGTGTTGATTCATGTGGAAAATGAATTCTATAAGAAAGAGTAAGCTAATAGGACATGACCATCAACTGAATTGAAAGATAAGAAGCCCAAAATGATCATGACTATAGCTTTGAAATTCATTTTCACATTGAGTTACTGCACTTGGTGAGTGTTCAATGCTAAATTGTTCAATACACCAACATAGGGTATCAAAATTGAAAAATGAAAGAAGAACAAAAATATGAAAATGACCATAATAAATGAAGCAAAAACAATAAAATTAGATCATTAGTTACTATAATGTTACAACTAGTGTTACAACCAAATTGAGACTTGTTTGAATCAATTTCCTTCCCACAAGCTTTGGACATAATAATGCAGTCAGAAGAATTACTTGCAACTACTTGTGAGTGAGAAAGAGGCTCAGGACTATGACTAGGAATGAGAAATTGAAGATTTTTAGAATCATAAATAGGAATGGAAAATTCATCATGATTTGATGGGGTTTCAAAATGGAACTCTTCAATAAAAATATCAGTAAAAGGAGAGTCCTCATTTTGAAACATACAAGAATTATCACGAATGTGAGGAATTAATAATGACTGAAATGACTCACTATCCTCCGAGTCTAAATAATCATCATTAATGACTTTTCTAATTTCATTAGTATTTCCTTCCTTTTCATAAGATATATCAAAACAAGAAAAATGATTGAATACATTTTTAGCATTATTGAAAGAATGATCATTACGTGGCTCTTTATACTGATCATAACTAATTGGAAATTCATCATTTGTATATACAACATCTCTCTTTTCCAAAATAGCATTTGTGCAAAGAGGAAATTTTGAATGAAAATGAAATGAATTATCATTAGAAAAAAGACCAGGATAAAGGAAAAAGTGATTATTTGAAGAAATGAACCTTAAAATGTCTCTGCTTGTTGATCCTTGTTCCTTTTCCACCATGATGCAAATTTCATATTCATGATAATTTATCTGTCTAATCACACTTTCTTGAAGATTAATTCTCAACTGCCAAAATCTTTATGGCAAATCACAAATTTTAGTATGAAATCAGTTACCGCAGAGAGCTTGTTGTTGGAATTTTCAATTTGTAATTTTGTTTGCTGATTTGCTTGCTACACATTATTTTCTAAATTTGTTTCATGCTGGTTTTCAAACTTGTTAGTAATTGATTCTTCAAGTTTTTTGCCGTTATTTTCTTGAAGTTGATTTTCAATTTCTTCCAAGCTTTGTGATTATGGACTAGTAACATGAAAGGAATCATCATGGTATTCAAAAACTTGTTTGAAGGATCCTTTAGGATCATCTTCAACATTGTAAGTAGTATTCACAAGTTGTAGGCATTTATAATACATGATTGATACAATTTCATCATGATTGACACGTGCTTCTTCCATATGTGAATTTTCATTCATGTTAATAAAAACATAATATGACTCATGAAAGCTTTAAATTGTTTCATTGTATGAATTTGGAATACAGGGAAGAGAAACTAAATTTCTAAACCATCCCATTAATTGAAACTCAGAAGGTAAATCTTCATATTGAAACTGAAAATAAATTAATTCAAATCTAATAAGAAAATCATCCAAAGAGTCACATTCAAATATACGAGGTACCTCAAGTTGATCTCAAACCTTTTGATAGTCATAATCGTTAAAATCATGAAGGAAAATTTTTGTGATGTGTCCCAAATGCGTATAGAGGAAAATGGAAATGGTTTACACTAGAATTTGGCTAAGCCTATCAATGTGAGAGTAAACATTCTGCACATAACACATTCTTCAATATCATAATCATTACAATTTTAAATAAATTGAAGAATATGATCATAAGCAGAAACATTCTTCTTACCATTAAACTTCATTTTCGACAAGAGCTTTACTACCTTTAGTAGAGTGGAAGCAGGTGGAAGTCTAGTAAAGAAACTCCAAATAGGAAGTTTAGAAGGGGTAATTGCAAGTAGATAAAACATTTAAAACACAAAGAAAAAACTTAATATTGGCTCTCATTCTAGCGCCAAAAATGTTGATGTCCAATAATGACCTCATAAACGTTTAGGAAGGTCATCCGATCAAAGTCCCAAATTAGACTCTTATACATTTAAATGATAACTCTAACTAGTTCTATTGGATCCAGTTACCCCATCACTCTCCTTGCTGATTTGTGATGTATTAAATTAATTATCAACAAGAAGAGGAAATCAAACATACTCTCTTGTTGCATGCCTGCAGGAAAGTAGTTGTTAAGCTGAATTGAAGGCTCAACCAAGCCACACCTAAGGTTGATCTACTATAAGGAGACTTATAAGATGTGAAGATAGGTTCTAGCTGAGTTGGGGGAATTTTTGTGGGATATATTCGCTGCCCAACTTGGGTTGTAAGAAGGGATTTTGGCACACCTTTTAAGAAGGTTTTTGGTTTTAGTTTGAAGGAGGTTGAATTATTTTGTGGAGGAATCTAAATTTTGGTCTAATCTAGAGGCCAAGTTTAAGCCCTATTGGAGAATGAGTTTCAACCCTATTGGAGATTGAGTTTTAGCCTTGTTGGAAGCTAAGTTTCAACCTTGTTGGACACCGAATTTGAACTTTGTTGGAGGCTAAGTTTCAACACTATTGAAAGATGAGTTATAAACCTATTTGAGACTAAGTTTCTTTCCTATCGAAGGCTGAGTTATAGAACTAATGGAGGCTGAGTTGTAGTCTTGGTTTGAGGTTGAATTATAGACGGAGGCCAAGCCCTGGTTGGAGGCGAGTTCTTAAATAAATATAAGTCGGTGCTCAGTAAATATTGGTGTCCTCATATTCTTAAAAGGTTGGAACATGCAAATTTTGTAAGGTGGTGCTTACAGAGGATCAGTGTCCTCACAAGTGGTTGTAATAAATTGAAGATTCTTTGAAAATAATTCAAGTGTTTCTTCTTCAAGTTTGAATTTGCACATTAATCTTTGTGGTCATGCATAGTGTTTATAATTGATTATGTGATGAGATTTTAGTTTAAAGATTAATTGTTAAAATTAACAAAATATTGGTTCACCCACTACCCCCTCAGTATTTCCAACAAATATTACTTAATCTTGTATATTGAAATATTTTATGTATGACTCACATTGAATTTTGTGTTTATTATTTAATATTTTTCAATTGCTACATATTAATTTCATTTCAGAACTAAATAAATTGCACATCTCCCTCTTGTTATACTTATTAGGAAGTAACCAAACTTTCTTACTTTCCATTATTCTTTTTCTTTGAGCATTAAAATATTTTATTATTATGAATATTAAAATACATTTTTCTTTTACTTTCTCTCCACACACACACAACGTTGATATTCAAATAAATTAGTTAACATAGATATTCACTGACAGTTCATTAAACCTTGTTGTTGGAGGGGCTGGTCAACTTAGCCGATTAGCTTAGTTGAGCCGACTCACCAAAAAATGTATTGCAAGTTGGTCGGATCCTCAATTCAGTCGACTAACCAATTGGTTTGTCAAAGTCATTTGATGCAATTAAACTATTATAAATATCTACTTAGGGATATAAATATGGATGTACTCGGCTCTATGTAAAGTTGGTTGGTTGTTGAGGATATACTAATATAAGTGTGCTTTTGTTAGCTCTCTACTACTTTTATGCCTCTTTTCTCTTCCATGTGATGCATATGATTCTTTAAGATTACTCAATGTTCCACTCTAATAGTGACTAATGCATACTTTTCACTACATTACAACATTGGTTCCATTGTCGGTAGTGTTGAAACTAAGTTTATACAATATGCACACATAAATGTTAACACTGGAAGGGATACAAGAGTGGTCGAAGAAAAATATTTATAACTACCTGAAAATTTACGTAAGAAGAAACCAACTATTTATTGTAGAAGCTAGAGCACACTTTTTCTTGGAAGCACATGAGAAATTTATAGAATAAATCCCTGCAAAGATAAAGAAATATATTGACTACTTACCTAGTATAACAAACATAACCTAATGGTTGATTAACTTTAAATTAACTAAGGGAGGGAGAAAAAATATGCACAAGCAGGTGGATAAGATATTATATGACTTACACAAGGACTAAGCAATAGAAGAATGTACTTATGTTGAAAAAATTAAAGCAAGGTTCTTTGACGTTTTTCACGATTTCTTTTTCTGCACCATACTTGCATTACGACATAATTTTATCCTCACGAGAGGAGTTGGTCATAAAGTTTAATATAAACAACCCTTGTAAATGCCAATAAATTTCGACAAGAGAGAATGATAGGGTGACTAGGAAAAATTTCCCGACGCGTGATGTAAAAATGCAAAAGAAGCATGGGACTACTTGCTTGATGAATGAAAATGTTCATCATAATCTCCCTTGCTGACCAGGAGTGATTTTTTTCCGCAATGGGTGGGTAGATGTTTGCAAGAAATAAATAGGAAATAAGAAGAAAGAGAAGAAAACAAATTGGTTGTCAAAATGAGAGGAAAAAAGTCAATTGCGAGAACACAAGAATATATGCTCAACGAGGAAACTTGAGGAAGGACCCAAGTGCATATGCAATAGTTTATCTAGGTGGATATTGGTGGACACCCACCTATTCCACCTAGAACTCTAATTGGTTTCATCATTTTCCTTGTTTATAACACCATTTTATATTTTTATAAGTTTTTCGGGTCTTGAAGTTCCGGAGCAGTTTTGATCCCTAAACGACATTTTTTTGAGGTAAACAGCAGGCCAGAAGACATAACCCTATAGAAAATCTTTTATTATTCAGAGAGATATTTCCAATGAGGTATTGTACGCGCCAAACAAAGATAATATGACTGAGTTATGACCCTGGGAATTTGGTTGCCCAACTAACCCAACAGGGCTCACAAAATCTTGGCGTTCCATGCCCTGGGGTTAGGGTTTTGGTTGTTTATGGTTTTCCTTTATTATTCAATAATAAAAAGGTTCTTGAGCCTCATTATAACATAGTTCAAAGATATGTAGCCACCACATCTCTTATTAGGGATAAGCTACCATCGCCCAAGCTAGTTTATTTCCATTTCTGTATGTAAGCATATTTTAGTTCTTTGATATTAATGAAATGAAGTTTTATTTATGTTGCATCGTTGTGTTTATGTGTATATTGTTTCATTCCTTCATAAGTCTGAATCAGTGGTATCAGAGCGGTCTGCACTTTCTCGGTTTTTCTTTGCATTTCGTCAACGAGGTTAGGGTATAAGGAGTTATGGCTCGAACTAGTTGAACCTTTTCAAGACCAGCCTCACAAACCCTAACGACCTCCCATGGTGGAAGAAAATAAATATAAGGGGGCCAGGGGATCCTTTGAAAATATTGCTCGAGGAATCCCTCAAGCAACAAAGGAACATGATGATGGATAACTTTGCCTAGATCCCTCAAAAACTACCCACATACGACACATCTTCATAAGCAACCACTCTGGAGGCGCCACTCCTTTTAAGGTACAAGCTAATTTTGACATTCCCATATTTGAAGGCCAAATAGATGTGGGCACTATAGATAGATGGTTAAATCCGTTGGAAGAATATTTTCCAATTCATGACTTTTCCAATTGGGAAAAGATTACTTTTTCACTCCTCAAAGTTGCCCCACATGTTAAGCATTGGTGGGAAACCTACTGTGAGAAAAAGGATGAGAGGGAATCCTCACTATTTTCATCCACACCCACTTGGAATTATTTCCGAGACGACATCAAGAAACAATATTACCCTATCGAGAGCTATGAAGATAAATACATAGAGTGGACCACGCTATGGCAGGGAAGGGACCAAGATGTGCCGCAGTTCACAAATGTTTTCCATACCCTTCACACGAAGTTGGGTATCAAGGATTCCAAGTGGCATTTGGTACTCAAGTACCACGGTTGTCTACATAAGTAAATCCAGGATGAGATGGAGTTTCTGGACATCTCCTCCCTTGGCGTTGCCTATCGATAACTGTCAAGATTGAGAAAAAATTTAAACAAAAGAAGTGAGTATTTGGATTTGTGAATCTGAAGCAAGGGAAAGGTGCCCCCAAACCCCAAAACAAAGGACAAAGAAAGGCAGGGTGACATAGTATAACCCACTGAATTCGCAAGCAAAGAACAATACCATAAAGACAAAGAATGACATAAGGAAACGGTATGAGTTTCATAAGAGCCTCACCCACAACACAAATGAGTGTTGAGCCAAGTAGTCACTGGTGGCCGAGTTGAAGGCTTCCGAATCAGACGCATGTTCCGACTCTAAGTCAGAAACTAACAAGGGGAATGACAAAGGGAAGCAGATTATCGATGCAAATGCTAGTGCCATCATTGCCATCACTAAGATCCAAAAGGATGAGCCCAAAGATCCAAAGGTGAGGGAGCATCTCTTCCACTCCACAGATGTGGGTGAAGGGTTCTCCATTGCAGTTCATTGTCGACATCGAGAGCCAAAATAAAATCATTTTAGCAGAGGTAGTGAAGTGGTTAGGCCTACCAACCACACCAGACCCACAGTTGTACATCATCAAGTGGCTTCACCAAGGGCAAGATCTATGCATTAGCCAACAATGTCACCTTCCCTACAACATCAATCCCTTCACAGATGAGTACCTATGTAACATTTCTCCTCTTGAAGTTTGTGATGGTTTTTTTAGCCAACCATACTTGTGGAAGCAACATGTTGTGTATTATTTCAGGCCTCACATTGTTATTATTACTTTGGGAAATAAGTTGTACAGAAAACCTGAGGTAGAACCGCCTATCACCATTTCTTTGATCATTTGGAAGCAATGTAGTAAGATCATTTCCCAGACTGGGAAATTTGTTTTCCTTATGATTCGCCCTCAGGGCAAGAGGAAGATTGTGGCCATGGCCTCCAAACAAGGCTCCTCCGCACGACATCAACAGATGGGCAAGATTGTAGAAGAGTACATGGACATGTTCACCTCACCCACATGTGTATCTCTACACTCTCAAGTTAAGCACTCCATCAATCTGACCCTGGGCATTCCGCTACCCAATGGATCGATCTATGAATGCTATGTTATGGAGAACGATGAAATCAAGAGATGAATATAGGATTTGTTGTAGAAAGGGCACATCAGGCCAAGTTCATCACCATGTGGAAGCTCGATTGTGTTGGTACAGAAGAAGGATGGGACCTGGATACTCTGTATTGACTATCAAGTGTTGAACAATATCACTGTTCGGAATAGTTATCTAATCCAATGGATTGATGACCTTATGGACTAGCTCAAGGGGCCAAATATTTCATCAAGTTTGACTTGAAGTCCAATTATAACCAAGGACCAATCGAACCCTCCGATGTGTAGAAGACTACCTTCAAATCTAATGAGAGTCTTTTCAAATGGCTGGTCATGCCTTTCGTGTTAATGAATGCCCCCAAAACCTTCATGAGGCTGACAGATGACATCTTGCGATCCTTCACCAACTCTTTCGTGGTGATGTATTTAGATGACATTTTGATCTTCAACCAAAGTTGGGAAGAGAACCTCGACCATATTCAACAGATCCTCCAAACCCTGCGTTGACACAAGTTGTGTGCCAATTTTGATAAATACACTTTTTGTATGACCCAAGTTCAATATCTGGGGTACATCATTGATGAGTGGTGTGTGCATGTGGACCCAGCCAAGATACAATTCATTTGGGATTGGCCAACCCCAACCACTCTAACATAAGTTTGGAGCTTTCTGGGTCTTGCCAACTTCTATTGTAGCTTCGTGTTGGGGTTCTCTTATATCACTTGGCCTTTGAGTCAAGTCACCAAGGGAGGAGTGAAAGAAAATTTATTTTGGTATGAATCCCAATATAAGGTGTTTTCCTAGTTGAAGCATCGCCTTTTCTCTGCACAAGTGTTCACATTACCAGACCTGCAGAACTCATTTGAGATCGAGACAGGTGTCTTTGACTATGCTATTTGTGCAATTCTTACTCAGCAGGGGCTCAGTGGCATATCACATTGAGATAATTTTAGACACAGTTTGAAAATATCCCACCTATGAAAAAGAGATGTATTCCATTATGAAGGCATGCCGAAAATGGAATCATTACATTTTTGGGAAGGAAATGGTCATCCACACATATCGTAGACCCCTATAGTTCATACAGACACAAGGGAAGTTGTAGAACGATCTCCATAAAAAAGGGTCCAGATACTTGCAGCAGTTCCATTTGAACATTAAGTACAAGAGGGGTAGCACCAATGATGTTGTAGACTTCCCCAGCCAACCTTCGGTCATGGCACTAACCACTGTGCTTGACTCTTATGTGCACGAGACTGTTGGGTGGCCGCATATTTACAAGAGCAATTAAGAATTCAACAACACATACCATATGCTCCTGGAAGGAAAGAAAGTTCCAAATTTTCACCTCCATGATGCACTATTATGCCATCTGGGACACCTCTATGTTCCTTCAAGAGAGTGTGCAAAGCTGATCTGGGAGGTGCACTACAGTCGAGTTGCTGGACATTTTGGGGTACAGGAAATAGTGGTAGTGCTGCAAAAAGTGTTTTTATTCGCCGATCCATCGACAAGTTGTTGGGAAGTACATCAGATCTCGCACTACCTACGCCAATTCTAAACTAACCATCAAGAAGAAAGGCATATATAATCCTTTCCCTACTCCTAGTCAACCTTGGGAATCCATCTCCATGGATTACATGTCGGGCATTCCTTCTACTAAGCATGGAAATGACTACATTTTCATGGTGTTAGACAAATTCTCTAAGATGGCCATTTTGGTAGCCTGCAAGAAGAGTATCACATCAGAAGCCACTGCTAATTTATTCTTTGAATGAGTGTGGGTCAGGGAAAATTTTAGGGGCTAATATTTGCAGGTGGGCTCAGTTTCCATGCTTTTTCCAAACAAAACATTTTCCAATTGCCCTTTTTCTCAAAAATGATTTGCCCAAATTTTATAGTACACCAATATTTTACCTTAAAATCTCCAAAATATTATATCGACTAATATAAAATCATTGGAAATCTAAATATTTCTACAAAAATATCAACAGATTTTTTACAATTTGCATATTAGGGACTAGTAATATTCGTCAACACTTCTAAAATTTAAGATAATCTTCCATCCTTAAAATTTTCCCTGGTGTGGGTACACTTTGGGATCCCATAGTCCATTATCTTAGATCGGGATAGCAGGTTCCTAAGTACATTTTTGTCAAGTCTCTGGTTGATGTTGGATACCAAGTTCACTAAGTCCACGACTTTCCACCCCCAAACTGATGGCCAAACAGAGGTCGTCAACAAGACGACCATACACATTTTGTGCATGTATAACTCGAAGCATCCAGACACATGGGTTGAAAGCCTCCCATATGTCCAGCACATATACAATAGAGCTATCCATAACTCAACTGGTCACAACCCCTTTCAGGTGGGATTGGGATTCAAGCCACAATGTCCCATTGATGTGGCCATACCATTTGCAGCTACTCAGATAGATTTGGCTCATGTCCAGTTCAAAGAAGACAAGGCTAACAACATCATTAATTGCGTTCAACACATCCTCCAACATGTCCATGACATATTGGACATGGCCAATTCTAATTACAAGCAGTGACATGATCATCATCGGGTGCCACACAAGTTCTAGTGTGTGACAATGTTTGGCTATGTCTACAGAAGGAACGTTTCACTGGGCCCCACCATAAGCTTCGTCTGCTGTGATATGGGTCATACACCATCACCAAGGATTCAGGGGACAATTCCTTCGAGCTTAGCATTCCACCGTTCCTTGGCCGGCACCGAGTATTTAATGTGGACCGCCTTCGGCCATACTTTCCAATATTATTGGACACATCCAACATTGCAGAACAACTCACACCAACAGAGTTAAACCCACACTACGTGGAACAAACCACAAATGATCAGATCATGGACACGCGGATCAAGAACACTAGCTAATAGAGGATCTAGCTATTTCGAGTTGTCAAAGCGGGTCAACTCCTTCACCAGGGACCAGGTTCAACATAAATTTCCTCACCTCATGGAGGCTATGCACACAATGGGGACCATTGTTTCCTAAGGAGGGAGGACTAATCCAGGTGGATATTGGTGTCCACCCACCTATTCCACCTAGACCTCCAATTGGTTTCATCAGTTTCCTTGTTTATAGCAACATTTACTAATTTTAGCATTTTTTCAGGTCTTGAATTTCCAGAACAGTTTTCACCCCCTAAACAAATTTTTTTTGAGGTTTGCAGCAAGCTTGTAGCCGTCAGTGAATGCTTATGAAAAATCTTGTAGTACTCGGATATATCTTTCGAACAAGGTATCATACATGCCAAATGGAGATAATATGACCAAGTTACGACCCCAGGAAGCTGGTTACCCAACTAAACTCAACTAGGCCTACAAACTCTTGGTGTTCCATCTCCTGGGGTTAGGGTTTTGGTTGTTTAGGGATTTCCCTTGTTGTTCAATAACAAAAAGGCCCTTGAACCTCATTGTAACATAGTTCAGAGGCAAGTAGTTGCCACATCTCTTCTCAGAGATAAGCTACCATCGCCTGAGCTAGTTTATTTCCATTTATGTATATAAGCATATTTCAGTTATTTGATATTAATGAAATGAAGTTTTATTTCTGACACATCTTTGTTTTTATGTGTATTTCTGTATTTTGTTGCATTCCTGCATAAGTTTGAATCAATGAGAGACAAAAAATTTACCCAAATATTAAGGAATAAAAAAGTGAGAGAGAAAGAGATTAATGATGCATGAGAATCCTCTAAATGTAGAAGAGAGCACCTAGAGTTGAGAGGTGTAGCACTAATTTCTCCAATGAAAAGTAATAGTCTACAATCAAGCCTTAAAAGGCATGTAGAAAATATGGAAGTTGATGAGTCTAGACCAACAATTATGTGATCCCCTATCGTAAGTATGTCAAGTCTCGTTATTAGAAAATTCCTCCAATAAAAACTCCATATTAATTCAAAGGCTTATACATGTTGATCCTAGTAAAATATTTCAATGCTGAGATGGGAAAGACAAAAGTAATTAAAAGTAAAATAATTCATTTTCTTTCTAATAAGAAGGATATGTGTAATTTATTTGATTCTTAATATTTTATTATTAATAATATAAAAACATTTTAATATGGACATTGTTGTCCATAAATAAAAAATTTCAATGTTCAAAGTATATATTATATTATCTAAAGGAATTAAAAAAAAAAAATCATATGGTTAAAACATTTTAAAACATTTCATGGAGTTTCACTAATTGACATTTTGGCCAAGTATATTTATAGTTCAATTTTGTCTAAATTCTAACAAATATTTGTTGGAATTGAAAACCCCAAGGAGACTTTCAAGGCATTATACCATTGATGCATTCAAAAATACAATTTAAACAATGAAAAATTACGCATGTTATATGTATGTATGTATGTAGAGAGAAAGAGAGAGATAGAGAGAGAGTATGGATTTATGTTAATGAGAGATTTATCAAGGGCGGAGAGAGATTAAGTTTCCTAAGGTAAAAACCTATTTTCAAGTTTTTCGCTCTAAAAGAGGTTTGCATATCAAGATATTTCTTTCAAATTTTACACTTTAAAAGATGTTTAAATATGAAGAGATTTGATCCCTCTTGATGTTTGGTAGATCCTTGGTAAAGCTGGATCTATATTAGTTAATTAAAAAAATGTCATATGGTGTGTCATATGAACAATGATGACTTACGGTTTTTTGGACATGTGGTATTACTAAGCCATGATATTGTAACAAACTCTATTTATAATATAAGAATCTCCATGGTAAAGTGGGGGTGAATCTCTGCGATTAAGAATTTTGTTATATATATATATATATATATATATATATATATATATATATATATATATATATATATATATAACTATGGAACTAGCCCAATGGGTTTCTATCACCTCGTAGAAGTGATAGAAACCCATTGGGCTAGTTCCATAGTTATAATTGAAATTATTTTGTGGGATTTGATGTTCAGATCTTAGAATAACCACTGACTAGTCGTAGCTTCTAGGATTATAGTTGAGTACGTGTCTTTTTACAGATACATCATTTATATGTTCAAACCTCATGTAATTTGTACTTAGGCAATGACATCGTGAGCTTTGAAACTGTAGAAAATGGCTAGGAATATATGCCTACTAATTAGAAAAATTCCATTACTTTGGCATTGAATTCTTCACTAGAGCATGAGGCGCTAGAGCTCATTCTCCCTGAAGTTATGCTACACGTGTGATGAAGATTATTGAATTTCAAATAAACAATAGATGTAGAAGCCTCAGTTGTGATGTAGTTAAAGTTTAAACAACCATCAAAACAAGTTAAACTAATGACCATGTAGAAAAGTAAAGATGTATAGGAATGGAAACTTTGATGTAAATTGAACATTAGCGGGGATAATATTTGATGTAAAGGCTTAAAATTCAATGGGAAGTAATTCTCTAAATTCACCTTATAACTTGCACAATTCAAGGTAGGATTATAGTTCACATGCAACAAGAGTTGGAACAATTTTTCATGTTTCCCTTAGGAATATGCACTTGTGACTATGAACTAAAGAAATATTACTATTCATTTAGAATAGTCAATTATTTTTCATTTTTTCTTGGCAAATTAATGTTGGAAACTATATTCTATTTTTTCACTTCTTTAGGTACATACAATTTGTTTTGCAAATGCGTTTTCTTATCACATTACATTTATATTCCTAAGATTGGTTTGTAATGCAATGGCGGGCTTCTGACTCCCCCAAACACTCCATATTTTCTTCATTGAAGTGATATGCTCCATGTGTTAATATTTATGAGACATGTAGATTTCGGAGTGAAGTGATTTATGTGTCACAAGTATCAAGTAGGACAAACTTGTGTTAGAAACTATCAATACTAGTGGGGGGGAGGGTGTTGAATCGATATTGCACAAATAATACAATTTTTTCTACAATTAAACAATAGTTCAAAATATAAAATTCAATAAAACAAGGAGAGAAACATGCACACATAAAACAAAAGTAACATACCATGAAGACCCCAATATTTTTAGGTGGAAAACCCCTAGGATAAAAAACCACCGAACTATTTGTTGCTTATTCTCCTCTATTGCTTTAAAATATTCTCAAATTGCAGAAAGAAGCAATCTCCATATATCTAGTGGCTTGATATAGAAACAACGGAGACAAAATTGCTTTAATTTCCTTAAGAAATTTATAATATGGAAGAAAGACTTACTTGGGAACTAATGCAAGCTCTCTTCTTCTCCTCGCTTGCAAGCTTTAGCTCCAACTCCAAATGATAAAATTGGAACCTACAAAACATCCAAAACAAGAAAGAGAACCAAAACATACAAATAACATATACAAACAACTCTAAACAAGAAGCCAAGGATTCATTGTTCTACATATGCATAAATGAGACATAATGTATAGGAAAACAAGGCATTTTTGTATTAATAAAAGTAGGAGAAGATTACAACCCTTGTAGGCCTTGACCTTGTATATCTCTCTCAGCTATCTTGTCCTTCCTTTGCCACAATAGCAAGCCTTCAATCATACCTCAAGCATATGGATGGATTATGAACCTCTAGACACAAATGAGAAGCATAAGGGAATAATTAAGAGTTTCCAAAACCCAACCTGATCCTAATAGCAAGCAATGCATTTATAGGAGAAATGAGAAGGTTGTAGATCCATTAAACTAGGGTAACATCCACTTTAGAAGGGGATAAGATCCATAGGATAAGAGATAAGACCTCATTTGTAGGAATTCGAGGACATCCTTAATAGAGAATGGAAACTTCCATGATAGAAGCCTCTAGAAGTGGAAGCTTCAAAATTATTTTTATTTTTTTCCTCATTTCAAGGGTCATCACAGTTATAGTGAAATCAACCTATGCTAATCGATGCTTTTCCCATTGATGCAACTGACGGGCCTCCAAATTAGACATAAATTAAGGCCCATTTGATCATCCTTCAGCACATTAAACCTTTTTTTTTTGCATTAGATGACATATTTTTAACTTTAATATGTTCATTAGGAAAGTTTAGAGATAATTGTATATTTGTGCCTATTATTATTTATTTTTGTAGAATAGTATGAGAATATTAGGCAGATTATGAAGACTTGGAGGATGAGATAATCTAGGGGCTTGCTCCCTGCTATAGGAGGACCAATATTGGATAATAAATGAACAAGATATTTTAAAATTATTGCACAAATTATGGAGCTCTAGTGATTGAGAAAAATCTAGGAATGTGTTCCCTGTCATTTAATGCAAATTCCTAGTGTTGGGAACTAGATCCACTTTTTGAGGGATTTTGGAAGGGAAAGTTGAATCCTTTCAAGGAGAATGCTTAATCATTACTTTTTATAAGTACCAATTCAAATTTTCCTCTAGGGGAATGCATTCCTTAGTCTTCTTGTAGAGAAAAATTGTTCTTTAGCAGCTCCACTTTCATTTCTTGCAGAGAGGTACTTGGATAGATTCAAATAATAATGTTTGGTGTCATTTTTAGCTTCTAAAGCTTGGTTTTATCCATATGACTCTGAGTATCCTTGGGATTGGCCATCCAAGGAGCCTCAGATCCATCTTGTACAATTTATTTATTTCTTTTGAATGTCTTTTTCACTTGCATCTCTTATCTCTACATTTAGTGTTAATGCCTCTTTTGTTGTAGGTGACATTGGTTAAATGATTGAAGTGAGTTTTTTGCAAGCTATTTAAAAAGTCATAAGCATGATGCATCCTTGTAACAACCTTTAAAATTCATATTCATCATTGATCTTCTTGGACTAGTTTAGTAGTTCACAAATATAGAATTCCTTAAAGTCTCTTGTAGAAAAATAATAATAATTTTTTGTTTTTTTTTAGAACATGTTAATGAGCTTCATTTGAGTTGATTCCACTTGTGTTGAGTAAAAAAAACATCCAATTTAATAAAAAAAAATTACCCCATAGAATTTTCACTTGATCGGGTTAGAAATTTGATAGGTTAACTAGCTCACTAATTCTTGAATTTTTGGTTTTTAGAGTAGTAATTTTCTGCTATTTTTTAACACATGTTAGCAAGGGTATTTTTGAGTGATTCCACTTGGAATGAAGTCATCAAACATCATAATTAATAATAAAAAAAATCCCATCTCATTTTCATTTTATTTTCTTGGGAGTTCGGCAAGTTATCTCACTCTTGTAGCAATCATGTCACTCCTATAACAGTCATGTAGCAGACCTATAATAATTTGTTTTCGAGATTTTCCTTTCCTAGATTCACTCCAAATTCATGGCATAAGTAGGTTTATAGCCTATGAAGGCTCTGAGGTGACTTTGGTTGAGTTGAGACTTGGTTAGGCCGTCATTTAGCTCTTATATTGTTTAATTCTTGAATGTTGATTTCTACAATTAGTCTGGATTCATTTTCCACAATTTACTTTATCCAAAGTGTGATTTCCTTTTTGCAAGAGTACTCTAGGACTTTCCTTTCCTACAAAATAGAATAGATATATTTTAAATTTCATTTCATTTACAGCAATATAGATTAGATTTACGTAGTTTTCATTATGCTTTACATGTTTTCAAATAGAATAGATTTCCTTCATGCCATTTATAAATTTCTAGGAAGAATATATTTTCTTATTTTTATTAACCTTTTGCAACTTAGGATTAGTAGCTTACCTAGATCTTTGTTCATTTGAAGTTTTTTTATTTCCTTCTTTCACTTGCATTAAAGGGAGTTAGACTAAGAGGAGGAAGGTGTCTGTTGTACATACAGTGCCGACCTCTCTTAAGTTTGTATCAACCCCGGGTTGATAATTTAAGTTGACAACCTCAAGAGTTGCAACATTCTTGTTTTTTTTTTTCTACATAAGACTATTTCTATTAACAAAGTAAAGGTAAATTTATAGCATGACCAGAGTCAAGAACTCTGCACTGGCAGGAGGCAGAACTATCCAAAAAAACATGTGTAAAAACTGTCTGTTTTTAGGACCCACGTAGGGGCCAAGTTGAGATACATATGACAGTGCAAAATTACCCAAAAAACTAAGAAACACCAGAGAACCCAAAAACTATTTTCCTTACAATCATGCCCAGTGGTGAAGGGCGCACTACAAGAAGAAGAGGCTTGGGTGGACGAGCTAGTCATTAGGAGGCTCTTCTATGATATGACACCATCCAAATTCTGGCAAATCCCCTACTTGTGCCGCGTTCTGAACAGAGGGACCCAGGTCAACCATCATCACATCCTGAGCTCTGCATGTCTGTTCATTTGCTGCCTGCCGAGGAGCATTTTCAACATTCAACTGGAGGGAAGAAGAAGGAGCCGAGATTGCCCCCGAGCCCCCAGGCTGAGTCCTTGTATCTTCGGCTTGGCTTTCTTCGTGAAATACCACCGTGAAATAAGTAGTAATCCTGGGTCTGTTCATATTAATATGAAAGGTGAAGATGGCAGAACCAGATGTGGGGACAGGCCCCTGGCGAGAACTGGTGGCGCGGGATCTCCCTCTCCTGCTTCTGGTTAAAGGGCAATGTCTAGCTGACAATTCACTAGATGACGAACTAGTTGGTGCTCGTCTCGGTTGGCCTCTACGGCAGCCCATCCTTGGTTGAAAACGAGGCATCTGGAGTATAGCAACCGCAGAGGTCCAGGAATGCGGCTCCCCAGCACTAACCAGCGGGTGGCAGCAACTTTGCCTTCTGATCGAACCGCCTTTGCTGAGCTTAAACCCGTCCTCCTGGAGAGCCAAACTTAGCTCAGAGAAATCCCTGCCTATACCAGAAACCAACGACCAGAAAAGGAGATGAATCACTGAGATATGGAAATGAAAGCAACAGCACAGAACGCCGAAAAGAAATGCGAAGAGGAACAGAATTTGCTTCGCCAAGAGGGCCGAGCCAAGCGACAGAGGAACCCGAATCCCCTCAGGCGACCTGAAGTCCGAAGTGAGACCGGAGGCGAGAGAGAAGAGCAAATAAAACAGTAATGTTGCCGCCTCCCCAGGACCTCCCCTGACCTTATCATTCTTTGTCATGCCTCGGGAGGCTCCTCCCATTACTTCCGCATTGATGGATCTCGCCTTCTGATGCAGGCTGGTGCGTGCGGAGGTAGAAACCATAACTCTGAACCTGATGTGTGAGCCGAACCATCTGGATTGAAGTCCTATATGCCGATCTTTGCACTCATGCCATGCGCCAAATGCCATACCCTTTTTTAACTTCTCATACTGATCGGTTAGGTGGCGATCTGCCTCGCCCCAACCCTATCTCATCATATTAATGTCCATCACAAGCACTCGCATCCGGGAGTTGCAACATTCTTGTTGCAATACTAGTGCTCATCAATTTCTGGCATCATTTTTAGGGGGGGCTTGAAAGAAATCAGTCTCTTGTTCTTGGAATGATTCCTTCTTTATTTTCTGCATTCATATTCTCTGCAAAAAAAAAAAAAAATTGCATTATGCATCTCTCATTGTATTATCATTCTCATTCAATATTTTTTTTATATAAAAAAATATATATATTCTTCAATACCAAAAACCCCCCCACTTGATCATGTGTAGGTAGAAGAAGAAGGTGTGGGAGAGAAATTAGAGGGAGGCATGGAGTAGCCCTACTTTGTCAACTCATACCAGCAAGATATGAACTACCCCTCCTCTTTCAATACAAGTTATAATGCACAATTTCAACCTTGGTATCCACCTAGCACCTCACCTTGTTCTCCATGGTCTTATCCTTCCCAATAGGGTGATCCATATTCATGGCCTTATCCTCCTCGATATGTCATTCCTCCATTTCATCCATATCAACACCAACCTCCTCAATGGGGTGATCCATATTTCCCTCAATCTCCTCAATATCCTCCATACCAAACTTAATTTTATCCATCCCATCTACCTCCAACACAACCACATGCTCAGCCACAACCATTTTGAAGACCTACTCCCACTCAACTACCTGTGCAACCATTTCCAAACCCAAGAAATTAAGTAACTCATCCCACTTACCATGTTTAGATATAAAATCTCCAAACAAATCCTCTTGATCCAAATGACATTCATCCTGGATTGGAAAGAGTATTACAAAGAAGAAATTCTCTTGATCTTGTTGAATAACAACATCCAAAAGAAGAAGATTCAGAGGAGACTAAAGAATCATGGACTACATTTGATGGAGAGCAACCATTAGAGCCCGAGATTTAAGAATTTCTACAATGCTTATCCTCATATTATTTATGTGTTCAAGGGGCCAATGAGTGAATAGAAAAATATTTGAATGGCAAAAAAATGAAGACATGAAGAATGATCCAGATGAGCAAGCAAACCAAGGGCATTAAAGCTATATTGAGGTTTGGTTCCAAAAAATAAAAAATATGGAACATTACTCTCTTCTTCAATAGTTCTTAATATCATCAAAGTCAAATCAGTTGGTTTCTAATATACAGGTACATTTCAAAGCATATGTTTCGAGCCTACACATTAGTTTATCTGTCATCTTGTTTTTCACATGGCTCCATTGGAAGTATTCCTATAATTGAAAGAGATTTTTTAATTTTTTCAAGTAGGGTAGGATAGAGGAATAAAAGAAATAAAAGAAATAAAATATCAGGTGAAATCCTCCTTTGAGGTTCCTGAGATTGGATCATTGATTGAAAACCTCCATGAGACGGTCAATGGGTTGGAAAAAAGAAAAAAGAAAAGAAGAAAGAAAAAAAGATCCTAGGTGAAAGCCTCATTGAGGCAACTAGTAGGCCTAAAATAATTGAAACAGTGATTTTTTTTCTTTGCTCAATGTATCTCATTGATGAATGTAGGTACTCTCAAACCTTTGCAAGCAACAAAAACAAGTTAGCACCAAAGAAAACGTTGATCAAAAACCTAGTCAAAGAAAGTCAGACTTGGGCTTTCTCCTCCTTTACCCAAATGCTCCAACATGACCAATTCCATGTCAATCCATCACCCTCATCCATTTCCAACATCCACCCATCACTCCCAAGCATTTCCCATTCATTTTCCTTGTTGTCCTCAAATGCTACACGAAAGTTATGTTTTGCTACAAGACTGACAAAATACACAGGGCACAAATTATTTTAACCATATCTCAAAAACCATGAATCATTTTCCTGGTCTATTTCATGGGGAGATGTATAAGGATGATGGTGACATGCTCAAGTAATTTCAGCAAATTCCACTACACACTTTTCAAGAAATCGACCTCCATCACCTACAACCATTTTTTATTTTTCTCGAGATTCGTGAATCCATTGGACACAATGTTTAATGGGGAGGTGAATAAGGATAATGGAAACATGCTCAAAACATTTTAGTTCAATCAAATATACCATTTGAGATATATGGATAAAAAAATTACTACACAAGTGTTTCAGAATTGTTAGAGGAGTGTCCAGATTTGCTACAAGATTAAGATTTGTTTAGAAAAAGTTGTCAAAAATCATGTTTTCCCTTAAGAAATGTTAGGAGAGTTTCATCAAATATCCTTCACATCTCATGCACTCCATTTAACCAACTTCTTATCAAGATTCCACCTTTTTTCATGAAAAAACGAAAAAACAAAGAAAAGAGACTTTGTCTTCACCCCTTCTTCACAAGATTTCACTACCATCACAGCTTTTGTTCTTATCCCTAGGCCCACCATGATTCATCCAAGTCACTGAATGCATTTCATGAAACAACATAAGATTTGAATGACATTTTAGGGAGGGACCCTATGATTGCTACAGTAATGAGATCAATCATGTAGCAGCATGCACAGATCCTACAAGATCATAAACAGAGGACCGTTGCAGCTCTAGAATGAATATTTGGCCACCTCGAAGTGTAAAGAGGCCATCTCTGAGGCTTATAGATGTCACATCATCCCTAAGGAGTAGCTGCAAGGTCACAAATTCACTCCATCAACAATAGATCAAACACTATAAATGTTAGGGTCCAATCCTAACCCCTTTATTTATGTAACAAGCCCAAGGGGTCGAGTGAGAGTCATAGTTAGTTGTAAGTGTTTGACCCGCATTATAGAAAAGGGACCACAATTAGTTGTATATGGGCCATAGTCAACAAATAAAGTGGTTAACCCGTGTTATGCAAGGGATCACTAGTAGTTAGGATTTTGGATGTCATTAAGCTATAAATAGTCTTAGTTAGTAAGGGAAAGATCATCAAGTCTTATTGTAATTGAGCTCTACTCTATTGGAGGTTTCCCTCTTGAAGAGTCAAGTGAACATTGTAATATGCTTCTAAATAATAAACTATCTTGCAAGTTGTCTCATTTGATGTGGCAATTCGTGTTTTGGGCTATGTTTCTTTGTATTTTTGGTATTATGGATTTCTCTCAGGTCAAGAGTATAACAAGTGTTATTAAAGAACTTTCCAGGGTCAGTTTTACTTCCAATTTTCGTAGATTTTTTTTTTAGGCTAGAGACGTGTTCCAGCGTCTTTAAACCATGAGATCTGTCGTTGACCGCATGAACCTGTGGATTTGGGGAGGCATGCACACAGGAACTACAAGAGGTGGTCATGCTTGTTGGACTCCCTTGTAACCCTTTTGGGTACCCCTTCGAGTAGTAGCGCATTAGACAGAACCGCGCACGAACTGCACTTCCATGTACCCTTGGGTATATCATAAGCCCCCTAGAATAACCTAAAACCTAACCTTAGGTAAGTCGTCAGTTGTCTTGCTACTATAATACACTAAGAACAACACTCGGGAGATTACTTGCACGTACAATAGGGTAGTCAGGTAGTACAGCTAAGGGTAAAATTGATCCTCTTTTGTTAGCACCCTAAAATATTGGCCCGAGTACTATTATTGGATCCCTACAATTATTGTGATCTATAGCACATGACACTCCTTTGTGGCCATAGTTCCCTTCGCTATCTGAAGATCGCCCTCTACCTTGTCTTCTAGATCAAATGCAGTGGTTGGGGTTCGACTGCCACTATTTAGATCAGATCTAGCAGTTGGGGTTCTATCATTGTCGTACATATCAGATTCAGTAGTAAGGGTTTTCATAGTGCAAATCAGACTCTTTACATAGTGAGGTTTTTGGCCACCATAGTCCAGATCATATTATTGCAACACATTGTGCAGTACCAATACCTTGGGGTTTCTGTTACTACAATCCAGGCCCAATTTTCACAGGATATTTGGCAACATCAAGCTTTTTGGAATTTGACCATTGCAGTATTGATCAACTGGGAGTTAAAAAAAGAAACTTTGAGGCCATCCCGGGAGTTAAAAAAAGAGACTTAGTCCATAAGCTTCAAGACGACGAGCTAGTCGTAGTGGTACCATTCACTTGTAATACGCCAATTTTTCGACAGTCCCAAATTTTTTCCCGACATGACTTCAAGTGACCCACTCCACTAGACTCCCAAGCTCACCCTCTTTCCAAGCATAATACTCTTAAGTAAGCTCAAAAATTTGATCGGGGATGGTGTATGCTCAGTACCAGATCTCAAGTTATGGCTACGGAAAGGGCAGTCGAGAAGGTCGACAAACTTGAGAAAAAAATTGAGGAATTTGAGGTGAAAATTTCCACCCATATCTCACAACTAGTAGACGTTATAAATTCATCTTGTAGGGAGGAGCCTAGTGTTGATGCACACATAGAAGGAGAATCTAACCATCACATTCACTTCCATGGAAATCACCACTCTTCGAGCCACTGAACACCCAAGATGGACACGTACAAATTTGATGACTCTAACTCTGCAGTATGGGTAGCACAAATGGAACAATATTTCTCCCTTAATGATATCTGCAAAGATGGAACTAAACTACATGTTGGATCCCTTTATTTGGACCAAGAGAGATGGCATTGGCATGAGAAATGTTATCCAGGGAGAGAAACTTGGAACATGTTCTCAAAATCCATATGTGATTGCTTTGACCAAGTATCTATTTTTTTGGGTTATCTCACTAAGCTCTGACAAACAAGTACAGTAAAGGACTACATTGCAACCTTTGAATAGTTGGACATTGGAACTGATGGCTTAGGATATCATTTTTAATTGGAATGTTTCATAAGTGGCCTAAAGGAATCCATCCAATCCCATGTTCGGATGCACCAACCAGCTACTTGGTTGGACGGATGCCGCAAGGCCTTAGATGTGGAAGTCGCCTTAAACTCCTAATCCAATCGTCCAAATTTTGTCACCAAGGCACGGCCCACCTAGGCTTTAGGCCCCACCCAAACACTAAAGGTTCAAAATTTGTCGCCAGAAGAAATGGTTGAAAGAAGGAAACAAGGATTGTGTTACTACCATGATGACAAGTACTCCCCCGGACATAAATGCAAGGAACCAAAATTATTTCAAATCGATGCTACTGACAACAGCTCAGTAGATGAAGCTCCATCTCTTTAGGTTCCTGAGGAAGAAATAGGTGAAACCCAAACTGTCCCAGACAATGATCTCACAGCTACGCCAGATGAGCCGGTTATATCACTACATGCCTTGGCAAGAATTTCTTCCCCTCATACTCTCAAAATCTGAGGCTTTATTAAACATCAACTAGTAGTGGTATTGATTGATAGTGACAACACTCATAGCTTCATCCATAAGAGAGTTGTAGAAGTTGTTCATTGCTTTGAACGGGCAGTATCTAATTTCCAAGTCCTTATCGTTGATGAGGGGACCATGAAATGTGAGGGCCACTGTGAAGATATTATGCTTCATATGGGATATTACCACCTAAAGACCCACACGTTTTCCATTGAAATGGGTGTGTGGAGCACCTGGACGGTATGCTTTTGACAAGCAATTTAGTGGTTTTTCAATAATAATTGTAACCTTTTCTGCATTAGGAATTCAAAGAAGATAAAGGATTTCGATAAAATGTGCAAAAATAGACAAAGGAAGCTCAAGTGCTAATAATTGACGTTTTCTATGCAGGAAGACAAGCGAGCAAGGAGTCCCCGCCCAAAAGCGAGAAGCAGAGGAAAAATAACTGCTGTTCCTCCAGTAGGGAACCAGGTGCGGACACGATCAAGCGAAATTGGGATCGAGTAGCCAGGAAAAGGATGCGGAGTACCAGCTCGGCGAACGCAAGAAGAATTGAACTGTTAGCGAATCCCTCAGGATCTTCGATCCTGAGGGATCGCTGCTTTACTTATCTCTGATTATCTAGATATCTCCATCATTTCTTTTATATAATGGCACAGCATCATTAAGCAAAGGGACGATTGTTTTTGTAATTTTACAGTTCCAGAACAAACTTTAATCATTGAGTCTCACTGAGACCTGATTTTGTTATACTTTTGTGAATGCGATTAATATAAAAGACTTGGTGTTTATTCCGTCTCTGCGTCTGGAGTAATCTAAGGCAGTGTACCATTGGCAACTAAGGGCCCGGCTTCGAAGGACACTTGCTTTTGTATCATTATACAGTGATTTGTATGTGGTTTGTTTATCTTTATTACTTAGCAGTCTGATGAATTCTTTATATGATACGCTATGCTCTGTTATGTTTAATGAATGAATGATTTCTCTATGTAAAGACTCTGCACTGTATAATTGGGTTTACACAGGGTCGGATTGTATCTTTATTCAGCCATTTCTGTAACAGAGTACTGGTATGAATGTTACTTCATTGGATTTATGTTAAACAATATTCGTGGGATTTGAGAGTAGCGTCATTCTTTTTTGAGACGTAGTTGTATCATTCAACACTCTCAGATTGCTATAGAACATGTACATACAGGTGATGGTTGTTGTTTCGTGAATCATTAAGGGTTGCTGTTCCATTTGAATATTGCTGTTCCATTTGAATATTGTTGTTCCATTTGAATATTGTTGTTCCATTTGATTATTGTTGTTCCATTTGATTACTGTTGTTCCATTTCCGTTTTACTGTTCCATTTTACTTTCCGCTGATTTATTTACCTGCCTTTGTTGCTTTGGTGTGAGAGAAGGCCTAAGGCTGTAGTGAGCCTCAGCAAGACGCTGCTTAGCTCCCAGACCTATAAGTCCATGCTCTAATTTCCCTTCTTTAATCAGTTTCTAAAGGGATGGGATATTGCTTCCGTACCCTTGACTGATCAACTGTTTTGTGTGATTCGTTTAGTTACAGCTTAGCATCTGTTTTCCTTTGATCTTCTCAACCCTGTACTACTAAGCATTACTCGGACAAATAGCCTCGGATTGAGCTACTTCTTGCAATAACAAAACGTTCCCGGATTGACTTATTAATGTGGAATAATTAGTGGTGTGAGAGACCCTAGTTACAGCTCTACATTTTGGCGTCGTTGCCGGGGAAGGAGTATAGCCATTTGCCCTTTATAGAGTAGTGCGCAAAGCTGTTAGGGGGGAGTTGGATTTTAAAAACGGAAGGTAAGAACCTGCGTACGGAGCATGTAAAAGCCCTGCTCCACCGTCCGCTCTCTTAGCAGAATTGCTGGTTGAATAGGATTTAGTAGTCTTTAGAGTGCATGACTAAGCAGAAAAAGTTAGAAAAGAATATCAAAACTCCAGTCAAACCTGAAAAAGCCAAAGGACCGGTGACCCTTGGCCGAACAACCTTCATAGACGAAATCTATAAGAAAGCCGAATCTCAGCCGTCAGTAGGCCTCAGAAAGACTCATTCTAAGCAGCCTACTAGTTCCCTTCAGGCTACAGTATCACCATCTGGAGCCTACGCTGAGGTGCATAGTCAGACTGATGAGCAGGACTTCCAGGAAATTGGAAATTCTATGTCAGAACGGCTGCAAGAAGGGAATTTAAGCAATCTTTGTGAAGGAGAAGGGGAAACAGGGGAAATAGAGGAACCAAGGTCTCCTTCTAGGATAATCCAATTGTTAAACAGCCCAGATAGGGGGAGCGCGGCCAAAGTTAACATTGAAGGCACCCCATTCCCTCAGACAGAAATCCCAGATAAGGGAAGTGTCATTAAAACAGTTCCTGCCAAGGCCGTCCCCTCTCAACCTAGGAACACCCTCCTAGAAATTCCGGAAGGATATTGGCACATATTTGATCTAATGGTGCAGAATCAGCCAAATGCTCAAACTTCTACATTGCAATATCCTATAGTAGATTCTGCTGCAAATGCACCCATGAAAGCGATACCTCTTCAACATATCCCGACGTTTCATGGACTTACATCAGAAGACCCCGATGCATTTCTATTTGAATTCGACGTGCTATGTAGAGGGTACGATTACACCACTGACCCCCAGAAATTAAAGTTGTTCCCCTCCACTTTAAAAGGAGCAGCTCTGAGATGGTTTATGGGTCTAGGTGGTGGAGTCATAAACAACTGGGAGCAAATAAAGGAATCCTTTCTTAAAAAATATCAGGATTATTGTAGGTCGAGAGAGCTAAAAGATGAAATTTTCCAAATGACGGCCAGACCAAATGAAACTTTAGAAGAATACGTAGAACGTTTCTAGTATAATTTACAGAGATCCCCCTATGCATCACTACCTCTGCCTGATAATGTGTTGAAAACTGCATTGATTAGAGGAATGAAAGAGAAGTGGATTGAAACATTGAATATCATGGGAAAAGGGGATATTTACCAAGAGAATTTTGTTGATATCATTAATTTATGCATCAGGAGTTCAAGAGGCAGTACAAGGATAAAATCAACAGAATATGATAGGTTTGTTAAAGAAAACAAAATATCAACAGAAGGGGTAACACGTGTAGAACTAGGGAATTTATTAAAAAAATTTAAAACTGATATTCTGGGGACATTAACTACTCAGCTTGATATTGTGCAGGCTAAACAAAAGCAAATGGAGGCGGAACAAAATCTGGCAATTTTCTGCCCCCGATGCAGAAGAAAACAAAGCCACAAGGAATGTCCGCTAGATACAGTTCAAACATGTGCTATCTGTACGAAAGACCACCTTACTGAGAGCTGTCCCTCACTTCTTGGACTGAAGGCAGTATACAAGGAAGCAGAAGAAGAATCAGAACCAGCATACTTTGTTAACCAACGTCGCCAATGGCAACCTAGGCAATCTGGTATGTTTTCTGACCCGACCTCTTCTTTTCAGCCTCCGCAGTACAATGCTCAGCAATATGGTATGTGGCAAAACCAATCTACACCCCCAGTCCCGAATTGGTCATCACAGCCGTTTCCTTCTCCAAATCCATGGATGAATCATACAAGCCAATTTGGATGGCCAAATTTTCCTTACACCCCACCATATTGGCAGAATAACTCATACCCTCCGCAATGGATTCCCCCTACTTCACAAGGTTCACCCTGGCAGACGAATTGGCCAAGATCGACATATCAGTCAACAGGAACTATTCCACTCCCTCAACCGACTCTGCCAGCCTTACAACAAAACCCCCAGTCTAATCTAAGGCCGCAACTACCAGCCCAACCCAATCCCAATCCTAATAATAGACTAGTCCAATCTCTCCAAATTATAGAAACATCAGAAACTGGACTTGACTTAAGGGAGTGCAATGACCTTCAGTTACGATCTGGACGTATCATAGAAACAGAGGGAGACAAAACAGTTCACATTGAAGATCAGTTACCAATAGAACAACCACCACAACAAGAGGGTGTAAATAAGGAACAAACCCATCAACAAACAAATACATCCTCTCCTCCTTTCCCGGAACGATTAGTCATACCACGACCAGCACAACATCCAGACTTTGACATTCTGGGAGAGTTACAAGACCTGTACATAAAAATTCCATTCCTCCAAGCCATTCAAGATATTCCCATATACGCAAAAACTATAAAAGAGTTGTGCATAAAAAAATCAAGGAGGAATACAACCACTAACCCAAGAGTCCAAGTAGTCGGCACCTTATCTGACTTATTATTAGGAAAAGAGACACCTATCAAATATGAAGATCCCGGAAATCCAATTGTGACTGTCCAAATCTATGGCCAAACCCTGACTAACGCTTTAGTTGATCTAGGAGCTGCAATCAATATTTTGACAACTTCTACCTGCCAAAAACTTGGCATCACATCAGTAGAACCTACTTCTACTTTGCTAGAATTGGTAGATCGATCTGTAGTTCGACCAGAAGGCACTCTATATGATGTCATGGTTTCTGTAGACTCCTGGGAATATCCAACTGATTTCCTGATAATTAACCCAAAAACCCGACTGGATGGACATCTACTAATATTAGGAAGACCTTGGCTTGCTACTGCCGATGCCTACATTGGTTGCCGGCAGGGAAACATGACTATAACTAAAGGACCAGATGTTAAAAATCTAGTTCTATATCCTCCAGCACAGCCAAGCCTCCCAATGATCAAAACTAATCAGTACCCTGTGTCATACCTTACTAACAATATCAGATCCCCATTGACTGTACAGAAGGCTTTAGATTTTAAAGATCAAATAGAAGATGATGCCATCAGTAACTTCATTAGTCAAACCGAATCTAGATCTCACACATAGTGTTTTATGATAGAGGCAGCATTTGATAGTGAGCTAGAGGAAGATCCTTTGAAAGACGCACATGACCAAACAATACCAGTGACTGTTGTTGCCAATAGTAAAGTAGTGGAAATTGAACCTGGTAAAGCCCTAAATATCAACGCCAACCTTACACCAGACCAAGAAGCAAAACTTGTAAATCTGTTACGAAAATATCAAGGAGCATTTGCGTGGGATTACCCTGACATGAAAGGGATCGATCCCCAATTATGCACCCACCACATCTACATAGAAAAAGATGCAAAACCTGTTCGTCAGCCGCAAAGAAGACTTAACCCCCATCTAAAAGAGGTAGTCAAAGCCGAACTTCAGAAACTTTTAGATGTTAATTTTATCTACCCCATCTCCGACAGTAAATGGGTCTCTCCCCTGGTGGTGGTACCCAAGAAAAATGGAAAATGGAGGATTTGCTTAGATTACGGGGAGTTAAATAAGGCCACGCAGAAGGATCACTTCCCTCTCCCATTTATAGATCAAGTATTGGACACCTTGGCAGGAAAGAAATTCTTTTCTTTCCTGGACGGCTTCAGCGGATATAATCAAATCCAAATCGCCCCTGAAGACCAGGATAAAACTACCTTTACTTGCCCTTGGGGAACGTTTGCCTATCGAGTCTTGCCCTTCGGCCTATGTAATGCCCCTGCTACATTCCAGAGGGCTGTCCTTAGTATTTTCGCAGATCTGATAAATGACGGACTTGAAGTGTATATGGACGACTTTACACCATATGGAGATGATTTTGACCCAGCTCTAGATACCCTGGAAAAAGTCTTACAACGTTGTATCGCTACCAGACTTTGTCTGAGTCACGAAAAGTGTTACATGATGATGACAGAAGGGCTCATTCTAGGGCACTATATCTCAGCAGCTGGCATCCAGGTAGACCCGGCTAAAATCCAAATTCTTTTGCTTATTCCTACCCCCACTACTCAAACGAAGGTACGCAGTTTTCTTGGTTTCTCTGGGTATTACAGACGATTTATAGAACATTACTCACGTATTGCTGCACCTCTATATACTTTAACAGGCAATGTTGATTTCTTGTGGACAGAAAAATGCGACCAGGCTTTTAAGGAATTGAAGAAGCTTCTATCAACAGCCCCAGTCCTTCGAGGACCCAACTGGAATTTGCCATTTCAAATCTCATCTGACGCCTCGGACACAGCAATTGGTGCAGTCCTAGGGCAAGAAGAGGAAAAGAGACCATACGCTATCTACTATATCAGCAAAAATTTATCCTCTGCCGAACTCAATTACACTGTTATTGAAAAGGAATTCCTGGCTGTAATACATGCTGTTAACAAATTTAGACATTATATCACAGGCTATCCCGTTGTGTTATATACAGATCATTCTGCTATCAAATATTTGGCAAATAAACCTGTTACGAAAGCTAGAATAACGAGATGGTTGATCTTATTGTAGGAGTTCGACATCACAATCAAGGATCGACCTAGCAAGGAGAACCCTGTAGCTGATTTCCTCTCACGAATACCGAAAGCAATTGAAACAGCAGCAGTGGAAGATCAATTTCCTGACGAGTACCTGTTTGTTGTTGCTGTTCGAACACCCTGGTATGCTGATGTCGCCAATTACCTTGCAGTCGGTAAGCTACCAAAACACTTAACCCCTCAGGAACGCAAGCAGATTGTTCAGAAGAGCACTCGGTTTTCGTGGATTGGAGGCCATTTGTTCCATACAGGGGCAGACATGCAAATCAGAAGGTGTATTCGAGAAGACGAAATCTTCGACATTATAAAAGCTTGCCACGACGGCCCATGCGAGGGACATTTTGCTGAAAAACGAACAACACATAAAGTATTGCAGACGGGATACTATTGGCCTACAATTTTCAAGGATGCGAAAAAATTTTCACAAGCCTGTGACAGCTGCTAGCGAGCAGGAAAACCTGGCTAAGCCGATGAAATGCCTCTGAGACCACAATTGGTCATTGAGCCATTTGAACGATGGGCTCTGGACTTCATTGGGCCCATCAATCCATCATCAAATCAAAGGACATACATTCTGGTGGCGACAGACTATGTTACTAAATGGGTCGAGGCCGAATCATTACCTAGGGCTACAGAAGACTCTGTGATACAATTCTTGTTCCATTTGTTTGTACGTTATGGACTTCCGAGAGAACTAATCACCAATGGTGGACCACAATTTGTTGGAAATAAATTAGCTGCAACACTTAAAAATTATCATGTCCAACATAAGATTACTACCCCATACCATGCGCAGGCAAATGGGCAAGTAGAAAGTAGTAATAAGGTAATAGAATCAATTTTAACAAAGACCATTGCATCGCATAGGCGTGATTGGGCCACTCGACTACCTGAGGCACTGTGGGCCTACAGAACCACATGGAGAAGTACTACAGGCTATTCACCTTATCAATTAATGTTTGGAAAGTAGCCAATTTTCCCCATAGAATTCGAAATTCGAACGCTACGAACTGCACAGGAAGTCGGCCTAGATCTGAGTGAGGCACAAATCAATCAATTACAACAGATTAATGAATTGGACGAAATCAAGCTCTCTGCATTACAAAATATAGCATTGATTCAACAGCAGCGAGCTAAATGGCATGATGCGCTGATCAAGAATAAAGTCTTTCATGAAGGAGACTGGACTCTGTTATACGACTCTCGGTTTCAGGACTTCCCGGGGAAACTCCAGACTCGATGGTTAGGACCATACGAAATCCAGAAGGTACATGACAATGGGACCCTGACCCTGATCACAATTGACGGCTCTGGATATGCATTCAAAGTAAATGGCCACCGAGTTCGCCTTTATCGAAAGCCACTCACTCGGGAATCCTTCTGTCAACAGCTACGACAAGATACGGATATGGAAATCTTAGGAGAGGAAGCGAAATCTTCCTCACCTATGATTTAAGAAATTCATTTTTTGTACATAACATCTTGTATATATGTTTTCTTGATTTTTCTTGCTTGTATTCCAAGTGTTTTTGCTGCTCCTTTGCAAAAGGAGCAGCATTGGTGTGTTTTTGCTGTTCCTTTGCGAAAAGGAACAGCACTTGTGTGATTTTGCTGTTCCCTTTCAAAAGGAACAGCCTTTGCATGGTTTTGCTGTTCCTTTGCGAAAAGGAACAGCACTTGTGTGTTTTTGTTGTTCCTTTGCGAAAAGGAAAAGCACTTGTGAGTTTCTGATGTTCCTTTGCGAAAAGGAACAGCACTTATGTGTTTTTGTTGTTCCTTTGTGAAAAGGAACAGCACTTGTGTGTTTTTGTTGTTCCTTTGCGAAAAGGAACAGCACTTGTGTGTTTTTGTTGTTCCTTTGCGAAAAGGAACAGCACTTGTGTGTTTTTTCTGTTCCTTTGCGAAAAGGAACATCACTTATGTTTTTGTTGTTCCTTTGCGAAAAGGAACAACACTTGTGAGTTTTTGTTGTTCCTTTGCAAAAAGGAACAGCACTTATGTGTTTTTGTTGTTCCTTTGCGAAAAGGAACAGCACTTGTGATTTCTGTTGTTCCTTTGCGAAAAGGAACAGCACTTATGTGTTTTTGTTGTTCCTTTGCGAAAAGGAACAACACTTGTGTGTTTTTTCTATCCCTTTGCGAAAAGGAACAGCACTTGTGTGTTTTTGCTGTTCCTTTGCGAAAAGGAACAACACCTGTGTGATTCGCGTGTTTTTGTTGTTCCTTTGCAAAAAGGAACAGCACCTGAGTGTGTCTGCTGTTCCTTTTCAAAAGGAACAGCATCTGAGTATCCTTGTTGTTCCTTTCTTAAAAGGAACAGCATTTGCAATTTCCCGTCGTTCCTCTCAAAGAAATGGTATCCTACGAATGAATTCTTTTCTCAGGAATGCCATCGACATGTTTTTGCCCTTATGGAGGATGCTCTGCCCCCATGTTTTCCTCAATCTTGTAAATACAGCAATGAACTTATGCGGTGAACATAAAACCATGATATACCGAAATCAGCACATAATAAATCGCTATCACTATGAAGCCATCATGTATAAGAGGACAAGAGGAGGGAAGTGAACTTTTCATCTTCGCTGTCATTGTCATTTACCGGTACCCTGGTTGGTGATCTTTATCATGACGATTCCCCTAAAAATCTTTCTTGATCATTACTTAGGAGTAAGAACGAACGATTTATATCTATCTGTTGGGATCGTAAGACTTCTTCCTCCATTCCTCGCTCTTAAGGAGTGCGGAACCACCCTTATGTGAAAATAAATAAGAGAAGGTGCTCTACAAAAAGAAAACAAAAACAAAATATGGAAATTGTCAAATGCAGGATAGCGGGTCTCATTAAGAGTCGGCCTACCATGATCATAAGGATGAAAGTGAAGTGGCATTCCCATAATGGCCACCACACCAGGGATATGGTCCGAAGGTAAATTAACAAGTAAACCTTGGAACAGGGGGTCTCATCGCGAGCCGGCCTGACCACGTTTCGCGCCTACCTTGTGAATGGCATTATGCCCATCTGGTCACCAAGCCAGCATAATGGCCTGCATTTTGACAAAGCACTCTTCAAAATATACACAAAGGATCATGGTTCCGGAGGGTGAAATAAACAACTCTGCCAAGGTTATGAACACCTGTTGGCAGCAGGGCTCTGTTAATGCCATAGAAGTCGTAATAATTACACCAACAAGTATGATATTAATTTTTCTGTCTCTTATCCTTTGCAAAGATCATATGTCACACCCGATGTATATATCGCATGAATATTTATTACCACCAATCATGGCAATGGAACTGACAGTGACCACTAGAGACTTCTTACGCTTGACAGACGTCCCATCCCCTAGCTCCTCATTATATCACGCAGGCTCTTATGCAAAACGCGATCTACCTTTTTGCCTCGGTTTCGACATTTCGTTGTTTTTCTAAAACATGGCATAATTTCATATGTTGTACTTTATGATTGGACCTCCGAACTGGCTGCTGCTCCTCTCTTTGACGGCTGGGGACAGCCTATCAGATCGCGGGGGGGAAGGTAATCTCATTACTCCATGATTACGTGGCTGCACACCATTCGGGGGAGACAATGTACGAAGAAATGACATGGTTTAACGGTATGATGCTTCCATTCTACGGAAATTGCCATCCACGATCTTTTTTTTATTTAGTTGCATGCTCGGTGATCATCCTCTCTGCGACGCAAACACCGCAAGCAGTTGTTGTTCCATTTCTGAGTAGAATCATGGGCGGAAAGACGGTCCGAAGCGAACCTCACAAGCTGACAGTTTCCGCTGCTGCTCGCGAAATCCTGGAAAACGTAGGATGGTTGAATTACTTCAGCCGCTTGCAAGAATCAAATGAAGCCGTGGCGTTGGAGTTCCGGCAGAATTTGCAGGAAAATTACTCCATAGTAGGAGGAAAGCGGATAGAGGTAACAGAGGATATCATCGCTGAAGTTTCAGGATTACCAGCTGCTGGACGCCGAAGAAGGAAAGATTACAAAAAGCTATGGAAATTTTCCAGGACGAAGGCCAAAGCTTGACAGTCAAAGGGAAAGGAGTTCTGCCGGCAACACTAGGGGAACCCTGGACCGAGCTGGCAAAGACAATACAAAGTTATATCACCTGCTAAGGGAGAAAAGACGTGGTAAGACCTCGTCACCTGAAACTTTTAGCTGTTTTAAAAGGAAAATGTTCTGTAAATCTCCCTGCACTTTTAAATTCGCTACTACATGATGCGACCCAAAGCCTGAAAAAGGCCCAGCACATAGATGCAGTCGTTAGCCACCATGGGCTGATTCGGTTGATATTGAGCCACACTCTGACTCAACAGCAAAGCACTTGGGAGGAACTGGTCGCAATAGTCGAATGAGGATCGGCTGCACCACCCTCAAAATCTGAACAGTCCTCTAGTACGTCGGAACGATTAGAGAAACGCAAGAAGTCAGCAGCAGAAAGGCATGCCGCTTCAAAACGGAAACAACCTTCCAATACGCTAGAACGACCAGAGGAACCCAGAGAACCTGCTGGCACACCCGACCTACCTGAGAGACCAAGGAAGTCAGCTCGGCTGGCCCGGATACGAGGAAGGTTGGAAAGAATTCAGGAAACAACGACCCAGCCAATTGAAATTGTGGACGAACCTCCAGAACCAGAAGGAGGACCTTCTGAAGGAAATATGGAGCAATCAGGGCCCGGGACTGGTTAGCCGGAAGAGGAAGAAATGATTATCGAACAAAGCAACCAAGAAAATGAGCACTCTGAGGAAGAAAGGGTTACCGAACAGGACAATCAAGAAGAAGAAATAGCACAGCCAGGAGGTAGCCCGTTGCAGGACCCTATAGGTGAGGAGGAATTGGCAGCAGTTCTGTCCAATATGGGGGAATATGGCCAACTCTCCAGCACAGCAGGCATCCCTGACAATCCCGCAGAGGAAGAACTACCCGAGGAAGTACATGCAGAAAAGGCGGGAGAAGAAAACCCGCCTGGTTATGAAGATGAAATTGGAAACAACAATCAGGGATAGTCTGTCCCCAGGATGCCGGAAGATATCCCAGATGAAGAAGGAGCGGGTTTAAGGGCCAAACCCTCTGCCGAGGCAAAGGAAATTAAGAAGTTAAGAAAGAAACAGCAGAGGTTGTTGGGCACTATAGCCAGGCTCCGGCAGCAAATTCGAATCTTGAAAGCCGATTTGAGAATACAAAGGACCTCAAGGAAAAGGAGGAGGGCCACTATAGCAAAAACCCCGAGGACAAGAACTTGTTTTGTTGGTCGAAACCCCATCAGGAGACCTACTGCCGAGGAACAGTCTGTTGTTCCAAATGTTAATGAGGAACAGGGTGTTGTTCCAAATAACATAGAGGAACAGACTGCTATTCCATCTGACCTTGGAGAACAAACTGACATTCCAATTAAGGGAGAAGAGCAGCAAGATGTTCCAATGGCAGGGGGACCTCAGCAGCCTTTCATTCGTGTCAAGAAGGAGAAAGAGAATAAGGAGATCCAAACAGAGGCACCACCCTCAGGGGTTATTCGGGTTCTGAACTCTAAACAGCGCAACAAAAAGTTTCAGGCAAAATTCCCGGCCTCTCCCGCTCAATGGAAAAAGGATCCAAAAACGAGAAACTTGCACAGGATGATGAAGCAAGCCCAACAAGAAGCTGAACAACTAAGAGAGCAAGCAATCCCCCGGGAGAAATACGAAGAATTACAACAGCAACTTCGGAGTATGAGTCAATCCGAAAGCCAAGCCTTTGAGGGGTGGCAGAAGGAACAAGAAAAGGTTGCTAAGGTAACTCGTCGATTAGATAGTGTTGTTAAGCAGATGGACACTGTGTGTTCCTTATATAATGATGTTTTGACTTGTAGGGCCCCTGCTAAAAATTATGCTTTATTTTTGCTTGAAAGATATTTGAGATTGAAAATAAAAGCCGTTAGGGCAGGAGCACCTATCCACATCAACACTGTTAATGATTTTATAGACTGTTGCAAGCACTATGGGGTTAAGGTTCAAAGGTTACTGTGCGAGTTTTACTTGCACAACCTTGTGCTAGACCAGGAAACTGATTTAAATCCTGGCCCTTTTGTTGGCGATATACAATTCCAAGCCTTCATCTCATTTGGGGTTAATCAACTGAAATGGCTCAGAGCTTATAACACCTTTCAGAGACAAGAAAATAGCCTAGACTTGTGGATTCGAGCTGAACCTAGAAACCCAGTGATGCTATGGAGAGAGCATAGGAGTCTTATGAGGATCCCAGGTGTCAGTGAGATGTTAGGACCCATGCACGAAGACTTGATCCGAAATGGTCTGGAATACTTCCTGACTATTAAAGATCCTGCCATCGATGCTGCAAAATTTCGATACCGGACCTCTAGTCCAAGCATCCAGCTCAGGGAACCATTCAAATTTGAGAATTTTGAGCTGGCTGCAAGCCGGTTGAGCCATTATGGGGAACGGATTCTGCAAGCAGGGCCATCCTGGTTGGGGTATCGATTTCGCAGTCTAATTATTTGGAACCCTGCACCCGGATATCAGGCCTTGTATGAGATGCCTGCAGATCAAATAGATCAGTTCTTTGATAATCTAGTTGCTCATCACGGTTGTCGGCCTCCTCACGAGATCCCTTCTCCGGCCTATTCTCTCACCGCCTTGCATGTCAACTACAATGTTTTCATGAGGCCATGAAACAGGGTAAGCAGGGGGGTGTGTGGAGCACCTGGAAGGTATGCTTTTGACAAGCAATTTAGTGGTTTTTCAATAATAATTGTAACCTTTTCTGCATTAGGAATTCAAAGAAGATAAAGGATTTCGATAAAATGTGCAAAAATAGACAAAGGAAGCTCAAGTGCTAATAATTGACGTTTTCTATGCAGGAAGACAAGCGAGCAAGGAGTTCCCGCCCAAAAGCGAGAAGCAGAGGAAAAATAACTGATGTTCCTCCAGTAGGGAACCGGATGCGGACACGATCAAGAAAAATCGGGATCGAGTAGCCAGGAAAAGGATGCGGAGTACCAGCTCGGCGAACGCAAGAAGAATTGAACTGTTAGCGAATCCCTCAGGATCTTCGATCCTGAGGGATCGCTGCTTTACTTATCTCTGATTATCTAGATATCTCCATCATTTCTTTTATATAATGGCACAGCATCATTAAGCAAAGGGACGATTGTTTTTGTAATTTTACAGTTCCAGAACAAACTTTAATCATTGAGTCTCACTGAGACCTGATTTTGTTATACTTTTGTAAATGCGATTAATATAAAAGACTTGGTGTTTATTCCGTCTCTGCGTCTGGAGTAATCTAAGGCAGTGTACCATTGGCAGCTAAGGGCCCGGCTCCGAAGGACACTTGCTTTTGTATCATTATATGGTGATTTGTGTGTGGTTTGTTTATCTTTATTACTTAGCAGTCTGATGAATTCTTTATATGATACGCTATGCTCTGTTATGTTTAATGAATGAATGATTTCTCTATGTAAAGACTCTGCACTGTATAATTGGATTTACACAGGGTCGGATTGTATCTTTATTCAGCCATTTCTGTAACAGAGTACTGGTATGAATGTTACTGTCATTGGATTTATGTTAAACAATATTCGTGGGATTTGAGAGTAGCGTCATTCTGTTTAGAGACGTAGTTGTATCATTCAATACTCTCAGATTGCTATAGAACATGTACATACAGGTGATGGTTGTTGTTTCGTAAATCATTAAGGGTTGCTGTTCCATTTGAATATTGTTGTTCCATTTGAATATTGTTGTTCCATTTGATTATTGTTGTTCCATTTGATTACTGCTGTTCCATTTCCATTTTACTGTTCCATTTTACTTTCCACTGATTTATTTACCTGCCTTTGTTGCTTTGGTGTGAGAGAAGGCCTAAGGCTGTAGTGAGCCTCAGCAAGACGCTGCTTAGCTCCCAGACCTATAAGTCCATGCTCTAATTTCCCTTCTTTAACCAGTTTCTAAAGGGATGGGATATTGCTTCCGTACCCTTGACTGATCAACTGTTTTGTGTGATTCATTTAGTTACAGCTTAGCATCTGTTTTCCTTTGATCTTCTCAACCCTGTACTACTAAGCATTACTCGGACAAATAGCCTCGGATTGAGCTACTTCTTGCAATAACAAAACGTTCCCGGATTGACTTATTAATGTGGGATAATTAGTGGTGTGAGAGACCCTAGTTACAGCTCTACAGGGTGGTTGTGACATTGTCCTTGGTGCTAAATGGATTCTTACACTGGGCCCTACCACAATGGATTTCCAGGAGTTATATATGAGCTTTAAGCAGAACGACCACATTCATACATTGAGGGGACTCCAGGCAGGTGCTCCTACTATCATCAGCTCACATTGAATGGAGAAGGTTTTAAAAAAAGGTCATCATGGAGTAGTCACCCAATTTAATTCCATCCAGGCCATTAAATCCAGTACTCATCATATTCATCTTGGGATGCAAAAAGTATTAGATCACCAACATCAGGTCTTTGACAAACCTAAAGAGCTTCCACCCTCTAGGGGTGAACATGTTCATAACATCCCTTTGGTCCAGGGTTCCCATCCGCCTAATGTCTGCCCATATTGATATCCTTTTTCCCAAAAGAATGAAATTGAAATTATCATCAAGGAACTCCTCGAAACCTGTGTTATCCGTCCCAACATTAGCCCTTATTCATATCCAATGGTCACAGTTCTAAAGAAAGATGAAGAATAGCGCATGTGTCTGACTTTCGGGCCCTTAAAATGCTCACTATCAAGGGCAAATTTCCTATTACAGTTTTTGATGATCTGCTTGATGAATTGCATGGTGCTAAATTCTTTACCAAGCTATACCTCCACTTAGGGTATCACTAGATACGCATGAAGGAAGTAGACATTCTCAAGGCAGCCTTCTGAACTCATGAGGGCCATTATGAATTCCTGGTCATGCCATTTGGTCTCTGTAATGCTCCATCTACTTTTCAAACCCTGATGAACCACCTTTTGAAACCATATCTTTGAAAATTTGTCCTAGTCTTCTTTGATGGCATTCTCATCTACAACATAACCTAGGAAAAACATCTTCGGCATGTGGACCAGATATTGCAACTGCTCCAAGCTCATAAATTATTTGTCAAATTATCCAAGTGCTCCTTTGGCATGGAAGAAGTAGAGTATCTGGGACACATTGTGGGTCATGAAGGAATGAGGGTTGATCAGAAAAAGGTCCAGGCAATGCAATATTGGCTGCAACCAAAAAATTTGAAAATTTTGAGGAGATTCTTGGGTCTCACTGGCTACTATTGCAAATTGTCCTCAATTATGGATGCAGTTCCAGACCCCTCACTAATCTTCTCAAGAAAAATTCATCTCTATATTGATGCAACTCAACAGACCTTCTTGGCTCTCAAACAGGCCATGTGCTCCACTCCCGTATTGGCCTTACCCGACTTCACCAAATATTTTATGATTGAATGTGATGCTTCTTGTACGGGTATTGGCGTTGTATTAATGTAGGAAGGTAGACCATTGACTTTCACTAGTAAAAAACTCAACGACAAACATCTGGGTCAATCTACTTATGAGAAAGAAATGATGGTCATATTACATGCAGTAGACACCTGGAGACCATACTTATTGGGGTGACATTTCCAAATCCACATGGACCATCATAGCCTAAAATATTTTCTAGAGCAACATCTATCATCACCACAACAAAATAAATGGCTTGCCAAAATGTTGGGATATGATTATGAGATAATTTACAAGAAGGGGTGTGACAATGTAGTGGTTGATGCCTTATCGCGCCAATTTGAGGATGAGAGCACCCTTCTATCACTCTCTCTACCCATACCAGATTGGATTGAAGAGGCCCGCAATGAATGGTTCTCCCACCTCTCTTTGTCCCAACTCATTAATAATTTAAGAGAACATCCTAATTCCTCAGTAGACTACTCTTGGAAGGATGATATTCTTCACCACAAGGATAGATTAATGTTATACCTGGCCTCCACCCTCAAAACCCGCATCTTGGACAAGTTGCACTCATCTTTGATTGCAAGACATTCACGCTTTTAGAAGACTTCTGCTTGAGCACGTCGTTATTTCTTTTGGACTGACATGAAGAATGACATTCTTGCTTTTGTAGCTGGATGTGATGTGTGCCAATGCAACAAAGGGGAAACAATCAAGTTACCGGGAACCCTACAACCATTTCCACTCCCTGCTGCTGTCTAAATGAATGTTATCTTGTATTTCATCACTGGTATCCCAAAGTCAGGAAAACAATCAGTAATCATGGTGGTTATTGAAAGACTTTCCAAATATGCTCATTTTTCCTCTCTACCACACCCATTTACCCCGACTTTGGTGGCTCAAGTTTTCTTGAACCAGATCTTCAAATTGCATGGCATGCTGATTTCCATTGTGTTTGACTGAGACCCCACTTTCACCAGCAAATTTTGGTAGGAACATTTCAAGCTAAAGGGCACACAACTCCAACTAAGTATGACCTATCATCCCTAAACCGATGGTCAAACATAAGCAGTTAACAAATGTTTGGAGACTTATCTGAGGTGCTTCACTTCGGACAAGCAACATCAATGGGTAAAGTGGCTACCTTTAAGCTGAATGGTGGTATAATACTAAATATCATGAAGTCAACAAGATGACTCCATATGAGGCAGTGTATGTCCAACTCCCACCTTCACTAGTTTCTTATATCCCTGGATGTTCTAAAGTACAAGCAGTTGATTAACTCCTACAGGACTAGGCCACCATAATAGCTCATATCAAATATAATCTACATCATGCTTAGAATAGAACAAAGCAACAGGTTGACCAACATCATTCTGAGTGATCATTTCAAGAAGGGGATCATGCATTCCTGTGACTCCAACCATATAAGCAAACGTCTCTCAAAGAAAAGGGTTGTCGAAAACTAGCACGAAAATATTATGGGCCTTATTAGATACTTCAGCGCATAGGAGCAGTCTCTTACAAACTGGCCTTGCCACCTGCTTCAAAAATCCATGCGGCCTTCAATATATCGTGCCTCAAGAAAGTGGTGGGGAACAATTGCAGGGTTCAAACAAGTCTAGTCGAATTAGATGAGGAAGACTCATGTTGGCTCTGAATACAACATGTCATCGATACTCTTGAAAGACATCTCCATGACCACACAATCAAGGAAGTCATGATCAAGTGGAAAGACACCTCTCCAAAAGATGCGACTTGGGAATCAACCACTATTCCTCAGTAGTTTCCATAGCTTCAACCTTGAGGAGAAGGCTTATTTTAATGGGGTAGGGTGTGTTAGGGTCCAACCCTAACCGCTTTATTGATGTAATAAGCCCAAGGGGACAAGTGAGAGTCATAGCTAGTTAAATAGTCAATAAATCCTGCATTAATAGTTGTAAGTGGTTGATCCACATTATAGAAAAGGGACCACAATTAGTTGTAAATGGGCCATAGTCAATAAATAAAGTGGTTAACCCATGTTATGCAAGGGACCACAAATAGTTATGGTTTTGGATGTCATGAAGCTATAAATAGTCTTATTTAGTAAGGGAAAGATCATCGAGTCTTATTGAAAATGAGCTTTGCTCTGTTGGAGGTTTCCCCCTCAAAGAGGCAAGTGAACATTGTAATCTTCTTTTGAATAATAAAATATCTTGCAGTTTATCTCATTTCATGTGGTAATTCTGTGTTTTGGGCTATATTTCTTCATATTTCTGGTATTCTAGATTTCTAGTAGGTCAAGAGTATAACAAGAAAATTCCTACATGAAAGAGAGATTGTATCAGTAAAATACATCATCACATAGTTGTATTTAATGAGGACCTATCCACAAGCAAGAAAATGAGAGGTGGCACCTCTAGAGGATAGTTGATCGATCATTAGCCCAACAACAACATGCATGCATTTGCAACAACTCGAAATTAGGTAGGCACAAGTATGCATCATTCTTCACCTCTTTTTTTGAGCATATTATGGTTAAAACCATTGTTTTCAATGCACACGAGAGAAGTTTTTATAGGCTGAAATTGGCTAGTAAAATTGGCCACCCTCGACTAGTAAGACTGCAGTTTACTCAAGCACTCATGCAACATGGAAAACAACAAGAAAAGGAGGATTATAATTACGAGGAGTTGGCCAATGGGCTTGAGAATTTACAGAGGTGGTAGGTCAAGGACAACTCATCCAACACATTGAAGGACTAAGAGATGAGCCAGAACTTCATTTGAACTAAGATGGCATTCCCAAAATGGTAAGAGAGTCCCACTACTTCATTGAAGTTTGAGCTAGATGCTACCAGGGGATGCCTAGGGTGATATAGAAGAGATACAATCTAAGTTTGTAGTTGTTACAGGAGGTGCTACAGGATTGGATACCACTTCTATAGGAGTACCTGATTCACTACAGGAACACAAAAGAGATGCTACATGGATGAATTAATAGGCAAAAAGGATCCTAAACCACCAAGAAATTTCCTCAAACCCCCCATGAACATAAAGGAGTCATCCTCAAAAGAGTAAGTGGCCTCCTCCATCCTCACTTTCCATAAAATTGCATAGAGAATTCTACTTTCTACAGGCATCCTGTAGCAAACCCCTGTGAAAGTAAATTCCTTTGAAAAAATTATTTTCTCACATAAGAAATGCAAGGCAAGAGCAGGGGAATTTTTTCACTAAGTTAGGGGGTACCATTCATCTCCCTCTCTATCCAAAAATCATCAACCACCCTCTGCACCCTAGACTGCTCAAAGAAAAATCTTGGAAATTCCCTTCAAATAATTTAAGGAAGTAGCAGTAGAAGTCATGGGAGGAGGTTTCAATCGAAGAGAGGTACATATCTTGTGAGGGGAGGTTGAGTCTTGTGAATTCCCATCAATTTAGGTTTCTCTATGAGTTAAGGTTCTAGATAGAGTTACCAATTCCAAGTAGGCTTAGTGTTCCACATTTCCTCCTTCAGTCCATCATTGAAATGAGCCAGAGATTGAGGAAAGGAGGCACCATCACATTGCCCATCATGGCCTCATTGTCATGAATGCCTTAAGCCACCTCAATAACCCTGTGTTGTGGACTGAATTTGTAGACTTAGACAGAGAGGCATTCATTGAAACACAATCCCTACCCACAACATGACAAGAAGAGACAGCAAAATGTAGTGTTGGAAGTAGGAAAGAAGAGGAAGTGGAAGAGGAAAAGGAAGGAGAAAAGACAAAGGAAGAAGGAGAAGGAGAACATAAAGCAGAAGAAGAGACCCCTAAAGAGCCCTCAAAATCTCAAAAGATAGAAAAATAGGGGCATTAAATAAGCCTCTCACTAGAAAATAGTGTTACAAGAAGGGAGAAATTTTCTACATGAGAAGACAATGTGCTATAGGGAAGTCCAGTGAGCTGCAAAAGAGCCTGATTTTGAGAAATTTCACCCCCAAGCCTACGATTCAAAAGAAAACATCCAAAGGAAGGGCAAACACATATTTCTCCTTGCCATATGTGAACAAGTAGGCTACAATTTTTTCATCTTTTTTCAATAGTACAACCTATGGGAAACTTCTTATAAAAGTTTGAATAAAAAATGAAATGTGGATGTTTTCTTTTAATTGTGCCTAATTAGAAAGGGAATTGCAATTATTTTTGGAAACAAAGAATTACCTTTCCCACGGCCAAGAAGAAGAAGCAAAAGAAGAAGTTGGGGAAGAAGAGGAAGAGGATGGAGCAAGAGAAGATGTGCCAAAATTCCTTCTGAGGTAGCTTGGAATGTTAAGGAGGCCACCAGGGCCATGGATGAGGCACAATTAAGTCACTACGTTACTCAGAGGATGAACAACACTTTCAGTGGGGACGTATGATGGGCCTCCAAATTAGACATAAAATAAGGCCCATTTGACCATCATTCAGCACATTAAACCTCTCTTTTTGCATTAGATGACATATTTTTAACTTATTAATATGTTCATTATGAAGGCTTAAATATAATTGCGTATTTGTGCCTAATATTATTTATTTTTCTAGAATATTATGAGAATATTAGACAGATTATGAAGACTTGGAGGATGAGATCATCTAGGGATCTTCTCTCTGCTACAGGAGGACCAATATTGGATAATAAATGAATAAGATATTATGAAATTATTGCACAAATTCTAGAGCTCAATTGATTGAGAAAATCTAGGAATGTATTCCTTGTCATTTAATGCAAATTCCTAGTGTTGGGAACTAGATCCACTTTTAGAGAGATTTTGGAGGGGAAAGATGCCTCCTTTCTAGGAGAATGCTTCCTCATCACTTTGTATAAGTACCAATTTGAATTTTAGTATAGGGGCATATATTTCTTAGTCTTCTTGCATTAGGGGAATTTTGAGGTCTAAAATGGGCCTCCTATGAAAAATGTACAACCAAAATAAACTTTATAAGAACCAATAGGATTCAAGATGATGATGTCAGCCATGGGGGATGATTAACCATTTTTGGTGTAAAAAAATGAAAAGATTAAAAAATAATAAAACTACTTTTCCAACTCATATTTTCAACTTATCTCTCGAAGGTTTTACTCAAATTTCGAGTGGGTGTACTCGTTGGATGCAAAATTTAATTCCTCATCCAAGGAGTACCCATGTTGCATACTTTTGATGGACCAGGATACATGTAAAATGAGAAATACATGAAAAAAACGTGATTGCAATCAGATTTTCATGTATTTCTCATTTTTCGTGTAGTAGGGTCCATCGAAAGTATGCAACATGGGTACTCCTTGGATGGGGAATAAAATTTGGCATCCAACAAGTGTTTCTGCTCAAAATTTGAGTTAACCCTTAGGGGGATAAGTTCAAAATACTAGTTGAAAATATAGTTTTTTTTCTTTTTTCCCTCTAGAATTTGATGATTTAATCTAATATTATTTTATTATTTCCACTATTATTTTATAATTTCCTTAGGATTCCCATTTTAGAACTCAAAGTTCCCCTAATGTGGAGAAAACTTTTTCTTTAGCAACTCCACTTTCATTTCTAGCAGGGATGTACTTGGATTGATTCAGATAATGAAGTTTAGTGCCATTTTTAGCTTCTAAAGCTTGGTTTTATCCATAGGACTCTAAGTATCTTTTGGCTTGGCCATTCTAGGACCCTTATATCCCTCTTGTACAATTTTTTATTTCCTTTGAATGTTTTTTCACTTGCATCTCGTATTTTTACATATAGTGTTCATACCTCTTTTGTTGTAGGTTACATTGGTTAAATGATTGAAGTGATTTGTTTTTCAGGTTATTTATAGAGTCACAAGCATGATGCATTCTTATAAAAACTTTGTAAATTCATATTCATCATTGAGCTACTTGGATTGGTTTATTAGTTCACAAATATAGAATTTCTGAAAGTCTCTTGTAGCAAAATAATAATAATTTTATGCTATTTTTTAGAACATGTTAATGAGCTTCATTTGAGTTGATTCCTCTTGTGTTGAGTCATAAAAGAATCCAATTTAATAACATAATTTACCCCATATAATTTTCACTTGATCAGGTCATGCATTTGATAGGTTAACTAGTTCACTAATTCTTGAATTTCCGGTTTTTAGAGTAGTAATTTTATGCTATTTTTAAGCACATGTTAACAGTGGTATTTTTAAGTGATTCCACTTGAAATGGAGTCCTAGGAAATCTTACTCAATAAAAAAAAAATTCCCATTTGATTTTAATTTTATTTTCTTGGGCATTCAGAAAGTTATCTCACTCATGTAACAATCATGTCACTCTTGTAGTAGACCTGTAGCAATTTGTTTTCAAGAACTTCTTTGCCTAGATTCAATTCAAATTCATGGCATAAGTATATGTATAGCCTATGAAGGGTATGATTCCACTTTTGTTGAGATGAGACTTGGTTAGGCCGCCATTTAGCTCTTATATTTCTTACTTTTGAATGTTGATTTTTGTAATTAGTCTGGATTCCTTTTCCACAATTTACTTTATGCAAAGTGTGATTTCCTTTTTGCAAGAGTACTCTAGGAATTTGGTTTCCTACAAAATATAATAGATATCCTTTAAATGTCATTCCTTTCCAATAATATAGATTTGATTTGATTAGTTTTCATTATGCTTTACATGTTTGCAAATAGAATAGATTTCCTTCCTACCATTTAATTTCTAGGTAGAATAGATTTTCTTATTGTTATTTACCTTTTGCAACTTAGGATTGGCTGATTAACTAGATCTTTGTTCATTTGAAGTTGTTTTATTACCATTTTCACTTCCATCAAAGGGAGTCGGACTAGGAAGAGGAAGGTGTCTGTTGCATATACAATGTCGACCCCTCATAAGTTGGTACGAACCCTAGGTTGATAATTTAATTTGATAGCCTCAGGAGTTGCAACATTCTTGTTGCAATACTGAGGCTCTTAAAAAACCTACAACAACAGACTTTTTGAACTACAAAAGTGTGATGGGGACCTAAATTAGGGTTTTCATCCAATATAATGCAAATTTTTTGGAACTTCTAGAAAGGACATGTTTTTGTCTTTGTAGGGGATTATTGCAAAGTGTGAATGGATGATGATTGATCTAGATTCAAGGTCATTTGTTTGCTTGTGACAAAATGACCTATAACACTAATTTACATTCATCAAATTTCCACCACTAGCAAGAGCCCATACTCCTTATAAATGAGATCAGTTGGCCACACCCAACTTGGAGCCACCATTCCTACAATTGAATGATCAACATGCACTTAAATTGAAGCCACGACCTCAATGCACAAATAGTTCTGGAGATATAATGAAACTCTAGACTGAATCACAACTACAAATACAAAATATAACATCAATGAAATTATATTCAACTTCCAATAATCCATTGTCCTGATGAGAGAAAAATTCTCTACACACTCTCTTCAAAACTAGTCTTCAATCCCTACACAAAATCTGAATCACGACTAATATATGATCTCTAAGTTATTCTAAATTTTTGTATAGTCTACTAAAACCATTGATTTCTGAACATTCTCTCCTTATCACAACATGAATACAATCCCTCTCTCACGCCAAAAGAACCAACCTAACAAACACATAAATTCCTCCTATTTGTAATTTTCTGAGATAGTTAAATCAGTAAATGGATCAAGTGATGGAGCACTCAACAAGTCTTTTCACACCATAGAATTTGTTTGGATCAATCTCCCTTGACTTGATCTTGCCACTAACTTCATTTAGTGAGAAATATTTTGAACACTTTTACCACCTTCTAGAAGTTAGTTAACCTTTTTCTGACCTTCTAATAAAAAATGCTGAACAAAACCATAAAAAAACCCCATAAAAATAATTGAAGTGCATGCATATTTAGAAAAATCACTTTGAGGAGGTATATGCTTACTCTTGTGAAGGCAACTTGTGTATGTACACTAGTCTTGTGAAGCAAAGTAGCATATGCCCCTCAAAACTCAACTTCTTCAAGATTTTTGGTAGCTCTTCTTTAGGAGAATGTTTGGGACAACATGACAAAATTCCCCAAGCAATTTGGCACCTTGACACGTCAAGAAAAACTCCATAAAACATACTTATGACTCAGTACAAGGCATAGAATTCATGATTACATTTGGTATATTATGGCACTGTTGATGCCCCGAAAATCGTTGTATCAACATTGGGGGATAACCACCCGGTCCGAACCTTAGTACCGCTCCTTTTCCGTTTGGAATGGTGGCTCCGACTGGGGATAATGGGACCAGTTTCCCAGTAATGGATAAACGGGATGAATGAATGATTGGTTGATTAATCTAATGATAGGTGAATAACTTAATCTATCGGTGAAATAAAAGAAATACTACTAATCCCGGGAACTATTGTATTTTTTAAAGTGTAGCGCTTGATGATCTATGTTTATAAACAGGCATGTAGATGACTCTATTCAATAAACATGGACTTTTATTCATTCAAGAATTACTCTGCTTAAATCGTTAAACAAAAGGATTAGCGCAATATTGCTACACTTTATAGATCATCGATACATATATGATCAAAGGAAGAGCATCCCATAAACATCCAATAGTGGAAGGAATATAGAAATGCTGTTAAAACATATACATATATTCGATAATAGCAAAGGCAATCAAATAACAATTCATATGAAAAGAATGAATTCAAACATAGATAATAGTACCATATGAGCTGCTAAACACTCCCAATATCAATCGCTATTTGAGATTCTTCTTCCAACGCGGAAATACTTTCAAACAAAGACAGTAGTGCACATTTGCATAAAAGCTTCCTTGTCAAAATTAGAATAACTGGTCCAGTTTTATAAAAGAATATGGCTGAAGCACAATAGTGCAACTTCAGTCTTTAAGTCAAGTACAAAACTTTACGACCCTTTCTAAAAACATGAAAGGGTCTATAAATACTTAATTAAGCTAACTATCTATGAAACTGAAATCCTACTTAATTGGTATCAATTAATTTTGATCATAATTTCCTCAGCAATCTGGCAGTCGGCGGCATGACTCATCAAGTAGGTTGTTTGCCTTTGAATCTGAGCTGACTTATCGCAAGCATCGGCTCCACTTCGGGTGGTCTGTTGAGGCGAGAGCTAAGCTGGGCAGCATAGGTGGCATCCTGAATATCGGGGATAATATACCCGATTGCATCTGTAAGGCACTTGAGGGCGGCTCTTTGAGTGTGTGGTTTTACCAAGAAGAACCAATAGGTGTCCCATGTTAAACTGTTAATTCCAGCAATTAATCTCCCCTTTTCCTCTAGATCCGGATAACATGACTGCTCCAATGTTTTCATCGCTGTCAATTTTCCTGGTGTGCATTGGGAAATCATGTTTGACAAGTAGAGAGTGTTATTAACTAATTCAACCAAATTGCTTGAAGTTGATTTGCACCTTGAAACTGCCCTCTCTGCTTTCATTAACTGGGACTGCCATTCTGTAAATAATATATCTTTATGTGACTCTAAAATTCTTGGTAAATTCGTCGCTTGTCCTTGGTCAGTATCTTGCCAGTCAAGAAATGCAGCTATTGTTTCTTCAGCTTGATCCAATTCCGTCCTAGCCTTTTCTACTTTCTCACTTATTGATGCCATTAACTCACATAGTGGCTCTGCCTGGGCGATTTGTTGACATAGAAGTTTGATTTGTGCTATCAGTGCCGTATTTATCTGTAGTGCTTCTACTCTGAATTCAGTTATTTGTGGAACGCCCTTTGTCTTCTCAAGCTTTGCTGATAGTTGAGCAATCTGCTCATCTTTGGTTTTCAGCATTTTCTCATTTGCTGCCTTCAGTTGTGTCAAGGCCTTTGAAAATTCTTTCTGCTTTTGGATTGCGCTGTGGTCAATACTTTGTTTCTCTGCCTGCAATTGTTGAGTTAGTTGATTGTTCACTTGCTATTGTGTCGACAATTGCTGTTCTGCCTGCTCCGCTTTCTGCTTTGCTTCAGTTAGTTATGCCTGTAATAAGAAGATTTCCTGGTCTTTTGTTTTCAATAAAAGACTCACCTCTGATGCCTTGTCTATTGTTGTTGCTGAATAGGCTCCAGCATATTGTGACAGTTTTCTCAGGTCATCAGAGGGGTTAAATTCCTCCTTCCAAACCACATTTCCCGTGACCGTCTGTTCTGGGAAAAGGGAAGGTTGATCAGTCCTTCTTCTCTTCCTCTGTCGTTTTACTACAGCTTTATGCCTTGGGCTGTAGAAGACATCCAAGGGAGGAATCTCTTCTACCTACAAAATAATTTGATTGGAGGGGTCCTTTGGTATTATTTCTACTTCCTTTGAAATGGGTGGGCCGCTGGTTCCACTTTGAACCTGTTGTGAAGTGGTTTCCTGTGTGTCTGCTGCTTTTGAAGTTTCAGTGTTCTTTGCACATTCCAGACTGCTGATAATAGAATCAAATTGCTGCCATTCCTGGAGCAATTTAGGATCAATATGAGTATCCACATTTACTTCAATGTTGGTTTGTTTTTGCTCTTTAGTCTGGGTCTCCTTCCACACTTTCTCCTGCTCTTTAGTCTGAATTTCCTCTTGTGGTTTTTCTTGTTCTTTTGTTGTAACTGGAGGTTCCTTTGACTGTTCCTGTTCAGGCTCGCTTGATGATGTTGTTGGGGTTGTCGCTAACAGATCTAGAGGCAGAGTTTGCAACCTCTGTTCTCTAAGTCTGTTGAATTCAACCAACCCTTCATCTTGATATTTCATTCTGGCAAATGCCTTAACCTACATTATTGACTCGGCTAAGGAGAACAGGTCATCAAACATATCTTCTTTATGATCAAACTTTGCCAATTTGGCCTGTTCAAGTGCATTATAGGCGACTTTGTTGGGATCAAATTGCCTATTAGGGAGAGTTGCTAGAGTTAATGATTTTATCTTTGTAGCTTCTTTCTCTACATGTTTGAAATCATGTAACGTGTAGACACCGCATCTAAAAGGAAAAGAGGGCCAGCCCTGCTTCTTGTTTTTCTTGAGGGTCTGTGTGACTCCCTCGGCAATGATCTGATAAGCTATTTCCCTCGCCAGCAGTTTATCAGGTATGTACAAGGGAAGGACATGAGGTTCGGCTTGGCTACCGAAAACTCTTATATAAGTGAACTTTTCCTCCCCGAACCATCTTCCTACTGATGTTAATTCAATCCCGACTTGGTAGGAAATCTTGGGAGCAGGTTTATCAAAAATAGAATAATGAATGGGTAACATAAAGCCATTGCACACTTGGTATAAATGGTGCTTATAAGAAGATTTCCACAATTTCTGATGGTATATGTGAATAGGCATGGGGTCTTGTGACGTCCACCTCCAGCCAAGCACAGGAAATTCAGAATTAAAACACAAGGTATCTAAAATATAGGCACTGTAGTAGAATGGGAGAATTAACCTTTCAGTAACACGGGTCTTATTCTAAACTCAAGAACAGTTGTTGCTAGTTTATCTGAGAGTATAGTTGCCCAATCCATTATTTCACTGTTACACGCCGCTTCCATCAAGGGAACCATTTCTATAGTGAAATTAGCGGAATCGTGCAACCCCCACAATCTACACATCATTATTCCAGCATAACAATAAGGAGAACATAGGGAATCAACCGAGTACTTACCGGAAGATTCATGTTTGTGTTTTGCCGGATTTTGTCTCCAATCCCGGATGGGTTCGGATTCAATTTCATTCTCTTTTCGGAATTTCTCCAAGAACGCCTTGTTGTACTTCTTCTCTGGCTCAGGAAAATGATACATTTGCCTTAAATCATCAGCCTTGAATGACCCAAAAATTCTCCCGTCTCTGGTGCAGAAGGTTCTGTCCATGATTGGGATTTCCTCAATTGCCCACCGTACTACATCCGTATATGGGAGAATTTGTTCCCGAGCTGCTATTCGATGAAGGAAGGAGTCAGCTAAGTCCTTTAAAGTACCATCAGATTTCCGAGTTGAATCTGCAGAGGCTTGTACTATTGTCACTTCAGGTTCTTCGGCTTCAATCAAATTGTAGGTACTTTGCCAAGTAGTTTTGCCGAGACCAGAACATGTAGTATCAGATATCAATCCTTTCTTTTTATTTGTTGGATCAGCGACGGCTTGTCCTGTGGCTGGCGCAGCGGAAGCAACTATGGTTTTCTTAGACTTCTTCCCCATTTTGTTTGAGTTTTCTGCTTTGGAAGAATTCTGCACAGGCGTGAAAATAAGCGTAACACAGAGAATTGGTAGTGAAAATCGAATATGAGAGAGATATATTGATCAATGCGTGATGAGGGATTAACTTTAAAGTGGCTGCAGATACAATCTATGGGAAGATTTTAGGACTTACAATTACATTAAATGGCCATTTAGAACTTGCCAATCCTTTAAATGCCCATCATATCATTAATCGGCCGAATGATTTGTTTAAGCGTGCCTGGATGTTTTGGCGGTTGAGCGTAGGTAAATTATTGTTCGACAGATCAAGCTTTTAATATGAATTGATCATAATATCCCTCTGTCTTAACGGATTTTTTGAAATTTGCGCTTTTGGCTTTATCGCAATCGGGCGTCGGGGAAAACTTAACTCCTTATATTGATACCTTTTGAAATCCCCGATCGCCGATAGCGATATCGCATCGCATCGGGAGTGTGAGCACTTTTACGGACGCATGGATGGTATATCGCCGATCGCCGATAGCGATATCGCATCGCATCAGGTGTATTATCTGGGGTGCTTTAAAAACATGCATAGCATATCGCCGATCGCTGATAGCGATATCGCGTCGCATCGGAGTGAATTACCTGGGGTGCTTTAAGAACATGCATAGTATATTGCCGATCACCGATAGCGATATCGCATCGGGGAAAATGAATGGGTCGTTAAAGTATGCTTCCTATGTCATTGCGATATGCGATCTTGCGATCGCTTTATCGCAATGATAAAAGATTGATTATTTGTATTATTAAGATCAAAATGGGTTTATCGAAAAGGTTTTCATAATGTTTTTTTCATTTTGTTTTCGGACCTTTTTTGAATAATACAATGTTGATACCAATCAAAACTAAAGGGACCCATTTCATATGATAGTTTTCCTAAATAAATAATGATATGTTATGGGGGGTTGTTGTAGAGCACAACAATTGGCGATTCGCTGGAAGAAACAGTTATCTCTGAAAAGTATGGAAATACTTTAACTTTTTCAGAATAGAGTTCTCATTAAAGGAGAAAATTTAATATAACTAGGTATATATGCATTCTAAATAAAATGAATCTATCTTTGTTAATTTCCTCTCTTGTTTAAAATTAGATACATTCTAAGTTTTAAATTGGCGTTTATTGGTTTATAATGATAAAACAGAGAACCTTTCCAAATCAGCTTTTAGAATTGACTCCTTTGTCATAGGTAGAGCCTCTGCTGCCAGCAAACGTTCATAGTTTTGACAGGGATACCTTTAAACCATATTATTGTCCATTGTCCCATCCATTTAAGAGTGTGATTAACAGAATGAATTCAAAACATGTTTTCACATTTTGTATTTCCTTTCTTTTTCTGTTATTGCTAAGATAAAAAGCCATTGTCCTGGTTTGGTGGCCAGCTATCGACAATGCCATTCACTGGTAGTAATCTAACCGAACAAGCTGGCTCGTGATGAGACCCCTTGTCTTATAATTCTAAGCCATTACCCTATTTTGGTATGCAATATTGGTAATGTCGGTTAAACTATTTCCCTATGATCATGGTAAGCAGGCTTGTAATAAGACCTCTTATCTTTAATATCAGATATTTTAGAATTACACTCTGAGTAACCATAAACTTTGGTGAATGGGATGGACAATTTTCTCCTTAAGAGTAAATGGATGACAAGGTAAGAGTTAAAGATGCTGAAGTTGGATTAGTTTCTGTTCTGATATTGATAACCCTTTTTTGGCCAATCTGAAAACATAAAATGATTTACAATACTTCTAAACTTTGAGAAGGGTTCACAAAAATTGAATTGTGATTTTGGAATGCAATTATACCTAGTTTCCTAGAAATTATCCCTCTTATGTAAGACTTCTATTATTTAAAAGCAAATATCCACACTACTTCTGTGGAGCAACTTTCAAATACAGCAAAGGTCAATGGAAGATACCTTACAACTTTATTTTCTAATGGTCCTACAAACTACAAAACTCTATTAAACTAAAAAGGAGAAGGGGTTACCTCCTCAATTAAAGAATTTCTTTAAGATAAGGCCATTAACAGGGAGAGAATCTCTCAAACCTGATAAATCTTGTAATATGAAGGTCGAATGGCCTATCTTCTCACAGATCTGAAATGGCCCAAGCCACATCTTCTGGAACTTGGTTTGTTTTCCCTTGTCCTCATGGGGTTTGTCCCATTTCAGAACTAAATCACCGACTTGAAATTGTTTTGAACCGGATGAGACTGAATCAAAGGATGACTTGATGATTTGCTGATGTTTTGCATGAATAACCTTGGCTTTTTCCCTTTCCTCTTCTAATTTTAGAATTTGGTCATGTCTAAGTTGAATAGAAGAAGAAGGGCTTTCCTCAATAAATTGAACTAAGGCTAGAGAAGGAAGAACAAGATTTGTTGGTAACATTGCTTCTTTTCCATACACAAGGTTAAACGGAGAAGATCCTATGGAAGCCTTATGTGTTATCCTATCAGCCCATAGTGCGAATATTAAGGATTTGTGCCATGTTTTATGGTTCTGTTCGATAGTTCGCTTAATAATTTTAATCAGATTTTTATTTGTAGACTCTGCTAAACCATTACCCTGAGGATAGTAATTAGCGGAATATTTTAATTTAAATCCTCTTTTAATAGCGAAATCAAACATAGCATTGCCTGAAAAGTAAGATGCATTATCAAAAACAAGAGCATTTGGGACACCAAACCTGGTAATGATGAATTGATCTATAAACTCAATGATTGCCTCAGAATTTGTTGTCTTCAAAGGAATTGCTTCGACCCACTTAGTAAAATAATCGGTAGCAGTAAGGATATACTTATGCTGTTTGGTAGAATGCGGAGTAATTTCCCCAATGATATCCAATCCCCATTGCTCAAATGGTTGTTCAATGTTGACCGGCTGTAAAGGAAAAGCTGATTTTCTTTGTCTTCCACTAGAAGTTTGACAATTTTGGCATTTCCTTACATATTCATGAGCATCTCTAAACAGAGTGGGCCAATAATAGCCAGCATGAATGATTTTATGGGCTGTTGTGTCAGCTCCAAAATGTCCTCCTGCTGGTCCATCGTGTAATTCCTGCAAAACCTTTTGTGCTTCAGGTTTTTCTAGGCATCTTAATAAGATTGAATCATAATTTCGCCTAAAAAGCACATCATCAATAATTGTGAATTTTTTTGCTTTCAATCTAATGGCCCTTTTGTTTTTGTAAGACAGGTTAGGAGGTGCATATCCATTTTTCAAATAAAATATTAAGTCAGCATATTGTGACTCAGAATCAGTAATACTTATCTGGTTGATTTCTTCGGTTTGATCTGTATCACCTGATTCTGGAATGTTGGATGCTCCTGCCAATAACCTGCAAAAACCTTGGCCTCTAACAATCTTTGCTGGTTTAATTTCTAAGTCATATTCTTGAAGTGTTATAACCCAATTTTCCCTTTTTTCACCTACTTCCTTTTGGATCAATAGTTGCATTACTGCAGGAAAAGGAACTATAACTTTTGTGTGGGTTTTTAAGAGGAAGGGTCTGTAATGTTTGACAGCTTTATATACAGCAAAGGCTTGTTTTTCTACTTCGGAGTAATTCAATTCAGCACCCTGAAGATTTGAACTATAAAATTAAATAGGTGCTTCCACATTGTGATCATTGAGCTGCGTGAGTACTGCTGCATAGGACAAGTTGGATGAGATAGTATACAATGTAAAATGATTAGAAAAATTAGGAGTATTTAAGGCTGGGGTATTGATTATTGATTGCTTGATTAAATCAAATGCTTCCTTTTCTGCTGATCCCCACTTAAAGACTGAATTTTTCTTAATCATAGTTTGAAGTGGCAAAATAATTTGAGAAAAATCTACAACAAATCTTTTGACAAAATTGATTTGGCCTAAAAATGACTACATGGATTTTTTATTATGAGGGAAAGGGATTTCAGAGATTTCTTTGATCCGGTCAGGATCAATATAAATGCCATCTTTAGACACAATAAAGCCTAAGAGCTTTCCTTGGTCAAGAGCGAAGAAAGATTTTTTAGGGTTAAGAGAAATACCATATCTATTGCAACGTTGAAAGATTTGATTTAGATCATGCAAATGATTGGACTTTTCCTTAGAAAATAAAGTAATATCGTCTAGATAGACAACTACTGTTCTATTAATCAACCCTTTAAAGGCTATATCCATCGCTCTTTGGAACGTTGCTCCTGCATTAATAAGTCCGAAAGGCATTTTCTGATACGCATATGTTCCCCATTTTGTTCTGAATGTGGTTTTAAGTTGGTGATCAGGATGGACTAGAACTTGGTTATATCCTGAGAAACTGTCTAGAAAGGACATTAACTCAGAGCCTGCTACTGATTGGAGTATCTGCTCCATAGTAGGTAATGGGAAATTATCTTTTAAGCTCGCCTTGTTCAAATTTCTGAAATCAATACAAATCCTAATGTCGCCATTTTTCTTTCTTACTGGCACCATATTGGAGACCCAGTTTGAGTGCCGAACGGGAAAAATAATCTTAGCTTTCAAGATTTTGTTAAGTTCAGATTTTATTTGACTCTCTAAGTTCGGATGTATTTTCCTCAACTTCTGCTGAATTGGTTTCTGATCGGGAAGCATTGAAATGGTATGTTGGATGATGGATGTATCATATGTCTTTAAATCATCATACTTCCAAGCAAAAACCTGTTTATTTTTCCTTAACAGTCTAATGAATGCCTCCTTTTCTTCCAAGGAAAGTCCTAATCCTAAATTAATGTTTTGAGGAGTTTGCTCAGTGCCAAGATTTATCAATTCAAACCTTAGGGTAGAACTTTGGAGCTTTGCATTAGTCACAGGTTTAAACCTGTCTTTAATATCATAAAGATCTTCAAGTTTTACCACAGGCTTAGGGATTGAATTTTCCTCAGGTTTACCTCTTATTTGAAGGTCATGCTCGTTTTCCTCGATGATTTGATCATCATAGGACTTTTCGGAAGTTAAGAACTGTAAAATGTCTTCATCATGGTTGAATACTCTCCAATTAGTGACATTGTCAGGAATTGATGGCCTAAAAAGCAATTCTACTGAAAATCTATCTGGGCTGTAGTCTTCGGAAGGTAGGAGCTTGGAGGCAACATTGGCTAGCAGGTCAGCTGCCGAATTTTGAGACCTGGGAATAGAAGAAATATTGAATGCCAAAAAGTGGGCGGTAAGTTCCTGTGTCAGCGATTGATAATGCTTGAGATGGGTGGAAAGACAATGAATTGTATTCCTTACCTGTTTGATAATAATTTCAGAATCTCCGAACACTTTCAAATATTGGACCTTGAGGCCGATGGCTTTATATAGTCCTTGGACTAAGGCTTCATACTCTGCTGTGTTATTTGTGCATTCAAATTCTAACCTACAGGACAGCATTGTTTTTTCCCCTTGTGGGCTAATCAAAATACATCTTGTTCCTGAGCCCTCACTAGATTTGGGCCCATCGAAATATAACGACCAAAATAAAGAAGTATTAACAATTTTATTTACAGTTTTCTCAGTACCATTGAAACATCTTGACCTATCTGTTTGTGAAAAATTTTCAATCTGAGATGTAAAATGGTTTACTGAGAAAGGGGATGGCTGGGCAGCGAAGTTGCCAAAGAATGATTCTGATGAATAATTCCCCAAAATGTTGTTATTAAATGCTATTGGCTGGTTTTCTTGCTCAAACTCAGTGACTGTATGGGTCATATGCTTTTCTCGATCGATCCTTATTTGATTTGGCTTCCCCTTATAGGGAAGCCACATATGTGACCAATCAGTAGAAATATACCCATGTAGTTTCTCAGACCAATCCCTACTCAAGATTAAATCATAAAATTCAGGTATATCGGCTATTAGGATATCAATCCTTTGTACTATTCTAGGATCAGCAGATAACCTGATAGTTACGGAATTAATCTCTCCCAAAACCTGTACTTTGGTCCTGTCCAGCTGTACAATATGAATAGCAGACTTCTGGGGTTCAATGTTCAGTTTGGAACAAAATGAAGCTGGCATTATGTTAGAAGATGCCCCTGAGTCAATCAAACAGTTGTGCAGGTTTCTATTGTAGATCTCATAGGTTAGAAGGAAAGGTGGAGTATGAGAGTTTGATCTATCTCCTATTAGGACTGCATCAGTAGCTTCAACCATACCAGAAGGTGGTTGACCTGCATCGTTAGCAGCTTTAGCACTGGGAAGAGGTGAAGTGGGAACAACATTTAATTCTTTGAGAAGCAATTTTTGCTGATGTTTTAATTTGCTAAGTTCAAACATGGTAATGTTTGCCTTAGTTTTCTTCATATCATCAACAATATTGTAATCCATTGAATCAGATACTACCAACGTTTTAGATGTTAGAGGAGTGTTTGAGGTTGAAGGTTGGTTTTGAGGACCTGCTGCAGGTGGCTTCTTTGTAGATACTTTTTCCTTTGTTGTAGCAGCACCCGCACTCCTTTTCTTTGAAGTTGCCTGAACAGGTTCGGAGGTACTTTTACTCCTAGTGGTGACAGGAAACGCTTCTTCTTCATTATCTGTATCGGAGTTAGGCAGTATGAAATCCCACATTCCATGACATTCAACAACTTCCTCTTCTTCATCAGTAGGTGTAACTGTTTCTTCTTCTCCTTCCTCAAGATCTGAATCTGCATTTGATATAACATTTGGTGGTTTAGATTCATTTTTCTTAAAATTTCTAAAGGGTCTTTTGGTTGAGGTTTCGGCTACCTGTTTTTTGATTTCAACCATTTCGTTTGACAAAGTCTTGAGGACCTTTTGCAGACCCTCCATGTCATATGGATCTTTTGGGGTTTTCTTCTTTGAATCATCTTTAAAAGAAACCTTTTTGGCTTTTCTGTCTTCTAGAGCAACTTTCTTTTCTAGAGCATTAATGCGTTTCTCCACAGCAAGTGCTTCTTTCATATTTTCAGCTAAAGTAGGTTCCCCAGCCCTGTCCACAAAAATAGCTATATTGGCAGGTAGGGCGGTTATATACCATTCGCTTCGGATTTTCTCACTTGGTTTGGAGGCCGTTGGGATTTTATTCAAGAGTTTATTGAATCAGGCGTTAAATTCCTTAATCGGTTCCCTATGCTCTATCCTAAGATTGGAGAGATCGTTTATTAGTGTAGCCAAAGACCTATCATCTCCATACTTATTAAGAAACTGCTCTTGGCAAGTGTTCCAACTGGTAATGGAACCAGAGGGTAAAGAAAAATACCAGGATCCTACTGATCCTTGCAAGGTATAAGGGAAAAGTCTAACAACAACATCTTGTTCTATTACTCCTTTCAAGTTGACTGCCAACATGAAGTTATTAATATGTTCCTCAGCTTGGGTCCCATCATCTGGGTTAAACTTGGGTAGCCATTTTTCAGGAGCATCAGGTAATGCATGCAATGGTGCAGGCATGTTGACTGCTCCTGGCCTGGTCCATGGATCTGCCATTATAGCAGCAGTAGTAGATGATACTACTGTTGAAATTCCAAATGTCTGGGAAGGAAATGATATTGCAGAGTGAGCAGGCTGGGATGTTAAAGTTCCTAATCCCTGATGAACAACAATATGTAATGGGGGAGTGGATGGTTGACTTCGCATAGGGGAAAGTGAGATGGAGGATGTGGATGAAAGCTCTTCACTGTCAGATCCTTCAGTATATTTCTTCGCCTTTTTCCTTTTGGGTAAAGGGAACTTAGTGGGTTCAATACCGAGCTTTTCGCTCTGAAGTTTGGTGAGAGGATGAGATAAATTGAACTGCGAAGCCGCACTGCTTTGTGATACCTCAGATTTCTGTGGTGAAATCGAGAAGCTCTAAAGTTTTTGGATAAGAGACTGGACTTCAAGGGATTCGAGACTTAATTGTTCTAGAGTATGATGGGTTTGAGCAGTGGTAGTTGATTCCTCTTCTTCTTGTTTGGATACTGGAGAACCAGCATGCAATTGGGAAGTATGAGGTGATACGGAGGGAGAATTACTCTTAGAATGGCCTGTAAATTTGGGTTTGCTTGCCATTCACAGTTGGGCCCTCCTTCTAGCGCCAAAAATGTTGATGCCCCGAAAATCGTTGTATCAACATTGGGGGATAACCACCCGGTCCAGACCTTAGTACAACTCCTTTTCCGTTTGGAATGGTGGCTCCGACTGGGGATAATGGGACCAGTTTCCCAGTAATGGATAAACGGGATGAATGAATGATTGGTTGATTAATCTAATGATAGGCGAATAACTTAATCTATCGACGAAATAAAAGAAATACTACTAATCCTGGGAACTATTGTATTTTTTAAAGTGTAGCGCTTGATGATCTATGTTTATAAACAGGCATGTAGATGACTCTATTCAATAAACATGGACTTATTCAAGAATTACTCTGCTTAAATCGTTAAACAAAAGGATTAGCGCAATATTGCTACACTTTATATATCATCGATACATATATGATCAAAGGAAGAGCATCCCATAAACATCCAATAGTGGAAGGAATAGAGAAATGTTGTTAAAACATATACATATATTCGATAATAGCAAAGGCAATCAAATAACAATTCATATGAAAAGAATGAATTCAGACATAGATAATAGTACCATATGAGCTTCTAAACACTCCCAATATCAATCGCTATTTGAGATTCTTCTTCCAACGCAGAAATACTTTCAAACAAAGACAGTAGTGCACATTTGCATAAAAGCTTCCTTGTCAAAATTAGAATAACTGGTCCAGTTTTATAAAAGAATATGGCTGAAGCACAATAGTGCAACTTCAGTCCTTAAGTCAAGTACAAAAATTTACGACCCTTTCTAAAAACATGAAAGGGTCTATAAATACTTAATTAAGCTAACTATCTATGAAACTGAAATCCTACATAATTGGTATATATTAATTTTGATCATAATTTCCTCAGCAATCTGGCAGTCGGCGGCATGACTCATCAAGTAGGCTGTTTGCCTTTGAATCTGAGCTGACTTATCGCAAGCATCGGCTCCACTTCGGGTGGTCTGTTGAGGCGAGAGCTAAGCTGGGCAACATAGGTGGCATCCTGAATATCGGGGATAATATACCCGATTGCATCTGTAAGGCACTTGAGGGCGGCTCTTTGAGTGTGTGGTTTTACCAAGAAGAACCAATAGGTGTCCCATGTTAAACTTTTAATTCCAGCAATTAATCTCCCCTTTTCCTCTAGATCCGGATAACATGACTGCTCCAATGTTTTCATCGCTGTCAATTTTCCTGGTGTGCATTGGGAAATCATGTTTGACAAGTAGAGAGTGTTATTAACTAATTCAACCAAATTGCTTGAAGTTGATTTGCACCTTGAAACTGCCCTCTCTGCTTTCATTAACTGGGACTGCCATTCTGTAAATAATATATCTTTATGTGACTCTAAAATTCTTGGTAAATTCGCCGCTTGTCCTTGGTCAATATCTTGCCAGTCAAGAAATGCAGCTATTGTTTCTTCAGCTTGATCCAATTCCGTCCTAGCCTTTTCTACTTTCTCACTTATTGATGTCGTTAACTCACATAGTGGCTCTGCCTGGGCGATTTGTTGACATAGAAGTTTGATTTGTGCCATCAGTGCCGTATTTATCTGTAGTGCTTCTACTCTGAATTCAGTTATTTGTGGAATGCCCTTTGTCTTCTCAAGCTTTGCTGATAGTTGAGCAATCTGCTCATCTTTGGTTTTCAGCATTTTTTCATTTGCTGCCTTCAGTTGTGACAAGGCCTCTGACAATTCTTTCTGCTTTTGGATTGCGATGTGGTCAAACCTTTGTTTCTCTGCCTGCAATTGTTGAGTTAGTTGATTGTTCACTTGTTGTTGTGTCGACAATTGTTGTTCTGCCTGCTCTGCTTTCTGCTTTGCTTCAGTTAGCTGTGCCTGTAATAAGAAGATTTCCTGGTCTTTTGTTTTCAATAAAAGACTCACCTCTGATGCCTTGTCTATTGTTGCTGCTAAATAGGCTCCAGCATATTGTGACAGTTTTGTCAGGTCATCAGAGGGGTCAAATTCCTCCTTCCAAACCACATTGCCCGTGACCGTCTGTTCTGGGAAAAGGGAAGGTTGATCAGTCCTTCTTCTCTTCCTCTGTCGTTTTACTACAGCTTTATGCCTTGGACTGTAGAAGACATCCAAGGGAGAAATCTCTTCTACCTGCAAAATAATTTGATCGGAGGGGTCCTTTGGTATTATTTCTACTTCCTTTGAAATGGGTGGGCCGCTGGTTCCACTTTGAACCTGTTGTGAAGTGGTTTCCTGTGTGTCTGCTGCTTTCGAAGTTTCAGTGTTCTTTGAACATTCTAGACTGCTGATAATAGAATCAAATTGCTGCCATTCCTGGAGCAATTTAGGATCAATATGAGTATCCACATTTACTTCAATGTTGGTCTGTTTTTTCTCTTTAGTCTGGGTCTCCTCCCGCACTTTCTCCTGCTCTTTAGTCTGAATTTCCTCTTGTGGTTTTTCTTGTTCTTTTGTTGTAACCAGAGGTTCCTTTGACTGTTCCTGTTTAGGCTCGCTTGATGATGTTGTTGGGGTTGTCGCTAACAGATCTAGAGGCAGAGTTTGCAACCTCTGTTCTCTAAGTCTGTTGAATTCAACCAACCCTTCATCTTGATATTTCATTCTGGAAAATGCCTTAACCTGCATTATTGACTCGGCTGAGGAGAACAGGTCATCGAACATATCTTCTTTATGATCAAACTTTGCCAATTTGGCATGTTCAAGTGCATTATAGGCGACTTTGTTGGGATCAAATTGCCTATTAGGGAGAGTTGCTAGAGTTAATGATTTTATCTTTGTAGCTTCTTTCTCTACATGTTTGAAATCATGCAACGTGTAGACACCACATCTAAAAGGAAAAGAGGGCCAGCCCTGCTTCTTGTTTTTCTTGAGGGTCTGTGTGACTCCCTCGGCAATGATCTGATAAGCTATTTCGTTCGCCAGCAGTTTATCAGGTATGTACAAGGGAAGGACATGAGGTTCGGCTTGGCTACCGAAAACTCTTATATAAGTGAACTTTTCCTCCCCGAACCATCTTCCTACTGATGTTAAGTCAATCCCGGCTTGGTAGGAAATCTTGGGAGCAGGTTTATCAAAAATAGAATAATGAATGGGTAACATAAAGCCATTGCACACTTGGTATAAATGGTGCTTATAAGAAGATTTCCACAATTTCTGATGGTATATGTGAATAGGCATGGGGTCTTGTGACGTCCACCTCCAGCCGAGAACAGGAAATTCAGAATTAAAACACAAGGTATCTAAAATATAGGCACTGTAGTAGAATGGGGGAATTAACCTTTCAGTAACACGGGTCTTATTTCTAAACACAAGAACAGTTGTTGGTAGTTTATCTGAGAGTATAGTTGCCCAATCCATTATTTCACTGTTACACGCCGCTTCCATCAATGGAACCATTTCTATAGTGAAATTAGCATAATCGTGCAACCCCCACAATCTACACATCATTATTCCGGCATAACAATAAGGAGAACATAGGGAATCAACCGAGTACTTACCGGAAGATTCATGTTTGTGTTTTGCCAGATTTTGTCTCCAATCCCGGATGGGTTCGGATTCAATTTCATTCTCTTTTCGGAATTTCTCCAAGAACGCCTTGTTGTACTTCTTCTCGGGCTCAGGCAAATGATACATTTGCCTTAAATCATCAGCCTTGAATGACCCAAAAATTCTCTCGTCTCTGGTGCAGAAGGTTCTGTCCATGATTGGGATTTCCTCAATTGCCCACCGTACTACATCCGTATATGGGAGAATTTGTTCCCGAGCTGCCATTCGATGAAGGAAGGAGTCAGCTAAGTCCTTTAAAGTACCATCAGATTTCCGAGTTGAATCTGCAGAGGCTTGTACTGTTGTCACTTCAGATTCTTCGACTTCAATCAAATTGTAGGTACTTTGCCAAGTAGTTTTGCCGAGACCAGAACATGTAGTATCAGATATCAATCCTTTCTTTTTATTTGTTGGATCAGCGACGACTTGTCCTGTGGCTGGCGCAGTGGAAGCGACTGTGGTTTTCTTAGACTTCTTCCCCATTTTGTTTGAGTTTTTTGCTTTGGAAGAATTCTGCACAGGCGTGAAAATAAGCGTAACACAGAGAATTGGTAGTGAAAATCGAATATGAGAGAGATATATTGATCAATGCGTGATGAGGGATTAACTTTAAAGTGGCTGCGGATACAATCTATGGGAAGATTTTAGGACTTACAATTACATTAAATGGTCGTTTAGAACCTGCCAATCCTTTAAATGCCCATCATATCATTAATCGGCCGAATGATTTGTTTAAGCGTGCCTGGATGTTTTGGCGGTTGAGCGCAGGTAAATCATTGTTCGACAGATCAAGCTTTTAATATGAATTGATCATAATATCCCTCTGTCTTAATGGCTTTTTTGAAATTTGCACTTTTGGCTTTATCGCAATCGGGCGTCGGGGAAAACTTAACTCCTTATATTGATACCTTTTGAAATCCCCGATCGCCGATAGCGATATCGCATCGCATCGGGAGTGTGAGCACTTTTACGGACGCATGGATGGTATATCGCCGATCGCCGATAGCGATATCGCGTCGCATCGGGTGTATTATCTGGGGTGCTTTAAAAACATGCATAGCATATCGCCGATCGCCGATAGCGATATCGCGTCGCATCGGAGTGAATTACCTGGGGTGCTTTAAGAACATGCATAGTATATTGTCGATCACCGATAGCGATATCGCATCGGGGGAAATGAATGGGCCGTTAAAGTATGCTTCCTATGTCATTGTGATATGCGATCTTGCGATCGCTTTATCGCAATGATAAAAGATTGATTATTTGTATTATTAAGATCAAAATGGGTTTATCGAAAAGGTTTTCATAATGTTTTTTTCATTTTGTTTTCGGACCTTTTTTTAATAATACAATGTTGATACCAATCAAAACTAAAGGGACCCATTTCATATGATAGTTTTCCTAAATAAATAATGATATGTTATGGGGGGTTGTTGTAGAGCACAACAGGCACACATGAAATGACATCAAACTTGTACCATAGCTTCAGGAGTGAGCTTGATACAACATGGAAACTTTCCACAGACAATTTGACATCATGAAAACCTTCTAAAAGACATATACGAGACCAATACATGACATAATACTCGTGGATACCTGACATACATCATGTGACATCAATGACAACACAAACATGCCAACAAGCCCCCCCTTTTCCAATGATGTCAACCTGAAACTTCCCTCTATTATGCCAACAAGCTATGCCTTTGCTGATGATGTCAACCTGAAACTTCCCTCTCTGAAGTTAACTTCTAAATATGAGCACAAACAAAAAATATATCCCCTTTTGACATCAATGGCAAGGGGCTTTACATGGAAAGATAAGATACTTAGAGAAAATGAGATACATGGCCATTGTTTACATACTCCCCCTGAGGGGTTGCACCATACACTCCCCTTGAGTTGTTGAACACTCTCCCCCTGCATACATGAGAAGCTATACATCTTGAAGAATGAGAAAGAAGAAGCAAGCAAAACAATTCATAATGCAATGAGATACACATGGCTAAACAACCACCACCAACTCTCCACACTTTTGCAGTTGATATTTTCTTTTGAGCTAGCCTTGAAATGGTAGATAACTCCATTAAAAAATCCTCAATGCCTCCAAAAGGGCACCACACCCATATGCTCACTAAGATATTCAAAATTCTCCCTTGGAAGTGGCTTAGTGAATATGTCTGCAATTTGTTCATTTGTGGCCACATACTCCAACCTTACAACCTTATTGACCACTTGATCTCTTAGAAAATGATAGTTTATTCGTATGTGCTTGGTCTTGGAGTGAAGGAATTAGAGTGCATAACTTGAAAAAAAGTTTACACCTCAAAAATTTGATCCCTTTTGGCACTCTATAGATCCATGGTTAAGATGGATCTATACTAGTTAGACACACACACACACCCGTGTAATATTTCATTAAATTGTATTTTTCAATGCATAAATGAACTCAAACTCTTAAAATTTCCCTATATTAAACAAATCCAAGGAAATTGGATGGTGTACACTACATAGATTAAACTTGCAATTCCAACAAAAATTTGATAGATTTCAAATAAAATTGAATGAAAAATATATCTAAAAAGGGACTAGAATGTAAAATAGTGAGACTACCTGAAATGTTTTAACCATAAACTCCAATTTCTTTATATAATATATACATAATTTTTTTGAATCATATATAATATATACATAGTTGACGTTGAAATATTTTATTTAACATGGACATTGAATTATTTTATTTATGTACTACATTGTCCATATTAAAGTATTTTTGTAATTATTAATATATTTTTAAATACACGTCAATATTGTTGAAAATATTTTTTATTGAATTCAAAGGTTGTCCAAACGAAAGAAAAAGTTACAATCATATAACATATTTTGAGACCTTTTCAATGATACATGGAACACCTTCTGGAAATATTGTTTTGGGAATTTTGATGCCCCATTTGAATACCCTATATCTAATTTCATTTTTAATCCAGTTACTAGCTCAAATGGGAGCATAATATATATGTTTGGAAAGCTTATTCTAAGACCTTTCTAACATAATATGGCACTCCTTCTAATTCCTTACGGTTGAGAAGCAATGTTTTTTTGAATATTCATTATACATTCTACCATTCATCCTAGCTAGTGGATAAGTCATCCCAGTGAGTGGATAAGTTAACTCTAACCTAGTGTCCAAAGCACTATAAATAAGATATGAGGAGGATATTTTTAACCACTCGCTCAAGCAAATTGGTTTTATTCCAAGGAAGCAAAGGAGTAGATATGAGATTCATACCCCATGAACTAAGGGGAAATGATTTGAAGATGGGTTATAGATGAGTTGGAGGAAATTTTGTGGGATATATTTTTCTCCCCACCTACGCTCTAAAAAGGGTTTTAGGCATGTTTTTGGGAAGGTTTTTGGTTCTGGTTTGAAGGAGGAAAATTTATTGTGTGGAGTAAGCCATCTTTTGGTCTAATATAGAGGCCAAGTTTAAGCCCTATGGTAGACTGAGTTTCAACCATGATGGAGATCGAGTTGCATCCCCGCTAGAAACTAAGTTTCAACCTTGTTGGGGACCAAATTTCAGCCATGTTGGAGGATGAGTTTCTACCCTATTGAAGGCTATGTTATAGACCTCTTTGAGGCTGATTTTCTATCTTGTCGAAGGCTAAGTTATAGATCTATTAGAGGTTGAGTCATATCCCTAGTTATAGGATGATTTATAGACCCATTGAAGGCCAAGCCTTGGCTAGAGGCAAAGTTCTATACTGAGTTGTGTACAAGCTGCCAAGAGGATAAACTTTCTTTGAACAAATTCCAAGTCTAGATGTTCTCTCTTAAACAATTATAAGTTGGTGCTTACTAAATATTGGTGTCCTCATCTTATGAACATGTTGGAGCTTTCAAGTTTTGTAAGTTGGTGCTTATAAAGGGTTGGTGTCCTCACAAGTGGTTGTAATAAATTGGAGATTGTTTAAAAATAATTCATGTGTTTCTTATTCAAGTTTGGAGGCACTTTAATCTATGTATTCATGCATTGTGTTGATAGTTGATTATGTGAGGAGATTTTAGATTGAATATTAATTGCTAAAAGTAACAAAATATTAATTCAAACCACCCCCCTACCCCCACCTCAGTATTTCTAACAAATATTACTTAACCTTGCATATTGAAATATTTTATGTATGACTTGTTAGCTATGCCATATCACATTAATTTTCTAAAGTTGGAGGCACACTTGGTCCGTGGCTGTGCTCGAAGAAGGCCTGAAATGGTTATCCTCGCCCTTCTCCTTTACCTCTTTCACTCCCCATTCACCTCCATTTCCTACACCCTTTGTTAAAAAACATATACGCTTCGTTGTTCCTAAGCCCTGAACGCTTAATCCCATACCCCATAACCCTGCGCACATACCACCATGCGCCCTCGCAGACCTTTCTACCACAGCCTTGGACGTTGTCCTCTATCGCCCCTGATCCAACGTTTCCCTGTCAACTCTGAAGAAAACCCGTGTGATTTAATCCCCACCATCTGATCATCTCTGCTACGGTCGGACGGTGTTCGCTCTTCCCGCGCCCGCGAAGTGACAGCCTGTTAACGCGCGACGGAGAGCGGTTTCCGCTGCCATGCGTCACACCCAGAGTGGTGTCACGCGCCCTTGTACGTTTACCGCCCAACCCCAACGTCAGTGCGAGCAATACCACTTACCGCCCGTCCTCCATCCCCGCCCGTTAACCCCCACACGTCTCCTCCGCCCGATGACTGTTGGATCTGCCCACCCGAGATCCAACAACCCACGTTTCTCCGCCTCCATACCTCCCGATACCCTCCGCCGAGTGATCCCTATTGTCTATCCACGTGATCTGACAGCTGATCTCGTTCCTCCATCCATTTTTTCCACCTGCTACGTTGTCCGCGTCTCTTAACTGCTCCGTGCACCTGAAGGACTAAGATAACTAGTTTTCGGTACTATTTGCATTTGTTCCTCAATGACCGCATTCAACACACAGTGTGGCCGAGGAGGAAAAGGACAGAGCCCGAGCAGGTGAATGCATTTAACAGTTATGGAATTCTATCCTATACGACACTCCACCTGCCCGCGAGGACAGCAGAGCATCTGAGGAGATCAGGTTTATTCACTGAAGCAAGTAAACACGCCAAAGACTCCATCAAGTAGTTAAAGTGGTTGGTGGTCAATTATGACCCCTGCATACTTAGAATGACCGAGTGCCTTTGTAATGAAACTCTATATATACCCAAAAACAAGATGTAATCAGGGTTGATGGTTGTTGTTTTGATGTAAGGTTCAACTTCTAGAGACTATAACTGCCTTGATACTTGTAGCGTCTCATCTTCATTTTCAGCTAATACAAGCTTCTTTTGTTGTTAATTGCTCATTTTCCATTTCTATTATGTTCCAGGATGTGCCTGATATGCATTTTTCCTGAACTCTTGATGTTTAGCATTAGAGGAGCTGTCATCCTACCTCTGTGTTTAAATCTTGCATGTTTCAGTGAATGTGTTAATCAGGTTTATTTTCACTTAGTGACAAAGAGCTGTCATCCTATCTGTACACTAGGGAATTATATTTGCAGGCCTCTTTACTGGATGCAACCGGCCATCACAAGGTCTTGTGCATCTGCTGGTGTGGTCAGTATTCTCCTTATTCACCCAATCTATGAACTGTGAGTAATTGGTGGTCTAAAGCCTTGTAGTCTAGGGGTGTTCACGCATGTCTGGAGTTAAGCATAGCAGAAGTGGTTATCTAGCTTGAACAAGCATCATTCCTTCCGTTCATCCATTTCCAACATTAAGTTGAGTTTGTAATGTTCCCGAGCATCTCCGAGCTACAACCTAGGAGAGTTTCTTGGGGTGATAACATTAATTGGCGTCGTTGCCGGGGAGAGGAGATTGAAGCTCAACTTCCCTGGGAGAACGACACAGATCTAGCTTTGATGATAGACAAAGTCTGGACACATTTCTGGTTGTAATCATCTATCTGGCGACTCTACTAGAGGACCAACCTAGTGGCGACTCCACATTACAGTTCCGGCTCAGTTTGTGAGGCATACCCGGAGAAATCCTCAGAAGTCACCGGCTGACCCAATGCCTGACCCTGAGAAGATTTCTAAGCAAAGGAAAACATCGCAGAAAGGAGCATCAGGATCAGGTAAGCCTAAGAAATCTTATGTATCTCTGCAAAAGAAGATTATAGCTAAGGATATACGGTTTGAAGATTTAGAGCCTAGCATTGTTAGTAAAGAAATACCTTCAGAGAATCATAAAGCTCCTTGTTCAGTGAGTTCCCCTTTGGATCTCAATCCAAAGAAAGCCTCCCATATAGTCCATCATATTCCTTTATGTCTATCATCTATTTCATTACTTCCTACCATTCAATCTGCCAGTATCCTTCCACCTATCCCAGTCATGGCAGGTCAGCAAGCTCCCACAAAGATGGAAAGAATCATAGCTGCTAGGTATGGACCCCTGGTCTTGCCTGTTCCTTTGAATGCCATGCCTGCAAGAGAATATCAGAAATATATGCCCAAATTCACTGGTATAGAGGGAGTAACAGCTGAAGAGCACCTTGAATCTTTTTATAGCTATGCTGATAACCTAGATATCAGTGAAGATGATGTGTGGATGAGAGTGTTTGTTTAGAGCCTTGATGGAGAGGCTAGAAAGTGGTTTAGAGAATTGCCCCATAGGTCCATAGCAGACATTGAAGCATTGTATGATGCATTCCTGAAGCAATGGGGGGATAGGAAATATCTACTCTATTACCATACAGAGTTTGGAAACCCAAAGAGGGAGAATGGGGAATCACTGCCTGATTTTAATAAGAGATTTAACCGTATGTATAGTAAGATACCAACTGAATTAAAGCCTACCCCCACCTTTGCCAAACTCACTTATGCCAATGCTTTTGACTCTGATTTCTGCCTGCTTTTGAGAGAAAGAAGATGTGCCACTCTAGCTGAAATGCAGGATGCAGCTCTAGAGGTAGAATCTAATATCATGGCTACAGAAAAGCTCAAAAGTCATGCTGATAGAAGAAGGCAGAGAGGTGAGGCTTCTTCTTCTTCTACTTCATCTTCAGAACCCAAATTGGATAAGATGACTAAAATGATAGAGTCATTGGCTGTTGAGGTATCTAAGCTGAAGGTTGAGCAGAGCTCTGGAAAAGCAAGGCTTCCAAACACATTTGCTCCAAGAAATCCAAATCCTTTCAAAAGAGCAAATGAACAGTTGCAGATCATTCAGAGGGGTAAAGAAGCAAATTAACAGCAAAGAGTGAAGGCTCCCTTCCAGAACTTAGTCATGGAAGAGGAGAAAGTCGAAGAAGAGGATGACATTCATTGCATGGAAGATAAAGGCAGTGTTGCCTTTTTGACATTGTCCGCCTATGAAGAATCATTACTCCAAGACCAAATCAGCCAAGAATGGGACAGAGAGGTTGTTCTGCAGACTAGTGAACAGTAAAGATATAATCTAAGGTCAAAAGAAAACAATGTCAAGGAGAACCCTACCCAAAGGCTGTTGTCCAGATAGAGCAACAGAATATCAAACAGAAGAAGCCAGCAACTGATCCAGTCATCCTCAAAGCACCAGCTCAAGAGGTAAGAGGTCCTGATAAGTCCCCTTCCCCTTTCAGCTTTGAATCAGAAGTCCAGAAGTTAAAAATATCTGTGCCTCTGTTAGAACTTGTAAAGAGTGAAGTTTTTAGAAAGCCTATCCTTGATGCTCTTGAGTTGAAAGCCTCACAAACCCCCACTGACTACATCAATTTGTAAGATGATAAGCATGCAGTTGTGCTTAGCCCCATGATCGAACCTACTGATTATAATTCTCCATCATTTTATGTCTCCTTGACCATTCATGACAAAATCCTCCACAATTGCCTGTTGGACACAGAGGCCAGCCACAATTTGATGCCTAAAGCTGTCATGGAAGAGTTAGGCCTTGATATCACCAGACCTTATCATGATTTATTCTAATTTGATTCAAGAAAGGTAAAATTCCTAGGATTAATCAAAGACCTGGCCATTACCCTAACTTAGTTTCCCATGAAGAGCATGATGATGGATATTGTGGTAGCAGATGTCCCTCCCAAGTTTGGCATGCTGTTGTCCAGAGGGTGGATTAAGAGATTAGGTGGGACACTACAAAATGATTTATCTTATGCCACTGTCCCAGTCTTTGGAGGGGAAAGCAGGAGATTGTACAGAGAAGCACAACTGGCCTACATCATCAGTGATGAGAGGAATCCTTCTAATCATCCCATATATGTTGTGGACACTGACTTTGGAGCTTGTATTCTCCAAATTGAAGAATCCCATAAGGCCTCAATGCAAATCAAGAAACCAGTGAATCAAGCCGAGGGAGAGCAAGGAAGTCAGGTTTGGGAAATGTTCTTTGATGGAGCATGTTCTAGGGAGACCGCAGGAGCAGGGGTGGTGCTGATATCTCCAGAACAAGAAAGCACACATTTGTCTTTTAAGCTGGCTTTCCAAGTTACCAACAATATAGCAGAGTATGAGGCTCTAATATTGGGTCTCAATGAAGCTAAAGACAGAGGAATCAGGAGCATAAAGGTGTTTGGAGATGCTGATTTTATCATTCAACAAGTGAATAAAACATTGCAAGCAAAGCACCCAAGGCTGAAAGCATACAGAGATGAGGTATGGAGACTTAAAGATTCGTTTGATAATTGTTGTATCTGATATATCCCTAGAGTAAAAAATCAGCTTGCTGATTCCCTTGCTGTGTCTACTAGCATGTTTATCCCTCCCATGCCTCCCAGACTATTTATGAAGTTCAAATGAAATATAGACCATCCTTGCTTGATAATGTCCAGCATTGGAAAGTTTTTGAAGATGACGATGAAGTGAATAGGTTTCTGCAAGTCATTGATGAATTTTCCGAAATGCAAATTGACCAAGAGAATGAAGCCTTGGAAGCAAATCCCCAATCCCAGCTTAAAAACGGAATTGGTAAAGATAGCATTGTCCAACTCCCCAGCAATCATATACCTAAGGGCCTGGTTCCATTAGAAAAGTTGTTTGACCAAAATGATGTGCCTTATAAGGCTACCCAAAAAGAAGACCAATCCGCAGTCTGTAAGCATAACATAGGGAGTCCAAGACAACCAAGATATATAAATCTATCCACCCATTTGTCTGCTACCCAGAGTGTTGAATACTGCAATTTAATGAAGCAATTTGTTGATGTCTTTGCCTGGGAATATAGTGATCTGAAAACATATGACAAAAAGATCATCCAGCATAAAATTCCTTTAGAGAAAGACACCATCCCTTTTAAGCAGAAGTTGAGACCAATAAATCCTTTGCTCCTTCTTCTAATTGAAAAGGAAATCAAGAAATTATTGGCTACCAAAATCGTAGTCCCTCTCAGATATTCAAAATGGGTAACCAATTTGGTAGTGGTGAGGAAGAAAAGTGGAGAAATCGGGCTCTGCGTTGATTTCAGAAACTTAAACAAATGTTCTAAAAAAGACAATTATCCTTTACCCAAGATGGAACATTTGCTGCAGAAGGTCTCAGGGGCCAAAGTGATGCCTTTCCTGGACAGATTTTCAGGGTATAATCAGGTTGTTGTACATCCAGATGACCAAGAGAAGACTGTATTCACCACTCCTTGGGGCACTTTTATGTATTCTAAGATGCCTTTTGGGTTGATGAATGCTGGAGCCACCTTTCAGAGAGCTATGGATATAGCATTTGTGGGAGAGAAGGATAAGTTTGTCCTTATCTACCTAGATGATATTACGGTGTACTCCAGCAGCCATCAAGACCATTTACAACTTTTGAAGAAAGTGTTCAAGAAGTGCAGAAGGTTTGGGATTTCAGTCAATCCTAAAAAGTCACAGTTTTCTTTAGAAGAAGGCAAGCTGCTAGGACATGTTGTTTCTGTTGCGGGTGTCTGAGTCGACCCAGAAAGAGTAAGAGCAATACAAACCTTATCTATCCCAAGATCAAAGAAAGATATCCAGTCCTTTCTGGGCAAGATAAATTTTGTAAGGAGGTTTATCCCAAATTTTGCAGAACTTGTAGGCATATTACCTCCATGTTGAGAAAGGGGTCGGAGATTAAATGGAATGATGCAGCAAGAAGATCCTTTGAGTCCATTAAGAAAGCTATAATGGAAGCTCCCACTTTAAGAAGTCCAGATTACAACAAGGAGTTCCATATATTTTCATTTGCCTCTAATGACACCCTTGTAGCAGTTTTGATGCAAGCAGATGAAGAAGGCTCAGAGCACCTAGTGGCATTTTTCAGCAAAACATTAAGGGATGATGAGCTGAAGTATGATATCATTGAAAAACAAGCATATGCTCTTATCAAGTCCCTGAAAGCATTCAAAATTTACATTCTGCATTCCAAGATAATTGCATGTGTACCCTCTGCTTTATTAAAGGATGTCCTGACACAGCTTGATGCTGATGGAAGAAGGGCTAAATGGATTGCAAATCTTATTGAATTTAACATAGAATTGAAGCCCACCAAACTAGTCAGAGGTCACGGCCTTGCCAAACTGATGGCAGAAGAAAATTGCAAAACACTGGACATAAATCTCATGAGCACGATTTCAGAGAATGGTCAGACAGAAGAAAAAGCAGCTGAACCAGGGAAAAATCAGTCATTGGCAGAAAATTTAGCTTCTTGTGATTGGTACTCTGTAATAGCTCAATTCTTGCTGAAGCTATAAATTCCTCCAGGTCTTAGTTCAAGCCAGGCCAGAACTATTAAGCTCAGGGCAACCAAATATTGCATTCATGAAAACCTGCTCTGCTGGAGGGACAAAGAACAATCCATTGAAGTCATACAACAGTTTCATTCCAGCCTGTGTGGAGGGCATCATTATTAGAAAACTACAGCCCATAAGATTCTCAGAGCTGGATACTATTGGCCCACCTTATTTTCTGATGTCTTCTTATTTGTTAAATCATGTGATAGGTGCCAAAGATTTGAAGGGAAGAAGCAATTGAAGTCCCTGCCCTTGAAACCTATACATGCTAGTGGCCCTTTTCAACAATGGGGCTTGGATTTCATTGGAGAAATCAATCCACATTCCAGTGGCCAGCACAGATGGATCTTAGTAGCCACAGATTACTTCACTAAATGGATTGAGGCCATCCCTACCAGAAAGGTTGACCATAATGTGGTCATGAAGTTCTTGACAGAGAATATCTTCACCAGATTTGGTTGTCCACATAAATTGATCACAGACAATGCAGCAGCCTTTAGGGCAAAATAATTGGTGGACATGTGTGACTCAATGGGCATTAAGCTAGTTCATTCCACCTCATATTACCCTCAAGGCAATGGTCTAGCAGAATCTTCCAACAAGAGCCTAATAAGGATAATGAAGAAGCTGTTGGAAGACAACAAGAAAAATTGGGATTCTAAGCTCAAGTATGCACTGTGGGCTGACAGAGTAACCACCAAGAAATCCACAGGGAATTCTCCTTTCAAGCTGGTATATGGCACTGAGGTTGTATTCCCAATTCAGTTAACCCTCCCTGTGGCAAAGTTCCTACAAGAAGAGCAGAATGAGGAAGAAGACATGGCAAAAAGGATCACTGATTTAGCAAAGGTACATCAAATCAGAGAACAGCTGGTTGAGAAGTCTGCAACACATCAAAAGAAGATCAAGGAAGCTTTTGACAGGGGAACAAAAACAGATAACTTTCAAGTTGGGAGCTTAGTTCTTAAGTGGGATGCACTGAAGGAGAAGAAAGGCAACCATGGGAAGTTCGATGCTTTTTGGACAGGGCCTTTTATCATTTCTTAGATCCAAGGGAACAATACCTTCATGCTGCAAAATATGGAAGGGGAGATAGTTTTTGATGGCCCAGTTAATGGGCGTTTTCTAAAAATTTATGTTATCTAAGGCCTTTGGCCCTTAGAATTGTAAATATGTTGTTTTATCTGTTTTAGTATATGCTTAGTTAGACTCCATGCCCAATGGAACACTAAGAGATTTTGCTAGTTTGGTTTTCATAGGAAAGGCAATGATCTGCAGTTCTTGAGACCTCACAGGGAGGATCTCATCCCCAGAAGGAGCCAGTGTTAGCTCTGCCATATCACATTAATTTTCTAAAGCTGGAGGCACACTTGGTCCGTGGTTGTGCTCGAAGAAGGCTTGAAATGGTTATCCTCGCCGTTCTCCTTTACCTCTTTCACTCCCCATTCACCTCCATTTCCTACACCCTTTGTTAAAAAACATATACGCTCCGTTGTTCCGAAGCCCTGAACGCTTAATCCCATACCCCATAACCCTGCGCCCATACCACCGCGCGCCCTTGCAGGCCTTCCTGTCACAGCCTTGGACGTTGACCTCCATCGCGCCTGATCCAACGTTTCCCTGTCACATCTGACGAAAATCCGTGTGATTTAATCCCCACCGTCTGATCATCTTTGCCGCGATCAGACGGCATTCGCTCTTCCCGCGCCCGCAAAGTGACAGCCCGTTAATGCGCGACAGAGAGTGGTTTCCGCTGCCACGCGTCACACCCTGAGTGGTGTCGCGCGCCCTTGTACGTTTACCGCCCAACCCCAACGCTGGTGTGAGCAATACCACTTACCGCCCATCCTCTGTCCCCGCCCGTTAACCCTCGCACGTCTCCTCCGCGCGATGACCGTTGCATCTGCCCACTCGAGATCCAACGGCCCACGTTTCTCCGCCTCTGTACCTTCCGATACCCTCTGCTCAGCGATCTCCACCGTCTATCCGCGTGATCTGATGGCTGATCTCGTTCCTCCATCCATTTCTTCCACCTGCTACGTTGTCTGCATCTCTTAACTGCTCCGTGCACCTGAAGGACTAAGATAACCAGTTTTCGATACTGTTTGCATTTGTTCCTAAATGATCGCATTCAACACACAGTGTGGCCGAGGAGGAAAGGATAGAGCCCGAGTAGGTGAATGCATTTAACAGTTATGGAATTCTATCCTATACGACACTCCACTTGCCCGCGAGGACAGCAGAGCATCTGAGGAGATCGGGTTTATTCACTGAAGCAAGTAAACACGCCAAAGATTCCATCAAGCAGTTAAAACGGTTGGTGGTCAATTATGACCCCTCCATACTTAGAATGGACGAGTGCCTTTGTAATGAAACTCTATATATACCCAAAAACAAGATGTAATCAGGGTTGATGGTTGTTGTTTTGATGTAAGGTTCAACTTCTAGAGACTGTAACTACCTTGATACTTGCAGTGTCTCGTCTTCATTTTTAGCTAATACAAGCTTCTTTTACTGTTAATTGCTCATTTTCCATTTCTATTCTGTTCCAGGCTATGCCTGATATGCATTTTTCCTGAACTCTTGATGTCTAGAATTAGAGGAGCTGTCATCCTACCTCTGTGTTTAAATCTTGCATGTTTCAGTGAATGTGTTAATCAGGTTTCTTTTCACTTAGTTACAAAGAGCTGTCATCCTGTCTGTACACTAGGGAATTAGATTTGCAGGCCTCTTTACTAGTTGAAACTGGCCATCACAAGGTCTTGTGCATCTGCTGGTGTGGTCAATATTCTTCATATTCACCCACTCTCTGAACTGTAAGTAATTGGTGGTCTAAAGCCTTGTAGTCTAGGGGTGTTCACGCATGTCTGGAGTTAAGCATAGTAGAAGTCGTTATCTGGCTTGAACAAGCATCATTCCTTCCATTCATCCATTTCCAACATTAAGTTGAGTTTGTAATGTTCCCGAGCATCTCCGAGCTACAACCTAGGAGAGTTTCTTGGGGTGATAACATGACTCACATTTAATTTTTTGTGCATTATTAATATTTTTTAAATGTTTCATAATAATTTCATATTGAGAACTAAATAAATAGCACATCTCCCTCTTACTATTCTTATTAGGAAGTAATTAAACTTTTTTACTTTCAATTACTCTTTTTCTTTGAGCGTTTAACTATTTTATTATGATGAATATTGAAATAAATTTATACACACACACACTCACATAGACAATGTTGATATTCAAATAAATTAGTTAACATGGATATTCAAATAGTTCATTTAAGTCTCGTTGTTAGAGAGCTATTTAACTCAGTCGACTAGCCTACTTGAGTCGATTCACCAAATAATATATTGTAAGTCGGTCAACTAACGAAGTTGATCTATTCAAATCAATTGAGACAGTTAAATTTTTGTAACTATATACTAAGGGATACAAGTATGGATGTACTCAACTCTATGTAAAGTTAGATGGATTTTAAGGATATACTTATACAAGTGTGTTTTTGCTTGCTCTCTACTAATTTTGTGTCTCCTTTTTCTTCCATGTGATGCATATGATTATTTGAGCTTACTCAATGTTCCACTCTACTGGTGACTAATGCATACTTTTTTATAGATTACAACATTGGTTCTATTGTCAGTAGAGTTTATACAATATGCACACATAAATGTTAACACTGGAAGATATAAAAGAGTGGTGGGAGAAATGATTAATAACTACTTGAAAATTTGTGCAAGAAGAAATCAGCTATCTATTATAGAAGTTAGAGCACACTCTTTCATGGAAGAACATGAGAAGTTTATTGAACCAATCTATGTCGAGATAAAGAAATATATAAACCACTTACCTAATGCAAAAAACATAACCTAACTGTCAATTAAATTTAAAATTAACTAACAAAGGGAGAAAAAAAATCTGCACAAGTGGGTGGATAAGATACCAGACAACTTATGTGACGAGCAATCAATACAAGAATGTAGTTCTGTTGAAAAAATTAAAGCAAGGTTCTTTGACAATTTTCACGACCATTTTTTATGCACCATACCTACTTTACTACATAAATTTCTCCTTGACTAGGTAGTTGGTCATATAGTTTAATATAGACCACCCCTACAAATGTTAATAAATTTTGACGAGAGTAAATGATAGAGTGACTGGGAAAAATTATTCGACGACTAGTGTAAAAATACAAAAGAAGAATGGGACTACTTCCTCAACAAATGAAAATGTTCATCATAATCTCCTTTGTTGACTAGGAATAAGTCAAGTAGATGATGGGTTGGTAGATGTTCATGAGAAATAAATAGGAAATAACAAGAAAGAGAAGCAAGCAAATTGGTAGTCAAAATGAGAGTAGAAAAATCGATTGCAAGAACACAAGAATATATGCTAGAAGAGAAAACGTGAGGAAGGTACCAAGTGTGTATGCAAAAGTAAAAAAAACAATTGATATTAAAGAAAAAGAGGGTCAAAAGACATAAAAAGTGACAAAAAATGAGGGACAAAAAATTTATCCAAAGATTAAGCAATAAAGAAGTTCAAGAGCAAGAGATTGATGATGCACGAGACTCCTCTAAAGGTATAAGAGAACGCCCAGAGTTGAGAAGCGTAGCGTCGACCTCTCTGATGAGAGGTAATACTTTACAATCAAGCCTTATCAGGCATGTAGAAAATATGGAAGTTGATGACTATGGATCAACGATTATGTGATACCCTATCACAAGTATATTATGTCCTATTATTAGACAATTATTCTAGCAAATACTCCATATTGATTCAGAGGCTTATATATGTTGATCCTAGTAAAATATTTCAATGTTGAAAAGGGAAAGAAAGAAGTAATTAAATGTAAAATAATACAATTGCTTTCTAATAAGCAGGGATATGTAATTCTGTATCACAAGAATAGTAAGTCCTATTTATAACTCTCGTTTCTCTTCTTTGTAAATCAGTCCTGATGATGAGTCTTGTTCTAGACTCGAAACGTAGACAACGTGAAAATGAAGATTGTGGAATATCCGAATTCTGAACCTCAAAAACCACACCCCAGAAATCTGCAAACCATTGATATGTAATTCATTCAATTCATAATATAAAATATATATGTGGCATTCAAAAAACATTAAAAATATTAAAAATATTTGTTGTGGGTCATAATAAAAGTATTTTATCATGCAACGTTAAATAATATTAACATGGGACTAAGAATTTTTAAACCTTGGAGCAAAGCTTTCCGATGGAAGCAAAGGTTGGGAGATGCCTGCAGCAGGGATTGGAAGGGAAGGTGGTTTCGGCGCCTGGTGCGTTGTCGGGGCTTGGAAGGGAGTATGCATTGAGCTTCGCCAGGCGCGGATGCCACATTGTGGCCACTGCTCGAAGAACCCAACTCTTGATTTCTTTGTGTGAGGAGATTGAGAAGCTCAATAATTCATCACCTGCCTCCACGCAGGGGGATTCCAACAGCAGACCACTCATTAAAGCCGTAGCGGCGGTGCTTGATATCAGCCAGAATGATGCGGCTGTTGATGCGGCCGTGGGAGTTGCTTGGCAGTGTCTGGGCAACATCGAGGTACTTATTATTAATGCTAGCTTTAGGGCCACCGCCTAGCCTTTGTTCATCCACGCAGAAGATGGCGACGAGAATTTCAGAGAGGCCCTGACTCCATTCAAGCCATTCCCAGCGAATAAGATCGCGTGCAACCCAGCAGCAAAAACAAAGAAACAAGCACAGGATGAGCTCACAGCAAGCTGCGCTTGCATTGCAGCAGATATGATGGCGGTCATTCTTCATCTGCAGGTCATTGGCATCTTCGCAGTGAGGATGAGGACGGAGCCCGGCCTCGAGGGACTTCTGCAAGTCGCCAAAATCTTGGATGCTTTGAAAGGCTACACATCAAACTTCGAGGGTCCCAGAGTAACCCTGATTCCCAATAGATTATGGATCCAGCACGACAGTGCCAGGAACCCTCGTGCAATACCTATCATGAAGCATGGCTGCGATTTTATGAGCCAGCCCCTGCACCCCAACAGTCCTTCGCTCCAGAGGGCCACCACAGAGTTCACCAGTCAACAAAGCCCTAGCTCCAAGGGAATCATCATCAGAAAAGAATCGCCTAGGAGCTTCCAAAGCACCAGATTCCTCTTGTCTCAGTTTGGCAAAGGAGAGCAGAACCCTGATTACTTTGCCTCGTTCCAAATTCAGATCATGCTCCTTTCTGGCAAAACTCTACTACAATGGGTGAGCTCTTCGGATCTTGTGCAGGACCTAAAGCAAATCCTGGAATTTAAGCTGGGCATTCCCTTTGCATTTCAACGACTCCTCCACGAAGGTAAACAACTTGAGGATCTTTATCCCCTTTCTTTTTACAACATTAATAGAAATGCCTCCATCATTTTTATTGTTCGTTTGAGAGGGGGAGCTGCTGGACAGTCATCTTCAGCTGCGGCTTTTTCATACAAAGATGTTGTCCATGCTTAGATACCCAAGAAAACAGCTCCACCAACTCAGGCTCCCAAACCTTTTCTGGTGGACAAACTGGAGGAAACCCCTTCCGTTGAAATAATGTGTCCAACGCTGGATGAGCAAATCCAAAAGTATGCAGAGCATGCCATTATTTGCAAGTTCAATGGGCTATGGCCACGCACAGCAGATCTCTACCAATGGATTCACTCCAGCTGGACCAACAACTGCAAGGTTCTCCTATGCTCAAAGGGTTTCTTCATTGTAGTGTTTGCTTTCAGTGAGGATTACCAGAAAGCATTAACTGAAGGCCCATGGTTTTGGGGCTCAGCAGGTTTATTCCTCACCCCTTGGTTCCCAGATTTCGATCCCTCTACAGCAATCATCATCAAGTTCCCCATCTGGGTCAGACTTCCTAATCTCCCGGCGCATATATGGCATTTTGCTGTATTCCAAGGGATTGGCAATACTTTAGGCCGCTTTCTAGCCACAGACACCTCAAGAGGGGAAAAGGGCATATACGCCTTCGCCAGAATCTGTGCAGAAATAGACATGAGCAAAGGTCTACCTGATCAAATTAATCTCAAAATAGGAGACTTTCATTGGATTCAAACCCTAGATTATGAGAATATAGCCTTTCGCTACCGAAATTGCCATCACACAGGGCACCTTCAGAGCTCTTGTCCCTCGATGCCTGCCCAAAAGAAGAAATCCAATCCTAAGACGAAATCTAAGAGCTGGAAACCTCATGATCCTCCCCCCATAGATGATTCAGATTCCAGCTCAGTTGAAGAGGAAGGGGATGCAGAAGGAATGGATGCAATGTGGGCACAGGATCTGACATCGACTGGTCCTGAGGATTCTTCTGTCCCACCAACCTTGCAGAAAAGAACTCATGAGTCCTCTCTCTCGGATTCAAACAAGGATGCCTCGCCGTCAGCCCAGCTCAGTTTGCAAATCATGCCAGCTCAGCAGAATCATCTTGGTTGGGTCAAAGTTGGTAAAAAGAAAGGAAAAAATGTCGGATAGTTGATTCTACACATGTTGGGTAGAATCCTCTATTCCGCTCTTGTTACTCTGTTCTTCTTGTTACTTCTTGTTTAGCTTTGCTCTGTTCTTCTTCTCTCTCAGGAGCTGAGGTGGATAGTCTATCCTTTCCGGCTGCCTGTTTTCTTGCCTCTCTTGGCTGTAACTTGATATTGTACCATGCTTCCTCTTAATAGAATTAGTCTTTACTGAGAAAAAAAAATAATATTAACATGTATTACTATCATAAAAACATTTTAATATGGACAATGTTGTCGATAATTAAAACATT